>JAQLOL010000021.1:5390710-5412049 GCA_029783665.1 Naso thynnoides | reverse complement strand
AGCTCAGTTAGCTTCCTCCTGTTATACAGGTTTAGTTGCATTCACATAATTATCCCTGACTTATTTCCTTTTTATTATTTATTGCACCTCTCTCACCACTTTATGTCAGATCTCCTCTTCATCAAAGACCAACTAGTCCCAAAAATATAATTTAAATCAGCCTGAAGCGTTTGTCGTTTGAGAGGTCTCAGCCAGCTTTGGCCGTTTGTGAGGAACAGGCGTCGGGTTTTCTTGCTCAAAAATCTTCCTCATTTGCTGCACGCAGATTTCTGAGGCGACCTCGGTCTCCTTGGCGAGCTGTGATAGGCTGAGGAAGCCGTGAGGAAGGTCCTCCACCACCGTCAAACTCACCGGCTGACCCATGTCGCGCAGCTTCTTGGCAAACATCACCGAGTCATCCAGCAAGGCATCGAGAGCAGAAGCCTGTGAGGATGAAAGTAACTGTTAGCTGGAAACAGTGAAACCTCTGGAGAGAATAATGGACCATAGCTTGACTGATATTGACATTAAGGTTTGGGAGTTTAGCTTAACAAAATATCGCTAAGTAGTTTATTTAGTTTGAAAATCAAGCTAGCTGCAGCATGAGACTTGCAAGGAAACGACTTCGTTGCTCCCTCCCCTCTTTGTTTTTGCTCTGTAGCTCCGCCCTTCAGGTTGCGCTCTCTTTTAGATGATCATCTTGATTTGTCGGTCTGACTTTTTTGTGTTGCTTTGTTGTGTTTGCAGTTGTCACTAAAGCTGGAAGAGCAGCTTTTCCTCCTGTGTTGCCTGCCACTGTATCAGGCTTTCACTAGCAGAGGGGATGTAAACGTGCATCTACTTTGTAGAGCAGCCAATAGAAACACAAGCTCTCTGAAATGACCTGCGATTGGCCAAAAAGTGTCTGTCATGGTCTTCATTTTCTTAAGCCTGAATTCAGAGCCAAGCAGAGGTGCAGAAGTCTACTGTTCTTTCAGACCATCTGAATTACAATATGCTGAAAGGTTATTATAGAATTTTTGCACAGTAACACCAACAATAAACTGCCTACCCCAGCTTTAAAGCAACACTATGTAACTTTGATGCGACCTGTGGCTTTGAAAATTGAAACTTAACGATGCACGTTAATATGTTGCACAAAACAGCACTTTTGGCAAAATCGGGTTATATTTTACAGAGAAAATGTCCTTTGGTTTTCCATCTGATGTCCTGCAACTGTTCAACTCTGTGATTCAAAGAGGTTCCTGAAAGCAACATGTGGGCTGCCTGCAGACCGAAGCTGCAGCCGCTGCAGCGGGTAGTTGTTGGTGACGGCTTCGCTAAATAAAAGGCTGCAGACAGACAGAGCAGTCGAAGGACATCAGAGGGAACACCAGAGGACATTTTCTCTGTAAAATATGATCTGATTTTATTAAAACTGCTGTTTTGAGCAACACATTAACATGCAAGGTTTCGTTTTTCAAAGCCACGGGTCGCAGTCAAAGTTACATAGTGTTGCTTTAAACTTTATCTGAGTAACCTGTTGATTGTGTTTATTTTTCATTCTAGGTGTTTATCATTTGTGATATTGCTGTTTTGTATGACATATTTACGCGCATCGTTTAGTTTCAGTTTTTGTTTTTGACTCCACGGTCGCGATCAAAGTTGCACAGTGTTGCTTTAAGTGGAAAAAAACCCTGCTATTTTAATGTGATTATCAGGCTAAAAATCTTACTTACTCCTATAATTTGATCGAGATTTATATCTGATGTCAAGACTTTCGCAGCCATGGAAAGATGCTGAAAAAAAATTCAGTCGTTAAAATGTTTAGATGAGGTTTTGAAATAAACAACCTTCCCTCTCTTACCACTATGTGCAAAGGTGGGAGGCCTCTCAGCAAGTTTGTAGGAGCCAGCAGCGGCGACACAAACGGGTTCCTGATAATGGGACAGGAAGTTGGGCGAACAAAAGCCAGGCACTCGGAGCGCATTGGCTCAAAGCCCTCTGGGTAATCCACGTGACATTCACCATTCTGTGTGGATTTGAGAGTGGATGTCCTGCGAGGTTCGCTGCTCTCGGACCTCCTCCGCCCTAACGACAGTGAGCGAGCTCCACCTGAAGTGCGAATGGGCTCCAAGAAGGACTGGATCCAGTTGGAGGCTCCCTGCGTGAGATCGCTGAGCAGCACGGCAGTGTCCCTACCGAGCGCGCTCAGACTGCTGCTGCCCACTGCAGGCTGCACCGTCTGAGAGTCTGCACCTGTGAGGAAGGTGATGAGATGTGAGTGAGGGATGTGAAATTCCACAATATAGGACATTATTTTGCATTGTAGTGCATTATAAAAGGTAGCTGCTGCCATTCTGAATATAAACATCTCAACTGAAGTCGGAAGAATCAATAAATGTATTGATCCTTCAGGCTTTGATTGAGATGTTTATAATTATTGCTCATCTATTTTTGACTTAACACTTATTGGTACTCTGATTTTTCTAAGTACCACATTTTTTGAAGCAACACTGTGACTTTAACGGCAACCCGTGGCTTCGAAAAAGGAAACTTAACGATGCACATTAATACACCACACAGAACAGCACTTTTAGTAAATTGGGTCATTTTATGGAAAAAATGTCCTCTGGTTTTCCCTCTGATGTCCTACGACTGCTCTGCCTCAACTCTGTGATTCACGGGGGTTCCTGAAAGCAACATGTAGGCTGCCTGCAGACCGAGGCTGCAGCTGCAGCAGCGGGTCATTGGTGGGGACAGCTCGCTAAATAAAAGGCTGCAGACAGACAGAGTAGTCGTAGGACATCAGAGTGGAAACCAGTGGACATTTTCTTTGTAACATATGACCTGGTTTCACTAAAATTGCTGTTTGGTGAGACATAATAATGTGTATCATTTAGTTTTGTTTTTTGAAGCCACTGGTCACGGTCAAAGTTACATAGTGTTGCCTATTAGGACATGTTGAATGGCCTGTTGAAGCAATAAAACCAAAAAAGTCACTTTTGTCAAAATATCTAAATTCATGTTTGTTTAATCTTGTCATTTTCATTGAAGTAAGTAAGACAGTTTTTGTTTTTTAAGAAGCCTAATGTTTCTAATGTGCTGGTTTTCTGGTATCAAAAGTAGCTATATAGATTAGCCACGCTAGCAAAAGACAAACACGAAGGGAGGGCAGCAGAGACATTCATGTTAATCTGGTCTTGTTAAGACTGTAAAATCTCATGTTGCCTAACTGTCCCATGTTCTAAAGACATGAACTTTTCACATCTTGCCAGAAAACCTGCACACCAGATGAGGGTGACCTACTCGGACCAGATTGGCAACACAGACTGAGAGGAACAGTCACAAGACTTCTGACGTTTAGAAACTAATAAACATGTCTTAAGAAATAGTTCTGCACTGAACCTTCCAAAAAAACCCAAACTTATCATTTTTAAACTTTGTTCAGATTAAACAGATGAGAAAAAATATGTTGATTAGTGTTTTTGAGTTTAAGTTGATTTTGCTACCTTAGGACAGAACCTGGCAAGCTGTGTCCTCCTATTTCCTGTCTTGACTGTCTATGTTAAACTAAGCTAACCGACGGCTGGATGTTGCCTACTTTCAGCGCACAGACATGAGAGTGGTGTCATTGTACTCATCTAATTTTTGAACTGGAGCAAATAAGCACATTTTTCTAAAATGTCAAACTTTTGCTTTAATCGTGCATGAAGCAGCAGTTTAATGGAGTTCACTGTCACGGGGTTTAGGTTGTGTGTCATATGTTTGATATTCATTCCTGTTCGCTGACAGGCTGTTATTGTCCTGTCGCATCATTATGAAAGCATGGAAGGACAGATGCAGTTTGAGTCTGCACACCCATGTCGCTACAGCACATACAGGCACATTAACATACAGACAGCCAGCCACAAGTTCTGCCTCTAACTGAGCTCTTGCATCAGTTTCCTGCTGAAAGCCTGTGACACTCCAGCTCCAGAGTACGGTTTGTCATCTGCCGTTAACCACAAAACACCTCAAGGTAAAAAAAATCATGAGGGAGTCACCAGCTTTAAGAAAGTATTACTTTCATACCTAAACAACTGCACAATCAGTCAGCATGGAGCAGATAAATATGCACTACAGGCAACAACTTCCTTCCACAGTGCTGCACAGCCAGCACTGCTGATTGTAAAAGTGATAAACGCTGACGCAGTCTGATGCATGTTGGCTGGGCACTGAAAGATTGTAGTGTAGAGAATTTATCCAGTCTCTGCTTGTGTGCAAATCTCTTTTATCTGAATGTTGCAACTGTTGTGCCCCTCCAGCCTGAGAGGAAACAAAGTATGTCATTCATTGCACTGATTCCACTCTATGCAAAGTACAGTGATGGGCAAGACAGTCTGTCTAGACCGCTGTAAAATCCATGAGTGCACATAGTTTTGCATGCACACATGTACAGGTTGGTCCATGTCATAGAGCAACACTGGAGGTTACTTCTAAGTGACCAAAGAAACACACTTAAAGATTTTATGTAGAAATACTTAGTTCTGTATTCGATGGTAGAGGTTTATGTTGAACAAAAAGATGTTGGCATCATCACGTAGCAAGCCGCCACTCAAACACCCACACCAGCAAAAAATGCAGAATCAGTCACTAGTTATGATCAGTTCATCTTTTCACAATAAAACACTCATTTTCAGTTCACTAATATGACGGTAAACCAATTATACTGTATGCACCGTTAATAAATAAATAAATAAATATATATATATATATATGCAAAAATATTCCTGAAGAAAAAATTACATTTAAACAACGAATTTTGAAAAGTTCTGTGTAGAAATAAATTTTTTGTTTACTCCGTACTGTCACCAATTCCTTATTTCGTGTCTTATTTCATTGTTAGCTTTAAAGCCATTGGAAGACATTTGTTAAATGTTCAAACTCAAACCGTAAAGCACTTAAATTATGAGGAATGAACGCACTGCACCCACACTGCTGACAGTGAACGCAGCACGGCTGCTGGCTTACCTATCCGAGCTGTCTCAGCCTTGAAGGTGCTGAAGTCCCAGTTGCGAGGTAGTTTCAGAGACATTGTCCTTCACTCTCAGCACAGGTCAGTGTTTCATTTCACACACGCACCCCACAAGAGCACGTACACACACACACTGCTACACACTCAAACACACACAAAGTGTTGATATCGCGGATCACACTTCCTACTTCCTGTGTTAATTTTTCTCCTTTTTTTCAGCCCTCCAGAACGCGTCCCCTCATGTTGCCTTCACTTCCATGTTCATACTTGTTCTGTACAAATGGCTTTCAGGTTGATTCACTGCAAGGAGAAGGATTCCAGAGCGTCATTTAGTGAGTTTTCAAATGACTAATGTTGAATGGTGTCACAAAAAACCACCGGAAATGAAAATGATTTTCATCTTCTGGTGTGAGTCCTTCAGTAAACGTTCACATCTCAGGCTGCCTTAGAGACTGCAGCAGAGCGTCAAAGCTTGATGTTTCATCTGCTGACCATTAAATACACTCATTTCAATGCTTCCTCTTTTTTTAAAAAAAGAAAAAGGAAAAAAAGAAAAAGAAAATCTGCCGCTTCTACTTGCACAGAAATCAACTGTATGTCAAAATGGGGAAGAAGACCAAGGGGGAAGAAAGCAGGTCACACACAGCTCACCACATGCTTGTTTTTCACACCTTTAATTTTCTTTGAACCAAGGCGAAGCACATTTCAGCATCAAGGAGTACAACGCTGGACAAATGTACAACTCAACACAAGCCATTGCACAGTTTAAGAACAAAATACTTAAATCATACAGCTTCAGAAGAGAATCTTTAACTAGAAAATAAAATGTCCACAAAGAGGAGTCTGCACTACGTGGGGGCCGGTGACAACTCCCATACATTCCTTTCAGAGGCCCAGCTGCAGGACTGAAAACAGCAAAGTGGCACAGAGGTGTTTCCTGGGTGCCACGACAGAAAAAAAAACAATCAGGTTTCTTTTTTGTAATCATGAATATATGTTTTTTCTACGATATTCTGCCTCCCTGTGAGCTAATTTAACTTTAGGGATGCTGGAATGTATCTAACAGCAGTAGCAAAGGGTCAGACCTTCCTGCTCAGATGCAGCACCGGTGTTACGTTTGAGCAGCCGACCACAGGAGCGCCGGCTCTCTCTAGTGGCCGTCGGTAACACCAGACAGTGAAATGGCAGTACAGAGCTGCAGGGCTAAAACCTTCAGCATCAAACCAGCAGAGAGGCAGTGAAGCTGGAGAAATACAAGATCTATCTACAGTCCTCACCGTACTTTCTGACAAACTTCCTGTCTACTCACAGGGAGACGACGCAACGCAGGACTACAAGTATCTGCATTGCTTCAACTTGCACTGCGACACAGAAGTTGACACATATCAGCAACAAGGGAAGAACCTAGAAAACAGCCAACCGCACTAAAGTAGCAAGAAAAGAGAGGAAATACTTCACTGCTATCTCAGCTCTCTCTCCTGTATGGCAGTAATAATACTTTAAATATTCTTTCAACCAAAAATACAAACACCTTACATAATAATTCTAAACATCTTCTTATATAGTAACTTCGAAAAGATTTGATTTGCTTGCAGGAAATAAAATAAATACTTTCATAAAAATAATGTAAGACTGGTTTAGTTTCACACAAGTGGAACCGGAGACACAGATGAAATGAAATGACACTGATAAAAATCTAAATGAAGTGACACTTATGGGCAGGGCACGTCCGCCTTAAGACAAGCAGTGGTTTTTTTGAACATTTCTGGCCTCCCCCTCCTTCACAAGCAACTAAAGAAACAGGTTCAATTCCCCAAAGTTCTCCAAGTTGAATTTTAGTCAAAAGTCAGCACGATAACATTGGCAGATGTTTATTTTCCCTCCATAAATCGTATTCATTTAACTCACTTTAACTCCATATTCATCCCCTGGTCATCCACGCGCCCCCTGAACTGTCTCCTTACCGCACAGTTTAATAACCACTGGTTTATACTGGGGCTG
Organism: Naso thynnoides; assembly: GCA_029783665.1. Taxonomy (NCBI): domain Eukaryota; kingdom Metazoa; phylum Chordata; class Actinopteri; order Acanthuriformes; family Acanthuridae; genus Naso; species Naso thynnoides. Next base: position 5,405,073 of record JAQLOL010000021.1, on the reverse strand, counting down.
CAACTAACGATTATTTTCATCATCAATTAATCTGCCAATTATTTTTTTTATGATTAACTGATTAATTTTTTTTTCCGTGAAATGTCAAAAGAGTGCAATGAAGGCGCATCTCAATTTCCCAGAGCCCAACGTGACGTCCTCAAATTGCTTCTTTTGTCCAAACAGCCCAAAAAAACAAAGACTCCTCATTTGTTATCATAAATGACACAGAGAGGCAGCAAATTCATGAATTTGAGAGGCTAAACCAGGAATTCTTTTCGCTTTTTTTATTTAAAAATGATTTAAACAATCGGTCATCAAAATAGCTGGCAATTAATTTTCCATCAATCGATTATTCGATTAATCAATAAATTGCTGCAGCTCTAGTTTATACATCAGTTTCTTTAAATTTAATCTTAAAACTGGTGGCCATAATGAAGCAAAAGCAAAACATGGGGGGTTACAAACAGATTTGAGTCCTTTATTTTACAGTGTAAGCAACTTTTTGAAAGCGAATGAACGGAAATTTAAGGCGGCAAACTATTTCCATATCGACTCGGTTTAACAGGCTGTGTCATACGATCTAAATATAGACAGCTGGATCCTGACCTTTACATCCCTGCTACACTGACTACTGTCTGAATGCTAATATTGCTGTTTTGTCATACAGAAATGGTTGCCTAGGTGACACCTGTATACGACATATACTGGAGGTTAACACCTACAGTACTTTACTCAACCCCCACAGAGATCATTTGGCTTTCATTGACTAGAGAACAATTCTTTTCTCTGACCGGATGGAAACAAAATGATGAACGTGCACTAACATGGACAGCCTGAGGTGATTGGTTGATTATCGATTATGGTTAGCTGATTGTTTGTCAAACCAGAGTTGGACCCACATACACTGGATGTACAGCTTTGTTTGCCATAGTACCCATGCACCTTTGTAACACAAGCCACACACTTGTGACTAAAGACCTTTTGCAGACATGCACGCCCCCGTAACCTTTTGAACAATTTAAACATTTTTTAAACATCTTCAGGATATTTTAAGCACAAGTACCATTTAGTTTACTGTTTGTAAACTTGAACAAAAAGCAGTTACAGCAGCTGTCCACGTTTTCTGTGAGCTGCATTTAACTCAGTCTTGATATTAAATGGAAATAATGGCTCAGTCTAACCTAAAGTAAAATAACAATACTTTGAATTAAGATGCTAAAAAACCTAACCATCTCAACAAGAATGAACAGCAGATCGTGTTGTGAGTTTCAAAGGAGTTCTTGAGCAAATTACTGTCACTTCTATAAAATGGGTGACTTGTAAGAGACAGATTAAACAGAGAATCTTCAATTTTGCTGCATCAGAGGCAGAGATGGAGTCCAAGTCTCCTAGTTTGGGTTCAGCACTACAGCCTACATTTCCCATGATGCAACACAATCACATCTTTCACTGTTCACTCCGGATATTAATGGTGCATTCTTTTTGATCTCAGAAATCAGCATTTCTGAGTTCCCAGTCCTATACGTCATCAGGAATGTCCCCTAAAGTTGAAACTCTAAGGGACAGTTTTCGCATCAAACGAAACATTTTTCTAGTGGTTCGGACTTCCTTTTCCATGACAACAGCGTGCTGGCGCCCCTGAAACTGTTAACTTTTGAAACCAGATCCCAAATTGGAATCCTTTTAAACGGCAACCTTCTTTCTGGCTGCGTTAACTGGCAAACTGCATGGTATGTCATTATAAATTTGCACTGCCGACTCCTGGTCTGGCATGCACACTACAGCGCTTTCAGTTGTTCCTGTAAACGCGTTCATATTTTGAAGACGCATAGGAAAGACCTTTTTTGTGTTTAGCAGAGCTGCTCCTGTGTAAATACGGCCTCAGAGGAACTTTGATAACTCCGAAAATACAAGGTGGCTGCACTGTGCATCACTAGTGAAACAGCTGGACAGTGAACTGTTGTGTTGTTAAATCAGTCAGACCGAGAGTCTTGATCCACTTTGATCTTTGGACATGTTGTGTTGCTTTAGTGGGTTGTTATGGGCTGTTATAACAAAAACAGGAATTTCTGTAACAATTTCGAGCCACTGTGCTTACATCCACTGACATCACTACGACATCATCAGGATTATTTTCTGTTTCCTTGACTTGCTTGGCCCTCTCAGACTGTGCTCACAAGCTGAGTAACACGGCACAGCAAACTCATATCCTCTATAAAACAGGAGATACTGACACAGACGGGAACCTAACTCCAGAATTCCTTCGCAATGATTCATAAACAGAAATGAAGTCAACACTCGAGAATCTTCTGCTTTTAGAGTTCAGCATGAAATTTAACCAACATTTGTCACAGGAGCAGACATCGCAGAGCCCCACTGTGAATCTGACTGCTGTGTGTACAGGAAGTGACTTTAGGGGCAAACTGAATCCTCAGCATCAGGATTAAATCAACTTCCGTCACGCATGCACCAGCGAGTCAAACTGACGTGTCAGTTACTTAATCTGCGTCTGCTCGAAAGCCGTGAACACTACAAGGTTACGACACACCGAAGGAAGCAGGAATTGGCAACGTTAAACGTCATGGCGCCTTAGTTTTACTGTCCCATCCCATCAATGTCAGTGAGATGCCATGATGCAACAATCCCACCACCTTCCTGAACGTTCATCAAATCTACAACCGCTACAACCGTTCTGCTTCCAACGTGAAATGAGGGGAGACTTTGAGTTGAGGTTACGAGGCGTCTCATCTTTCTACTCAATATAGAACAGTCATTTCTGAAACACTGCTAACCGCTCTGTGCTGCACAAATTCGTCAAAAAACAACCAACTCGACCAGATTCTGAATTTTGACATACACCGATCCTGTCAAACGCAAGAATAACTTAGCCGCTCATCTTAGGGGTCAACTGCGTGACAATACATGGCAGTATGATGTCAGTGATTCGGCTGAGCTAGAGAGGCTTTGAAATGACGCGTGAGCGAACACACAGGAATAAGACACACACATAAATGCACATGGCAGATGGCAGAGGTGAATTAACTCTGAATAAAACAAACACAACATTAAGATATAATAGAACATAGCAAATATAAAAACCATCTATGTATAAATAGAAACAATCACAATAAAGAAAATTAAAACTTAATTTGGCTAGGGGGCGTAGCTGGGACAACAGTACAGTGAGTTACTGGGTTGAGAGCAGTGCATTGAAACAAAAACAAAGTACAATAATATATTAACACACATTAATAGATATAGAGGTTTACCTGTATACAGGCAGAAATTTACAGCTGACCAACATTTTGTTCGACAGTATGAAAAGATGTGTAACAGTACAGTAACTCACTAACTCAACCTGGAAACACCAGTGTCAGAAACATGATTCACAGACTGTGAGAACAAAAAACATGCTCCACTCTCACACCCAAACTGAAATGGAATGGCCCAAGGCTTTTGTTTTTTTTGTTTTTGTTGGTTTTTGTTTTCCCTCGGATGTGTTCTCGCTCACACTGCAAGTCTCCCAGAGCTCCGGGGCTGCACAGGGCCCCTGGGTGCTGCCCTCCTCTCTGGTCTCCCTCTCAGCGTGAGCCGGTGCGGGCGGCTCTAGGCTGCGGCCCCCTCCAGCGCCGGCAGCAGGCCCTTCTCTATCAGGTGAGCCTTTAGAGAGTTAAAGATGTGGAGCTGCTGATCGGCACGGAGGGCCAGGAGCTGCTGGATCACCTTGCTGGGGTTGGGGCCCCTGGGAGGACGGGAAATATAATCAAACATTCATCCTCTTTTTCAAATTAACTTAGAACTGACCTTTTCCATAAGTAAATGTCCAGTCATGGCGTAGCAACCATAACTGGAACTGTAAGAAATGGATTAAAGAGTGTGATGTATTCACCTGTTTTATCCTGAACTTTTAGCAGCACCATGCACAGGAGTTACTACTTCTAAGGCTAAGTTTAGCAACACTCTGACATTTGTACTTTGTGGAGCACTTCAGCGGACTGAGGCTAAGAATCATTTACAAATCCAGAATCATTTTGAATCAGAAACAGATTTTGAATCAAAATGTGTCCAACGTCAAAGGTGTCGTCACATCAGATTTGAGTTTTACAGAGTCAGTGTTACGGAGCAAGCTTTGTCTTCAGAAATCAAGACCAGTCAATCAATGCTGTTTCAAAAAAGACCACTAAGTTCTTTGTGACGCATATGTGCCGTGCAGAGAGAAAATCTGACAAGTCAAATACCTGATAAATAAAACAGAAATTAGGTTTTTTGCACAAAAGGCCATAAAATAAGGATATTTAGGATCATATATGATGTTCGACAGCAGTATTATGATGAACTACACAGTCCTGATAGCTGGAGCTCATTGCTGATGTCACTGCTAGCTGAACACAACGTAGGAGCAGGGGCATTAAAAGTGCTCCAACAGTCCGTCAAAAAACACAACAAACATTTGTTTTAAAGAAAGAGAAACTTACCAAATGTTTGGTGGTGTCCTCTCATGTTCCGACACTAAAACGTGAAGTTGTACAAACGGAATATAACCTGGAAACAGCTCTTAAAGCTGCCTCAGGAAACAGACAGCTGTTTAGCGCAATGTTTTAGTGTCAGTACATGAGAGGACACCACTGAACATTCAGGGAGTTTCTTGCTTATTTTTAAAACCAGCGTTTATTGTATTTTTTTTTGACAGATCGTCTAAGTGCATGTGTTCCTTCATTGTGAAGTCAGCAATGAGCTCCAGGTCTTAGGACTGCGTCGGTCGTCAAAATAATGTTGTAGATCATCAAGGCCGAAAGTTAAAAAAACGAACTTCTCCTTAAACATGTCATTTTTCATGAAGACGTGCTTACCTGATGAAGCTCGCAATGTAGACGTTAACGAACGTTGCCATGAGGTACTGACAGTCGAACCTGTCCATAATGCCACCGTGTCCGGGGATAGTGTTGGCAAAATCCTGAAAAGACAAAAGACAATAAATGAGTTTAGGTTGCTTCTATAAACATGACACAGAGGAAAGATGACAGATATTAGTAGATGTAATATAAAAAGCTTTGCAAATGAAAAACAGTGTATGTAATTGCACACAAAACACAGTTTATCCGACAGAAATTTCAAAATATCAACAGTTGATTTCAAAGACACGAAAACAAACTCTTTGCAGCAGAGTGCAACTACAGGCATCTTTGATCTCTACCTTTATCTTAAAGGCTCTCTTGAAGCCGCTGGCAAAGAAGCCACCAAAGGGTCCGACGATGGAGGCAAAGCTGGAGAGAGCAATGCTGTGGATCTGGAACGGATAGAGACGCACTGTGGTCTGCGGAGACAAGAGGAAAGTATCAGACCAGCGCAGAGACCCGTACCTAGTTAAGACTTCCTCCACATTATTTCCACACATCCACCATTTTTTCCTATTTCAGTTTTGCATATTTCCACCAGGTTTGGGAATCTCATCGTACACATGTGAGCTTAAACCACCAAATAGGTCCTGACACACACACACACACACACACACACACATATATATATATATATATATATGTCAGGACCTATTTGGTGGTTTAAGCTCACAAGAACAGAGGTGTGAATCTTGACTGTCCTTACATTCGATTACAATTCACCTGTCACAGATTTGAATGCAAAACAATTCTTGATACATCTGCAATGCGTTGCATCCTTAATTTTCTACGCACAGTGCACATTATTGCTTTTTATCAATTAATACAAGCAGTCAGATGAACTCCCCTTTTATTTTGACAGTGCTTTCAGAAGTTACACATTGTCTGCTACATACTGATTTTCTATTTTGTATTGGTTTTCAATCAGTTTCCACAGGGATCAGTAAAGTTAATTCTTCTTCAGCTGTGGAGCTGCGTACCCCATTCAGTGAATAGCATGACGTTACATGCGCTGACACAGTGGGGGCAACGTGCCTTTCAGTCCATCAGTAAAACCAACAAAGAAGACAAGTATCCTGTTGTCTCAGAGGGACAATAGAAACAGGACTTAAATATAGCCTCAAGTAGCGTTGGCTGCCAAATTGGAGAATTGCAATAAAGAAGAAAGTGAAGGTGTGTGTGTGTGTGTGTGTGTGTGTGTGTGTGTGTGTGTGTGTGTGTGTGTGTGTGTGTGTCTGTGCACTCTGAAAATGAATTTAATCACCCAGCTGCATTCTTAAGATCCAAAGACTTTATGGCATCATTGTAGCATCGCTAACAGCACGAGCTAATCCAGCTAACAGCTACCATTGCACTGAGCTGCTGCAACCTCTTTTCATTGGCTGTTGTCAAAATTGACCGCGCATGTTAGTGGATAAGCGTTACAGTTAGTTTTATACTCTGACACTTAACATTTGCCCTGATCTAAATGAGCACTGGAAAGTATTTTGTGAGTGTGCTGTTTGGTTTAGGAAGCAAAATCTCGATTATGTCGTGTCTCTGCATTGATGCAGAAACTCCGTGTCAGCATCACGATGCATCTTATAATCAAGTAATTTCCACACTTCTAAAATATACTGGCTTTGCACTCTAGTTATTTCATTCTTCTGTATTCACAGTAGTTTTAATGTTACTTGAAGCCACGAGATAAAGAGACCAGGTAAGACTAAAAGAAGGACGGAGAGAGAGCAAGGTGAGTGCAGATGAGTCGTACCCATCCAGTAACAGACTCCAGGATGCTGGGCAAGGCGTAGTCCTGGAGCTGGAAAAGCTCCGATGGCTCACAGTCAACCTGGAAACTGTTGGAGTCATTGTTGAATTCCACCGGACACACAAAGTAGCGACAGCCAGCCATCACGTAGGAGAGCTGGAGGGAGAGCAGACTCTTAGTTCAGTTACTCTGCAGTCACATCACCGGCCTGTGGCTCTTGATTTATATTTTAAGAAGCCCAGGGCCTTCCGAATCAAATTATCACATCTGAACAACTGAGATGACAGAGTAATGTGCTTTATCTTCATCAGTGAGTGTGTTCCTGATGAGAGGCCTGGCACTTTACATGGAAGGCCCTGACATTCCGAGCTTTGTGTGGTTGGTGAATTGGTAAACGTTCGAGTGCCTTGTCAGTGTATGTGTATGTCCGCTCAAACGGAACAAAAAAGACAATTAAAGAACGGGACTAAGGACGCTGATAACTTTTCTGTGCTCTGTGCTAGGAAGTTTGGAAATAAAGTATCAAAGCTAAATGTTAGCAAGTTCTGTGTGAACATCTTAATGTATTACTTAAACCTTTCAAAACAAAGCTTCAGTCTTAATAATATATAGTCATCATGTCTTATCCCTGCTGGCACAAATCTCTCAAACTTCTCCAAAACTAAAATATAAAAACTATGGTGGGGGTCAAAACAGGCAAAATGTAGAATTCCCTTTAAAGACATGAAAAAAATCAAATCTTACCATGATGCCAAACACGATGGTGGAGAAGAATCCACCGATGAATCCCTCCCACGTCTTCTTAGGAGACAGCTGCAGAGTCAAGGTGTGAATACCAGGTCAATATATCACGTGTATCAAACCATGGGCCTGATTCACACAGATCCCAAATACAGAGAACTAAATTGTGTGTGCACTCTAACATGCTGCAAGTTTTGTTGGCGAGCTTTTTGCGAGTGATCTAAGAATTACGGCGTGACTGACAACAGGTGCAAACATGGTGGAGGGGGCGGGATTTAAATGAGGGTTCGGTAGTTTCAATGGTTTCTGCCACGGAGAGTTCAGAGAATGAGCAGCACAAACGAAAAATAGTTTGAAGAGGAGGGAGAGATGCACCAACTGGGAAAAAGAAAAGAGTCACAGGAACACAAATATGGATTTTATTTTCTTTAGGCTGCCGTGTGAATGTTTTGTTTTGTTTGGCTTTAAGAGTTCATGTGCAAAAACAGATTTGAGTCATTCTCAAAATGAAGGAATAAAACTGAATTATATTACGATACAATATATCTTCAATCATATTTTTTGTTAAATTCATTTTGTGAGGAATGATTTTACAAAACATAAACGGCCTTGTATGAGACCAGCCTGGAGCGTCTCATACGAGGCTCCAAAATCAGCCCTGAGTTCAACCAAAGGCTCCAAAATTGAAACACGTTCTCTTTTCAGTCTTTCATTTCCTTTATGCCTCCTCATCTCACCAATAACAGGAGTCGTCTGTGTGTCACACTGGGCAGATTATCACCTCCCTTTCAAATGTATTACAAACAGACGCAAATTGTCACTGAAATTGCTTTCAGGCTTGATAAATCGCAATGCTTGTGCTAAATTAATGTAATTTCAAATTCTCCTCCCTGTATTTTGCACACTCGGATAAAAACGCCCCATGCTGCATATTCATTAAGGCAAAGGTGCTGAAGTGACAGTGTGCACTACCAGGCTCATTTGAAAGACACAATCCTCAGTGAGCACCCCGAGTAGATCAGTTTGCACATTTGTTGCAAATGATATCAAGTTTGCACATTTTTACACACGAAAACTTTTAGTAAAACAGGCCCAATATGTTTAATGTCTGCACAACATTCAAACCTCTGTTTAGCCAAACAGTACTGACTTGCTCTGGCATTATTACTAAACTGGAGAGGAGAATAATCTTCAAACCATGTGCATTTTAATCCACATCTGCTGTCATTTCTAAAACTTAGACGAGCGTGAGACGACCAACCTTGATGAGAGGGGTGCGGCCGAAGAAGAAACCAAACATATAGGCCATGATGTCATTACAGATCACACAGGAAATTGGCACAATGAACCTGTTCAGATAAGAAGATTTACTCAAGAGCCACACATGACACAGAGTAAATAATGAAACAAGACCTGTTTGGTAAGGCATTTGCAAGCGTAATGAATATTCCTAGCACATCGTCTGGACATACTCAAGGATTACAAAGAACAGAATTTGACCTCAACATGATTAGATTGTACTTGAGGAGAAGACAGAGAGAAGACGCTGATGATTTATTTGAACAGTGCGAGGAGCAAAAGGTCTGTTTACTTACCAGATCATCCCCTCAAACAGGTTGTGAATGATAAGGTGAGACTGAGTCACCACGATCAGCAGAGTCACATGGGTCCAACCAAACTGTGGACACAGGAGAAGAATAAGCATGTTTACACAAGATGTAATTTGAATTTGTTTGCCTTTCAGTCCCCATCACTGGGATTATGATTCTAGCTGGGTTTCCTGGGTTTCATCATTTTAACATTCGCTTGAGGTGGTTTTTGACTAATGCGAAAAAGAGTTAATGTGCAAAGTGGGAGATGGAAACACACTTGCCGAGTAAGTTGTGATGTAGCGAACACTGAACGCACATGACGGCTGTTTACGCTAACTTTCTTCCAGATTCCCCATAACGCGCAGCAACATGGCTGCTAGCAACAACAACAACTACAACAACAGATTCATGTGGACCAATGAGTAGACCAAAAATTGAAAGTAACTCCTGCAGACTTCTTTTCATTGCCAAGTTGTACATTGCCAGGGCGAAAACTTGTTTTGTGTCCAGTTTATAACCTCTATTACTTCTACATTTTATTATAGCCATGTTATAAAGCATGATAAGGTGAACCACCACCTTATCGTGGTGGAGGGGTTTGAGTGCCCTGATGACTCTAGAAGCTATATGTTATTGGGGACAGAATGTCCCTGGTAGGGTCTCCCAAGGCAAAGTTGTCCTAGGTAAGAGATCAGACAAGGTGCCGTTAAGAAGACCCCATATGGATAATACAATCAAGGACACATGCACCGTGCTCGGAGGGGTACCGAGGCCCCGCCCTGGAGCCAGGCCCAGGGAAGAGGCTCATGGGCACGTGCCTGGTGGCTGGGCCTTTACCCCTGGAGCCCAGTCGGGCACAGCCCAAAATAGTGACATGGGTCCTTCCTCCTGTAGGCCCGCCACCCAAAGGCAGAGCCAGAGGGGTCGGGTGCAGTGTACGATGAGCCGCTGGCGAGGGTGGGGACTCGGGTACCCTGACCCCTGGCTTCACAAAGTGGCTGATGGGAAGCAGTAGTGAAAGATGGACAGACGGCTTGGTGTGATGTCTGCACACTTGGCAGGTGCTGCGTCCGACCATTGTGGTGAAGAAGGAGCTGGGCCGGAAGGCAAAGCTCTCAATTTACCAGTCCATCAACATTCTATTGGGTCGTGACCAAAAGGATGAGATCATGGATACAAGCGGCTAAAATGTGTTTCCTCCTTAGGGTGGCTGGGCTCAGCTTCAGAAATAGGGAGAGGAGCTCGGACATCCGGAGGGAGATGGAAGTAGATCTCCCTCTGCAACTCCTTCAAATCAAAAGGAGTCAGCTGAGGTGGTCCGCGCATCTGGTTAGGACGCCTCCTGGATGCCCCCCTCTGGAGGTTTCCCATCCAACTGGGAGGAGAGCCCAGGGCAGACCCGGAACTCGCTGGAGGGATTACTATATATCTCTCCTGGCCTGGGAACGGTTCCCCCAGGAGGAGCTTGCTGCCACAGCAATCTGACCTCGGATAAGCAGAGGACGATGGATGGATGGATGGATGGATGGATGGATGCGTTGCCTATATGGCCTTCTTCTGACAAAACTAGCATAGTTTATCTGCTCCAACCATTTAATGGAAATGCAACTAATTTTCTTTTCTTTTTTTTTTTTTTTTGTGCAAACTTTCAAAAGATTTGCTTCACACTGAGATGGAAACCAGGCATTTGAGTCTTTATCCTGATGAATTCAAAAAGACAAAGTTTCCCAGTGATTCACCACCTAAAGATCACTATGGACAGTAACTGTACACAGTTTGAATTTTTATCAGGGAAAAATCTGGTGACCAGATGATTAATTAAATCCACACTGAGACTGAATGATGTGGGTAGAGGAAGAGTCTTCTCGATGAACTCCTCACTTCCCTTGTGGGCATTTTTCACTGCGGGTGTGCATGTAGCTGTAAGACGGAGCTCTGCAAACCCTCCCAGGATAAATATTTTCATAAATTCCACTGACACAGAGCAAAGGTTGTCTTCCAGCGTGTCAACAAACTCCCTTTGTTCTGTCTGGATCTGCTTAGTGACCAATTCATGGGCTTGTCAAGCAGGGAATTAGGGCTCTATGTATCTGATCCAGACCATGGATGTTGTGTTAAATGTTTGGAAGCGACAACTTTACTGTACCGCTGCTTTTCAAGTAAACAGAACTGACTGTTGGAATGACTTTGTATCAGACGTGTCTATTAGAGCAATGGTGGCCCACTTCTCTCCATACACTCGCCTTTATTTTAGCTATAGCCTCATCAATAACCCAGCAGCCTTGAGGCTGGAGGCCAGGAGGAGGCCGGGGGCCACTTACCATGTAGAACTGAAGACGGTAGTGTTTCTTCACCAAACTCAGCACAAACATGCAGAAACCTGCAACAGAACAAATACTGTGTGAAATACCTAATAAGGTTAGAAGAGGGAGATTAATCACAACAGAATCCTGCTGTTCCTTGGCCAAACAAAACTAAATTTAGCTTAACTTAGTTCAGAAAAAGGCCTGGAGTTAATGTGCAGTGAGGAACTCAAGATAGCTGAAAACTTTCACACTGTGTACAAGACTGAGATAAGCAGAGTATGTCTGACGAAAAGGGATTTTACCAAGAGAAAAGAAGTCAGACAGATTGGTGTTACATTGGAACTACAAGCCTCAGTGCTTAGTTCACATTCATGACTCAGATTAGATATGGGTTTTGTTTTTGTTTTTTTTTTACACTGTATCTGAATCCAGTGTGAACGGCTCACAGTGTTTCCCCTAGAATTTTTTTCAGGCCCGCTGGTACACACCGAAAACACCCTTAAAAGACACAGCACGTGGGATGACTTGTTGGCGTGGTTGGCTTCGGTAAGATGGCACAGGTGATCAGCGGTTTAATTATTTGCATTCAAATATTTGTTCACTCTGTACATTCAAAGTTTAAAAGAAAGCGAAGACAACGAGGAGAGGATGACTGAACAGGCTGTATTTGTTTACAAATCAGTAATATCATTCTCCTTTCTCGCCTTTATTTCTGCTCCCTGGCTCAGGTGATAAAAAGTAAAGACTGGATTATGTGTTACTCAGTTCTTTCTTTTTGTGTGGGTGGTGGTTTCATGGTCACTGAGCAAACCTTTGACTAGGGCTGCAACAACAAATCGATAAAATTAGACAATTTAAAGTGCTGGCAACGAATTTCATAATCGATTCCTTGTGTCACGCGATAATTGCATTTATTTCACCGTCCTACGCAAACCTCACAACTACTTAGGTCTGGCTCTAACATTGTAAGGGAAACACTGGGCCACAGTCCATGACTAAACAGTAAGTACAGAAGAACAAAGACACGTCATCCTATGTCACATGAGGCATGCTGTCACATGAAAGTAAACGTAGAGGAAACTGAAGTACACGTTTACTGTTCAGTTCCTAAATTTACGTGCAGTGCAGACCAGCAAATTCATGAGACGATAACAAGGGGGGTGAGAATGGAGACACATTTTTTTTAATTACGGCTTCTTTGTGGAGCAGTGGCTACTTTGATAAGGAGGAATGTCCAAAATTTAAGGATGTAAAGGGTGACCTTTAACTGCATCTGTCAGTGCCTCTCTCCACACTAAGTCTCACAGCAAGACACTCAGTTCAAGCAAGTGAATGAGGTAAATGTCGCTTTTATTCTGATATGACTGTTCAGCCTGATGTCACATTACAAAAAATCTGATCTTCATCGGATTAAAAACATCAAATGAAAGTGGCCCTGATCTGATTTGAAAAGATTAGATTTTTGGTGACTTGTTCTGTTCACTCTGTCATGGAAAAACAGACTTGAATAATATATGAGTACAAGAAACTAAACAAACAAAACACCACTTGTATCATGCTGTAAGCCCTTGAAGGCCGGTCGCTTAAAAAGCTTTAGATTATTTACTTTGCTAAATGTAAATATTTAAAGCTAAAATACTGCAGATGTGAGCACTTTCTTAACTTCAAGATAAGAGACAGTCATATTAAAAGCACCTTTGCTCAAAGATGATGTGAAAATAATCAACCATTCAGTTTCATGTTGCACCTTATAGTCAGGAAACAGAAACAGGGTTCCTTCCTTTCTCTCCACATCCTGTTTGGCACCCATCGTGAGATTGAGTAGCACTCTGACAAACTGACAACCTGCAGCACAGGAAGTGGGACTTCTCCACTTAGCAGGGTGCCTGAAATAACCAGCTTCGAACAATCTAACCTAATAATATCACACTGATCTGATGTGCATTGTTCATTTGACCTCTCAGCCTCTGAAAATGTGGCTTGAAGTATTAAGAATGCACACATTACATCATAGCTGTGTGTCTCATTACGTATCTACAAGAGAGTGAAGATAAAGGTCCCCTACTACTAGAAAACCTATTTCAAAAGAACTTATTCTGGTGGGTAACACCATTTTTCAAGACTGTGTGGGCGTTTTGATTGACACCTCATTGGACTCCACCTTTGTCAAAGTGTGTCTCGTCTCCATGACAGCCACGGAGCAAAGCAGTGAATGGCCCCATTGCCGTAGAATTGTTAATACATAACTAAAGTATAATGTATTTATTATTTAGGTGAGAATGTTACCGTGTAGATTCCAAATATGTAGTCAGTTTACCCAGATAAGGCTTGTTCGTAAATTTGTCACAAAGTTTTCTGACTTCGCGGTGAGACCTGCTGGTCCGCTCGCTGCAGCAGACTCGCGCCTCACGCTGTCACACACCGAAGAGAAAATTAACCGATGAACCGATTGTACGCTCTGCGTAAAGTTTTAAAGTTTTGCTGTATTTTCATGCTGATTAGTAGAACATTACCAATGAAGAAAATCATTTTATGCGCTTGGCCAGTCGAATGCATCTTTTAAGCGGAACGTTTTCTTGCTCGGCGCTCAATGCGCGAGGAACTAATCAGTCCACCTTAAATGCCAATATGACAACTCGAAGAGGATTCAAGAGCATTTATTAGCCACATATACATATCGTACGTGTACTGTGGTGAAATGCCTGAACTTCAACAATAATTAATTTGCTGTATAACTTTCTTGCATGATGACATTTGCTTTAGCAGCATTTGTATAATATGAATATAATAACAGTTAGCTAGCCAGGTTGAATGCGACGGGCGCGAGAAGAGTTAGCCGTCTCAGACCGGAAGAGGCTGATTGATTGGGAACAGAGTCTTTATCTATAATACGTAAAATAGATCAGGGATAACCACACCCAAATTAACCCAACTCCGGGAAACTGCCAAAAACTTTAAATGACAGTATTTCAAGTTTGGATTGAGGCCAGTGTCTGAACATTTTTTATGTTTTTTATTATGCATGTAGGACCTTAAATTACATATTAAGAAAGTTTTTGATGATTTGGGTTCCCAGAGGCTTTAAAAACCATTACAG
>JAQLOL010000021.1:5376725-5390610 GCA_029783665.1 Naso thynnoides | reverse complement strand
AAATTACATATTAATAAAGTTTTTGATTATTTGGGTTCCCAGAGGCTTTAAAAACCATTACAGTCACTCTCTAGCGGAAGGTAATTGTGTTCTGTGGTTTCCTGTGTGCGACTTCTTCTCTACTTGGCTCATAAAACTGTCAGTGCAGTGGAATGTATAATGCAAGAACTCGATGTGTCATGACATGAGTCTGTTCTGAATTACCCAGAAGAATAAATGTTTTTTGTGGCTCACTGGCAGGATGATGTGACACATTTACAAAATATGAAGATAATTAAGTTTCCATTACATGAACCTATGCCACCTCTTTTAACATCCCCACGTACGATGAGGACTTTCTGATCAATCTTTGCAGCCTTGCAGTGTTTGTACCTGTGAGGTAGAGGGCGAAGGAGATAAAGCGGTGGTATTTGCTGAGGATGCGGAGCGGCTCCTCCCTTTGCACCAATGTGAAGAAGTAATCTGTTACGGTCTCACCATAGAAGAAGTAGTTCACACACAGCAGGAAGTACCTGTGGGGCAGAGAGGTGGAACAAATGTACACATCTCACAGCTTAACGACGGCAGCAGTTAGTCAGACCGTGCATTCAGTATGCCTGCAGAAAAAAACAGCATGGCTGAGACTAAACTTTTCGCACTGATTCTAATTCCAGCATGAAAAATGTTAATGAATTGTACACGGAATACATCTTGGATTTTTCACTCTCATGGCATTGTGAATGTCAGGACTCTGCTATCTAATACTGTTCACCACTACTGCTACAATCAAACAACACTAATGATTCACAGTATTTTTGCTCTTCTATAGATTTTCTTAATAATCTACGATCTACTCCAGATTTAAACAGGTCAGAAAACAAACCTCAGGAACGCTGCAACAAAATTAAAAAAAACAAAACAAAAACAAACATGAGATAACACGATGAGAAAGATGCAAGGGAGGAGATTTTGTGTCCAAAACACCTCTACAAAGTGAGTAATGTTGTGTGTGTGTGTGTGAGTGTGTGTATTAGTCCTGACCCGAATGCCATTTTTTGGGCTTCAGACATTCGTTGGTGTCACAGATGAACCTCTGAACGTTTGTTTTCACGAAACCAGGTTTAACAATCAGGAATACTATAGGCCTGTTTCACGCTAGAGTTGTTCCGATACCCACATCAGCATTGGAAAATGCCTGTGACACTGCCAAAAATGCTGGTATTGGTATCGGCAGTCTGTTCATCCACCTGATACCATGTGATTTATTTGCCGCTCAACAGTACCAAACTCTATTTAACTCTATTTAACTCTTTTTATTTTAGTAAATTATGGTTATACCTGACGTTTTAAAGGAATTATTTTTATGCTCTGGTGTCAAATCACTACTCGGTATTGACCACTACACAGATTTGAGTATTGGAATCGGTATTGGGAGGGGAAAAAAGGCATCGGAACGTGTCTACTTAATGCTCTGTCATAACCAAAAGCTACGGTTCATCTACATTTCATGCGTCATTGTGAGGCCTGGCGTAAATGAAGAGAATACACGCAGCAAGTTTACAGTCGAGGAGGTTCCACTGCAGCTGATATAACAATTACTGCTGCACTGTATCTGTTGTGGAAATCACAGATGTTGTGTCTGTGCTCAGAACATCGTCTGGATGTTGCACAGCTCTGGTTGGACTCCATGTTGTACGTGTTGCATCTGCTGCAAAAAGCCATCGGAGACTACTGATGAAGTATCACGTTCTCGAAGGGGTGTCACATTTCGTAAGGGTAGATTTCAACCACTACCCTTTGTAACTTTGTTCCAAGGGAACTAATGGATGGACTGACAGTAGTAATCTAGCCTTTGTGTGTGTGTGTGTGTGTGTGTGTGTGTGTGTGCGTGTGTGTGTGCATGCCCTCACCAGCTCAACGTCCTGAACCAGGGCAGGTGGTAAGAGTGGTACACACTGTAACCGATGGTGATGATTTCTTGGAAGCACTTGATCTGAACACAGAGGACCTGCACACAAAAACACCGCATCACCAGGGACGAAACTACTCGAGCGTCACAATCCCATGTGCCCTAGTGACACAAAATGGCTGGCCGGCTTATTTTCAGGAAATTCCCAGATGAGAGTAGCAGCAATCCTGCATGTTCTTAGAGAGCCTGGATCCGATGGATCCGCGTGAGAGGTTTGTCCTGACATTTTTTTTTTTTAAGCTTTTGCACAGCACCATGTCATTGTTCGTACTCACAATCATCATTAGCACCATGGGGCCCAGGTAGATGATGAAGAAGAAGAAGGAGATCATCGCCAGGGTGAGGATCCCTCGAACCCACCAGTTCTTCCATCTGAGGAAAACAAAAAGTGAAAAAAAAACACAGCTTAATAAAAATGACAAACCATTTGGCCTCATTAAAAACAAATGAAAATGTAGCATTAGTCGATAAGTGTGCATTATTATTATTTTCAAGTATAATTTCAGTGTTTTCTCTGTCAGGTTTGTCATCTTCATCCTTCAGGACATCCCGACATATATCATCACTTATGTGTGAGCTGTGTGGAACAGGGACATCCTGGGTTTGACTAATGTGTCCGTCTGGATTACACACTTAACTGCTCAACAGTGATTCATGTCTCCTGTTAAAGAGAACTACATGTGAGGAGGGATTCCATTTACGAATCATGACACCTCCACATGTGTAGCTAATCTTACTTGAATTTTATTTAGGAAGGTAGCTCCATTTAGAACAGCGAAGTGACTCATTCTCAGCGTGCACAATACAAAACGGTTCCTTAAATACACCGTGTAAAACCTCCGGAAATATTTTAGTCAATATTCAGCAATACAGTGTTCACTTTCTCTGTGATGTTACCTTGAGGAGAGTCCGGACAGAGCCTTGTTCAGAACCTCAGGGGTGTCATCAGCGGAGACCGGCACCTCTGGGATCCCTGAGTCCACTTTGGACTCGCTGTCTGACACCCCGTCTTTTTCTGCCTTCAGCTCGCCATCTGAGCCCTGACGAGCAGACAGAGAAGTAACACACTGACTGTCAGTAAAGATACCGCGCTGTATCGATAGAACAACAGGTGCAACCACAGACACAAAGGAAACATCAGTGTTTGCATTTAAATCACACTCATATTTTTTGTTGCTTCTATCTTCCGGTTAAAGCTTGATGAGTATAATTAATAGATCCAAATAATTTATATACATGTAATTTTATTTTTTAGCTGTACAAAAGCTGACAAACACAAAACACACGACTACTTGCAAAAACGGTTTCCCATATAAAAGTCATCATTTCACTGATTTTCTAAGCTGATTACACAAATTCATCTGAAGAGTCACGGTGTCACCATACAGGTAGAGATGAGAATTGAAGCAGAAAGAAGCAGCACATAAAAGTCTTAATGCAATATCAGTTTATCATTATGACACTACGTAAGCAACCAATTCACACTACAACCTTAAACACATAAAGTGTTTTAACAGAGTATCTTTGTCAGTATTTGCTTGGTCTACAATCAGGCTGTAATCATTAGCCATTTTCACACCGAGCCACGTTGAAGGCTCGCCAACAAGCCGCCTACACTTCATTTAATGTTATTTACACAGAAGCGAGCAGCGCGTCTTTAAGCCGCATCAGTCTGTCATTTTACACAGCGAGCCGGGGTCACTGATTCAAAGCAGACGTCACCGGCGGGACGTTTAACAGCATCGTCATCAGCTTCCTCTGTTGAGATAAAACACCACATGTGCACCAAACAGTTAAATGAGCGATTAAACTGCATAAAAACGGTCAAAAAACGCTGACAATAAGAATGTAACGCATTCATTAAATCCATCTAGTATACACCTGCTTCTGTTGATTTAATTTAAGCTTGAAAATGCCCGACATGTGACACAATCTTGTGTTACGTTATGTGTACAAAAATCTCCCGGCTACATGCTTACGATTTTTTTGAAAAAGTACGGTAAGTTTTTCACAGATCAGCGGGCAGCTTCCTGTACCGGACCTTCTTCCTCTTTACAGTGATGCGCAGCATCAAGTGAAACTTGAGTCTGTTCCCTCATTCCTTTTTTTCTTTAACACAACTGAGTTGGAAGTTTAAGAAAAAGGTTTGTACAGAGATTAAAAATGTTTTTTTTGTTTTTTCCTAAAGGTTTTTGCAGTCATGTCCCCTCAACACTTCGACTCCCTACCACAAACACTTAGAGGAAGTGTTTACACCGCATAACAACCATAGACAAACTCCATTAAACTCCGCCCTGCCGGGTCTCCCATTTACACAGACATCACTCGACCCCGGCTCCACTTCTGACTCAGCTCTGATGCTACCTCCAGAGGCGGGTTATTGGCGGTGCAACCCAGACCTCCCACCCCACGTCGACGCTGTTAAAACAGACCAGCGAGGCACATTAATGCCACACAGGCTTAATTTAAGTTGCGTATAAATGGCACTTTGCAAACGTTGAGCATGTTGAAACACTATAAAACAATCAATGAAAACATCACAATTGATTACTTTTTAAATAGTAATTAGTTTTCACTAGTATAAACAATTTAAATAATACATTGCAACCAAAAATACCTAAATGGTAAGGGATGCCATTACCGTAATGCATCCAATTATAGTAAACTTAACTGCATTTCTCTGCTAAATGACTTCCTGTTGAACCAGATCGATCTGTTCAGAACACAGTGAACTCCACCTCTCACGGAATCAAAGGATGGAGGTCAGCAGGCAGCGGTGGTTTCAGACTGGCGAAGCTCATTTTGAGGAAAAACAGGAAACTTTTTCAGGTCAGTTTGTCCTTTCACTTTTCACCCCCCACTGACCTCTCTGCTGCTGGTGACCAGATTATTTCTCACCTCACTCTCATACCGCAGATGGTCTGCTTGCTGTTTTGTGATGCCCACTCAGTCTCACACTAAGGCCCATATAATTAGACACAAACATTACAGCAGCTAGATATTTTCTAAAGCAATAACATACATTTGTTGCTTTTTGCTTAAATACAATCCATTTTTGTTATGAAAGTGCAAACATGTTGTTCGAATTCATTTCCCTCTCTCTCTCTTGAGTGAGTTGAAAATGCATTATATGAGATGTTGTGTGAAATTATCATGAAGTGAGAACCAAAGCACTATATCTGATCCATAATCAATGTGACTGGTCTTTAAAGTTCTCCCAAACCATCCAGGGTATGAAGAGGCAATGACACAAAAACTGCACAAGCTAAGTTGAATTATTTTTGCTAACCTAGATATTGTCCATTGTGTTTAGGCTACTTAGTGAACTGGCTGTTTCAATATAAATGTTTGAGTTTCAGATTTATCTATTTCATTTAGTGTATTTTGCACATAGAGAAGCAAACACTTTAGCCCATCAGTGAGAAAAATCACTCTGATTGGCTGTTAAGCTAAACATGTCAGTGAGAAAATTCCAAATGTTCTCTAACATTATGAATGTGGTTATCAAATACATGTAACAAAGATACATAATGAAGGAAGGGTATCTAACAAACTTTATTTTAAACGTCAGTGTACTGACCAGTAAACACTTCACGTATTACCAATTAAATAATGGACAACCCTCTGCTGGACAAACTGCGTGATTACACCATTTTACATCACTAGTCCAAGCTTTTTTTCCAACCTTAAAGAACAGTTTTAGTATCAGCACATATCGGAGAACATATAAGCCCATACCGCTACATCTGCAATAGGCCGACATCAGCCGATAGGCCTAATATCGGCAAACCAATAGGCCTATATCGGTCAGGTCCTAGCTATAACCTTCTGTCTGCTGCTTGCCTCCTAAGGAAATCTAAGCAAACTTTCTTTCACTCACACCCCAAAAAATACACTTAATTGGAACCATCTCTAACAACGTCCTCACACGATCGATGGATTGATAGATAGATAGGGCAGGGTTCCAGACTGCGACCAAATGGTTGCGTTTTGCAACCATTTTTTGAGACTGCGCAAGTAAATTTTACAACTACTTGTGGGTGTACAACTTTTAAATTGCCACCTTTGTTTGTTTTTTTTCCATGTCAAAAAATGTGGAGAGAGGGAGTCTGTCAGTGTGGGCTTGTGGCTGGGATCATACTGAGACACGTCGCACTAGGTGCAGCCGCTCAAAAAGCGTCTGAGCGCTTATGGGTAAAAACAGCTGGGAGCGCCTGTGGAGCGTCATGTTCCCGTTCCCGTTCGGGGTCATAAGGAACCGTCGGTTATGAAGGGGGGAAGTTTTCAGGAGGTGTCGTTCGGACCCGTTCCCCTCCGTCTGTGCCAGATTCCCCTAAAAAAAGTGGGAAAACACGCGCGGGAACGCAGCACCAGGGCTGAGGGAGTGGGAGGCTGTGAAGTGATGTTGACGAGTTCTGCGACTCAGCGGTTCGAGCGTCTGAAATTTTTTTTTAACTTATATGTGCATCTAAGATGACAGCTGATCACATCTGGAATAGCTGACAGTCAGTTTAACAGCTGTTTGTGTCTAAGCACATTCAGTTCTGTAACATTAGACACACGGCTATCAGAGTCTCTCTCTCTCTAATGTGACCTGATCAATAAACATCTGCACTGGACAAAAAGCTGTACGCTGTATTTAAACTGTGTACTGTGTCATGCAGAGTCACACAAATAATTTCTACTGAAAAGAAACATTTATATTTTGGATTCTTCAGTATTGTCTGTTTTTACTGATGTCCATTTATTAATGAGGCTAAATGTTTCAGGAAAATTTAGATTTGGTCACTTTTATCAACACTCAGCCTGACAAGTGACTTTCTGTTTACTGACAAACATGCTCACCTACTCTCTGACTCTGATCCATAAAACAAATCCATAACAGTTCACATGGGAAGTAACAACTTTTGGGGGAAAAGAATTTAATGAATGCAGAAAGTTGAACTTTGCAATGCATGTCGATTTAAAGTGTGGACCCTAAATTTTCTGCTTGCTCAGCGCTCCTAGTTAAAAAAAACAGTGAGTCTGGAGGCCTGTAAGGTAATGATGAATCATAATGTATCCCTGCATGCATAAAAGATAAATAAAAAACACTGTATGAGTAAGTCTACTCTGTATTATTAAGTCCCACTTTCATCTCAGTGGGAACTATTCACTGTTCACTGGCGTGGATAGTGAGGATTACTAGATTATTCACAGCAGACATTTTAATTCACAATTAATACGATGCTATTAATTGACATTTACCACAATGAATTTGTTGTGAGTGTTTTTATCGTGATTAACGATAAAGACAATAATTGTCCCATCCCTACAAACTTGTAAAGTCAACATAAAAGACTTTAACATGCAAATATTTATGTACTAGAATGAAAGCCCAGCTGATTTGCATGGTAAATGGCGGGCAAACGATCGTCCATCAAAACAACTGTTTGCATATCAGCAGTCCATGGCACTAAAACACAACATACCAAAACATTTATGCTAGTTTGCCAACGGCTGTAGTCTTTGCACTGTATTCAAACGCAACTTTTTGGCCTTGACTCGGGCAACGTGAGGTGACGGAAGGCAGCACGTCACTGCTGCGTCTGAATCACCTCAGCTAAAAGAAACTAAAACCACACATTTCCCATGACTTGGAAAAAAACGTTCCTTCCAACTCTATGAACACTCTTGTGTAATAGTGTGTGCTGTCAACGGCTGTCAAAGCCTTCTTACTGGAAGCAGAGGCGTACACAAGTAAACACACACAGACAGACCCATTCTCCGCCTGCCGGTTTCTATGGAGACAGGATCCGTCACTCAGGATGCTTGAGTTAAAAATAGCGCTCGTTTCACAATGACAGGCCTCCCCTTTAATGCTCTCCGGTGACCAGTGGCAACAGGAACAGATACATTAGCAAGCTGTGAAAGGATGAGCACATTCTGTTTTTGTTTTTTTGTTTGTTTTTAAACTGGAATTTTTGAGCTTTTAGACCAGATGTCTAAATCCTGAGGAGTGCGGCTCCTTCAAAAACAAGATGAAAAAGGGAAAACTGTCACTCAGGTTTTCAGCTGTGTTATGCCGAGAGTCCATTAGCCACAAACAGTTTAGAGTGACTTTTTTAAAGGATTTTGAAAAGCTGCATACCACACGCATGTTCAGAAGGCCATTTGAAATGAGGCGTCCCAACATCGGCAGAGGACCTCACACAGCCACACGAGGCACCAAACAGACATTTAGAAACGGTGCTGCAGCTTAATTGTGCAACATCTTTACTGTTTATGAAGTTTAATCAGAGGGTGATTTATTCATACATTTGTGGGATGAATTTCACTCTGCTCTTTTTCAACGTAGCTTGACTAAACAAACGTCCTCCTCGCTTCATAAACTAATGTCACGGTCTTTAGAGTTGTCCTCAGAACCAGATGAAAAGGTCATGGAAGCGCCAGAGCAGATTTAATAATTTAACCTTTACTTGGTATGATCGCCACGTCAATACAAAAGGATCCACTGCAACTGTTTTACGTCCTGCGGTAATAAACTTTACCTTGCTGGTGACTGTTGTGAGGTATTGCTTGTGAGGCTCCCTCACCTAAACCACATGGAAATTTGCTATTTGCCTGGATTTTCCACATCCGCATCGGACACTTGCATTTGACTTAGCCTAGCCCACGCTAACAAAGCCCTGGTTCTGCTGCAGGAGGACAGGTTTGTCAGTGTCAGGCTACCCTGAGGTTCTTTTTGCCCCGGGTGTTGTCTGCGGCTGGTCAGAGAGATTCTGCTTCTTGTTGGTTTTACTTCAACACTTAAAAACTGCTTTTGATTATGATGTAGATCGGGCCTGGGTGGCTAATCGAGATAATTGAGACGAAACAATTCTGTGCTGCGTGACAAATCTACCAGTTCCTCACGTTCTGTCTCGTGTTTTGAATCAAGCGCACCCCTTCCCACTACAATCAAGTGCAAAATGTTACACTCGTGGTTGCTTCTCCTGCCACTTTAATCAAGGACACTCCTTACGACACAACCACCACGTATCAGTCCTGCTCCAGTAGAGCAGAAAGAAATTAATGACGCCATCACCTTCTTTTCCACTAAGGACAAGAGCCCCAAAATGCCCCAAATGTTGAATCTAGATCACAGATATATTGAACAGGGCTGCAACTTACGATTTTTTTCCTTATCAATTTATCTAAATCAATTTATTTTTACGATTAATTATCTGTTCGTTCCACGAAATGTCGGAAAAGTGCTAAAAGTGATCATCTCATTCTCCCAGAGCCAAATGTGACGTCTTCAGATTTCTTCTTCTGGTCGAACAGCGGCCCAAAACACAAAGACTCCTCACTTATTTTCATCAATGACACAAAAAGCAGCAAACCTTCACATTTAAGACATTAAACCAGCTGTTCTATTTTTTTTTTTATTTGACAAATGACTGAGACAATAACTCGATTAACTAACTAACTTTCTATTAATCGATCCAACGATTATTCAGTTAATCATTGTAGCTCTAATACTGAATATACTGTGTGTTCAGCAGTCTGTGGTAGCTTGTGGTAGTACACTGTAACATAGCTGACAATATTTATTTGGGAACACTTTACTTGAAGCATCTATCTTTAATGCATTATGAACATACTTATAATGCATTATAATGCGCCTATTGTGCTGTACAATAATAGTTATAAGCAAGGTTAGGTTAAGCCTATATATTATGCATTATAAGTGTGTTCATTGTGAGTTATAATGTGTTATACATGTTCAGTATGTGTTATAATGCATTATAGGGACAGAGGCAGGCTTCACAGGAAGTGTTACCTTTATTTTTCATTTGCATTTTTTATGCAGTTCATTTTTGTTTTGACTAATTCATGATTTTTTTCAACTGTCTTTCAGTTCACTTGTATTTCCCAGTAAAGACAGCAGCGTCTAACAGAAGCACCAGTGCTACCGTTCGAGAAATGCGTGATGTTTTCAAAGCCAGTGAACTAATCGTGTTAAATATTGGTGATTTCAATATCAATCATATAATCATTATTATTATTCCTGCCATTATCGCCCAAACCCGTGGATGTAGATGTATTGAGTCTGGACATGTGCATTTTTGACTTTACTTCACCAACTACTGACAAAGAGTTAACGATGAAACCGCTGGGCGGGCGGTCTGTACTGGTGGGCGCTGCACATTCAGTAGAAAATGTCATCAGTCAGTATCAGTTTCTTCCGTTTAAATGACGACAGTCATGTGGGACGTAAAATTTGTTTCACACTTAACCTCCTTCAAACTGTAAAAACAGCGCCAACGTCGCTCTATGCCCAGACTAAGTTCACTGACCGCACAACCTAATGAGCACTTAATGCGAGCACCGCAAAGGCTGCTTCGTCGAGTTCACACAACACCTGAAACGCATCACATTAAAAAGACAGAAACAATAAATGGCACGGTGAAAAAGTCCCAGCACTGAACAGGACTCTCCAGTAAAATATCACTCCCCTGACATTCCCTGTGGGCTTTGTTGGAAGCAGCTAATAGAGCCACTACTTTCCCATCTGCTCCTCCTATTCTCTACAGACTTGAGAGAGAAAAAAAATCTATCAAGGCCCAATTTTATCGTATCAAGCACCTGAAATGCTTTTGCATGCACACGAGGTAGAATCGGTACCCATGTTTTGTTACAGAGCCAGCACAACTTTCACAACCCACTTTAGATAAACAACGCCCACTTCAGTACGACCAAAGCCTCCACAGAATACGACAACTACAGCAGCATCAAAACGTACAAGGCAGTGAGTTGTGTGAGTCTGTCGAGCACGAGACGACAAAAGAGGCAACAGCTGACCCTTCGCCGAGCTCCGATGTTGAACTCACACGGGCCAATCAGAGCGCAGCATCTGCCGGCTTTGACCGGGGTCTGACAACGTCACACCTGCGCTCCATTAAAACTCACGCAGTCTTTTTATGATTTTCGTCATTTTCGAGCTGGTTCTGTGGATTTCGAGCTCATCCCGGTCGAACGTCGCATCTGGGGCACTTTTAAAAGTGATGCTTGTTATGCGGCAAGGTTTGAAAAAGACGCACGCTCTTTACCTTTCCAAAATGAAACGCTGTCCCATTTTCATTTTAATAAAAAGAAAAAAAATTATGATTATTGCATGAATCTTTACCAAACAGAGAGGTTTTCTTAAGTCCAGAGAATGTGATGTGTACCACCTCAATATTCGAATTAAATGACATTTTTGACACACATTTCCCCCTTTAATATAACTGCACCCAGATGTGACTTGAAATTTGCAGTGATATCAATTAAATTTCGATTAATTCTAGCAAATCAAAGGGCATCTGATGCAGCCGTGCCAAATATCATTAAATGACGTCACTTCTAAAAAAAAGGACAAAGGCTAAAATAAGAATGTTTCCTCCTGTTAAATGCCTGTTGCCTCAGATCATCTCTTCTCGTGTCCCTTTCTTGCCTCCTTCATTTCCACCTCCGGTGCGGGGGAGGGGAGGGAAGGAATAGAGGATGTACAAATTAAGAAATGAAGGGGGGGGGGCGGCTGTCACGGAGAAACGTGCACTGCTACGTCCTGAAAGCCACGCCCATCCGAGTAAGATCCCACTCTTGGGGGGTCCCCCGCATCCACATCATTATATTTCCCTTTTTCCCCCTTTATTGACTGACACCACAGTAATTAGGATATCTTACAGGGCACTGGTACGACTGAAGCAGCTGCTGTTGTAGTAGCAGTCAGATCAGTCAAGCTCATGCTGCTACACTGTCAGAGATGTCAACTCGTCGTTCGGCAGTAAACACGTTTACGTAAACAAACAAACAAACGCTGCCGAACAAACAAATGGAGCAACACGAGGGTCTTCCTGAGCGTTTCGCCTGAGGCTTTTTAAACGCACATTTAACGTCAGCTTCTGAAGTTTAACCGTGTATCCTGTCAGCTGCGAAACGCTCCGCAAAACATCAGTCAAGATACTTCACAGTTTATCTTTGCTACGCTTTGCATAAAACAAAACCATCAGTTCAAATACAAACTTCGGTTCCCACTGTACAAAAAGAGCTATTTTATATGTCGGCCTCAACCTGACAGAGAAAACAGAGTTGATTTCGATTAAATTGTAACTTCTACGTTTGGTTTGGCTGATGTTTTCACGGCGAAAGCACACCCAGGAAGACCGTAAGTAGCATCAGCCAATCAAGTTAAAAATATGAGTGGTTTGGCGGATTATTTGTATGGCGCATTTCAGTGGCTTTTTATAGCTTTTATGCTACCGCTGTTACTCTGCCGAGTAAAACAATGTACGCAACGGAAAAGCAACGTTACAAAGCCGAATTTTAACTGATTTCACACGACTTCTCCTTGAAGTAAACGAGCCACAGCATAGTGCAACGAGACTTACGAATAGCCAGCTGGCTAACGTTAGCTAGCGTTAGCATAGCTTCGAATGGTGGGACTGAGTCGTGAACGTTACCTTGTCCTCTGACGGCTGCTGCTGTAACGTCGTGTCGGTGTCTCTGGCTCCACGGTGCCTTAGCTCTGTCATCTTAGCAGATTGTGGCCTAACGACAACAGCGAAGGTCCTGTGGCTCCGGGACACTCGGTATTTAGATCGATAAACCTCCTGCTGGGCTTTACAGTAACACTTTTCACCCGAAGAACCAAATCGGCGTCAAGTGGGCTGGAATACAAAATGGACGTCTTCCGGTTTTCAAAATAAAATGAAGAGAAATACGCTTGAGAGTAATATTGCTTATGTTACACAGTAACGTTATGAAAAATTGCGGGGGGAAAAAAAACTAGCCTTATATACCATATTTAAACTGTCGTGATTTATTTTTTCTTTATTTTTTTTCAAAGGCACCGACAATAATCTTTTTTTTTAATATTTGAAGATGTAGCCTACACAGGTCTGCATGTAAGATTAACTTTGAACAAATTGGAAAAACACTTAATTGCAGCACCATAACATTTTTTATCAAGAAAAGGAAGAAAAATTAGAGCTGAAACGTTTCTACCTAAAAAAGGCTGGCACTGAAATGCGCAGTCCTCAACTTGGTCCTGTGTCCTAAAGCCTTTTTTTTCTGTCAAAAAGGAAGTATTATTTTGAAAGTATTGTTCTGGTGTTTAGCTGCATTCTGGCAAACTTCACACTGCTAACTCTGATGTCATGGGAGGTGTGTGTTATTCAGGGCAAATACTGTTTGTTTGTAGCGTTTTTTGATAGGCTGATACTAAAACTTAACAACACTGGTGATAAATATGTGTAGCCTGTTTCTCTCACAATATTCCAGTGGTTCCCTTTTGAGCTAGCCATTGTTAAATGACAACTGGATACACAATACAAGTCACACTTTTTAAATGAGTGATGTTTAAAAAAAGTTTAAAAAATTTCTCTCTTCTTCAGCACTAACTCTAACCCTACTCTAGGAATAGTCTAATAATGACATAATAACAGCAACAACAGCAATAAAATAATAATAATATTAATAATAATAATAATAATAATAATAATAATAATAATGCCTTGAATGCCTTGATATTATGTCTTTTATATTGTGGGTTTTTATGTTTTTAATGTGTTGATTTTATGATTTTATGTCTCTATGAAACTATTTCCCCTTTTATCTATTACAAAATGTCTCCCATGGGACACAAATAAAGTGACCTTGAACCTTGAATAATAATAATAATAATAATAATAATAATAATAACAACAATAATAATAATAATAATAATAATAATAATAATAATAATAATAATAATGTGATCTAGAATTTCATCTGAAGTGTCATGACTTAAATGTCTTTGGAGAAGAAAGTGAAGTTACACATATAAACTGTTATAGCCTAAACTGTTCAAGTTCTGTCAGCTGTAGATATGTGTTTGTATATACTGCATCTGAAACTCAAACTAAAGCTTATGACCAAATGTTTTTAATTTGC
>JAQLOL010000021.1:5327255-5338200 GCA_029783665.1 Naso thynnoides | reverse complement strand
ATCATTTAAAAAAAAAAAAAAAAAATATATATATATATATATATATATATATATATATATGTGCACACATTGATAGATGGAACAATGAAAGGTTTTTTGTTTGCGTTCCTGCCAATTGGCTGAAAGGGGGCGTGGCAATGGGAGTGGCCTTTTGCAGAAAGCACATAACTTCCAAATAGATTCCCACTCTTGCAGGAGATTTAATGAAAAGGTTGGTCATGAGCCAAAGAACAGCTGATTAACTGTTCAGGCCAATTGACTAAAAGGGGGCATGGCAGTGGGAGTGGCCTGTAACCAAAACACGCATAACTTCTTAACGGATTCATGTAACATGGCAAAACTTTGTAGACACACACACACACACACACACTCTTTCATTGGTCATGGCTTGCCCCGCCCCTACACTTTAGCCCCACCCCCTTCAATAACTCATCAATCGTTCATTATAGACTGCAGACTGGTGTAGACTCTTGTAGGAGGCATAATTGCAGACAGTAATTTTTTCAACAAGTGATAACTAGAATGAAACAATATTTTTAGCTGTTGGTTGCAGCTATTGCGAATTTGCACTTGTTAATACAATATAAGGTTGGCGATGGGATGAATACATCAGTTTGTTTGTTGGAGCCGAGAATTTGGTCTATTCTTCACATTTTATTTGGCTAAATAATGCGTCCGCCTCCTTGAAAAGTTCACTCAATAGCAATTAACCTTCAAGCACAAAAAAGGAACAGGCAGAGTCTGTGGTTTTCTGACTGGGATTAGAAAAGCTTCAAGGGGCAGCAGAACTGACCAGCAAAAACAAAAGTTAATGTTACCCCTGATAGGAAGTGTGTCCCCGGCTATAAGAGCGGCGTGCGTTCAGTGAATGCATCCAGTTAAGATAAAAACAACAACGCGGATCATTTAATTCATCGTTTCTGGCATTGTTGTTTTATCATCGAGGTCGCACAGTTGACATGTGGCTCATCTATCAAAATAAATGCTTTTATTCACGGACAGACCGCCTATGGGGCGGGGCTCTGCGTGCAAGTTGCCTGAGGAAGTTGATGAGCAGATCAGCCTCGCCACTCGGGCTGAAGCGCTGAGAACAATAGTGATAATTATAAGCGATGACTGTACTCAAACAATGACGCAAGTTCGAAAGTTGTTATAAAGTGATGCACAGCATTTCGTATCCATACTTTTCAGAACAAATTGATTCATTCATCCCTGCATGCACCTCAGAGTAGGTGTGAGACGCTTCTCTTGTGAGAGGAAAAAACGCTGTAACATCACATGGTGAGGCATGGTGACCGGGGCCGAACGATACATAGTTTAAGCATCGCCATTGCGGTGTGTGTTCAGCAATAGTTACGTCCGCTGGACTTGGTGGACTTATGTATATATATATATATATATATATTAAAATATGTTTCAATAATGAGTTATGAAAATCTAACTGCACATTTTAGCTTTCACTTCATAACAACGTGTGCATAATGACAGAGGAAAGGTGTGTCGGTGACTCCGCCCGCAGGATGTGTGTGTATGCGTGACTCTGAGCTGAGAGGCCGCGTCCTCTGAATGAAGAGCGTAGTTTTGTCCTCAGTCTCTTGAGAGAACAGCGGTGCAGCGACTCGACAGCTGCGCAGTAAGCTTTCATAAGTCCACTGATAGAGCTGCATTTTCCTCATGTGCCACACTGACGTCGGGCCGATTGCTCAACAGTTTAACTTGGCTAATCAATTTTACTGCGTCTGAAAACAGAGTCATTTCTACAACTGCAAACATGCACTGAATTGCTGTCGGGATCGTTCAGTGATGCTTCTCTGAATGAATCAAATCTACCGCGCGGGAGTCAAAGCAGAGTCCAGATCGAGTCTAGACTTCACTCTGTGGGGGAAACAACAAAAACTTTGGTTAATGTTGGGCAGAGGTCGTGATTTCAGCTAAATATTATTATTACCTTTCTAAGTCTCAAGTCACTGCTGACTTTTTTTTATCATCCATTTTATCCAAGGATACATTTTTGGATATCTTGTCATTTAATTTTTTTTTTCCCCCTGCGTCAGGGCAGGAAATATCACCCAAACCTAATACAAAAGCTGGAGTTACGAGTTCATTTTAGCAGGTTATGGCTAAAAAAACTGTGGTGAGACTCTCCCGTGTCCGTTTCTCCCCAGGAAGTCATTGTGACATCATTACACACTGTTGCTTCACAGGATATTTCATTGAGCAACTGTATATGAATCCTCCCTTGCCAAGATGACAACAGAAATCAAACGCTCACATGAGACATATGTTCAGATCTGAACTCATTTTTACTGTCACCTGGCCCCCGACACCCCCTCCCTCCCCCCTGTCAGTCACTCTGAGCTGGCAGCCGTGGCGGTTGCTAGGGTCTGGTGGGTGTTTGCGACCACTTGACCCTGCTGTTACACAATACACACCTCCAGCTCCAGCCTCGGCGGAGTGCGGACGTGTCTGTATGCCAGTGTGTGCCTGAGCAAGTGGGCGTGTGTACGTCAGACTCTTCCTGAGAGCGAGTGTTAAAGTGTTTTTTTCAGCAGCTGAGGGCCGGCTGGATGAGCTGACGGTTTATTGTCTTCTGCAGGTAATCCTGATGTGAGCGTCACTGCCGGAAGAGAGTTTATTCAAATCGCACGCATGGAGAGATATGCGCCTGATTTTACTGTGGTCAGAGGAACGCACGCAAATACATTCTCACCCCTTGCCCTTTCAAAACCCACACTCGGTGCAAATGAATCCCACACAGCATTTACAAAGCAGATTCGGCAGCTGAAACCAAGTGCCTGGTTCTCAGCTGACTCAGTCCAAAGGGCATGCAGACTGATATTACATAACAAACCCTTGGCTGTGTTGCTCTGACATAATAAGGGATCAGCAGGGCTAGCTAATGTTTGATAAACAACACTGATAAGCAGCAGACTCATGAAGCAGCAGAGGTCACATGGTGTCTGCGTGAGGAAAACTGGGCGTGGCTGCAACACACAGCGCTTTCTCAGCAACAGGTTATGCTGGTTTAGCGTGGCTTCAGTGCAGTGTGTCAATAGGTGAGTATGTATGTGGAGCTACAGACTTGTGTGTCATCTGCCTGAGGCTAGAACCTACATTTCTCTGGCCTGGTTTTACACTTGTGTACTACTTCAATGCAGACGACTGGTTCGAGTGCACCTGTTCGGTCAACAATGAGGTGAATGGGGAAGTCCATTTTGTTGCATAAAAAAAAAAAAAACTGATGCAACCGAGCCGTCCTTTTTCAAGCCCAACAAGGTTTCTCTCGCAGCAGCCCCTACAAAAATAGACCTACAGTACATCAAACCGAGACATACAACTAGGTCGTCGTGATGCACTTTGACTCACCAGTGGTAAATCACCCTGCTGTCATTGCTTTCGCACTCTGACCAGCCCCCCAAAAGCTAACTGCTCTTGACTAGCCGGGAGAACTTGCATGTAAAAAAAAAAAAAAAAGGTGTGGTAGTGGCTGGAGTCACGTTACGTGGACATAAACATCCACATATACGCGCACACTCTTGGCTCTGTGTGCAACAACAGAGGGGAACTTACACAATTCAAGACTCTGAATGTGTGTACAGACATTTCACTGAGCCAGTATTGCAGGAGGGGGGGGGGGGTAGATCTGGTTGCACTCTGCTGGTTTTCATAGCAGAGGGCCGCCAGGAGTAATTTACTGTTTGCCTCTGATGACTTTCTATCATCAAGCTACCCGTGGGAGAAACTGGCCAAAGGCTGTGAATGTGCTAAGGTGGGTAACGGCGAGCTGTGGTCATAATTTTGACTTATTGCCGGGCATGACCATGACCATCTCCACACACACACACACACACACACACACACACACACTTCAAGCTTGCACATATGCAAAAGGGGTAAATCCTAGCCATGGGCCTCAGAGTCATATATTATTCAGGCTGTACACTGAGCTGGTTTGGATCAACTGGCAGGGGCAGAAGAATACAGGCAAGAGGGCTAAAAGATTCAGACAGCTCCAAAAATAAAAAATGAAAAAAAATCTGGCCTATCACGACTTTTGCCCGAGATTCAACGAAATAGCATAAGTCTGATTTTAATCTGGGTATTGCAACTGTTAAGCCAAAATGTTATGTTATATGGTGCTTCATAAAAATAAAAAAAAAATCACCAAAGCTTGCTTTTGTTAGCCATGATAACTTTTCATGCGTAAGGTTAAATGGTCCTTTGGGGAATATTAAATGTATAAAACAAATTTGATCAATATCCAGAGTTACTGGCCCGATCCCATTTCATTCATTCCATGGCCCTACCACGTGGCCCGACCCCTCCGTTTTGTGTGTTCATGTTTAGGTGTAGGGGTTTCCCGATTAGGGGTGGGACGATAAGAGAGTTTCATGCCATGATTTTATATTGTGGCCAAAATAATTGTGATACACTATTATCGTGATATTTTTTAAAATAAATGAAAATAAATCTAAAAAAATGTGAAAAGATTCTAAATATGCAGATATATTAAGAAAACGTTTAGGAATTGAGAAAGGAGAAAGACAATACAACTCAATGTTATCACTTTATCTTACAACCATGTTCATGGGGGACACATCTTTTCACGATTATGACGATTATGCGATAAATTGAAATTCATCACGATTACATTGTGAGTGTTTATATCGTGATTAATGATAAAAACAATAATTGTCCAATCCCTAGTCCCGATTCTTGTTGAGGTAGAGGGGCACGGTGAAGTGTTGGGGCTAACCGGCCCTTCAAACAAAGATTTTTCAGGGGCGCACTACAAATGGAGGGTAATAAGATTTGCCTTGTGAATCACCTCAAAATTTCTGTGGGGGTGACAAGAGCAACCACAGAAACTTACAAATCAAGGATTTTCTCCCTTAATAAAGATTTTAAAATTATGACAACTGTTGTTTACTCCGCTAGATCATAATTTGTGTCCAATAGCATCATTTATACGAGTAAAGGAATACACACAGCCCGCTTACGTTAGCTCGTTCAGTTGTGGATGTCCCAGACACGTTGGAGAGTTCGACGACGCCATGTTTGTATTCGTGACATTATACGGAGGTGCATAGAGTCATGTTGTACAGCTCCGGCAAAAACATGCTGCGTCTGCTGTTTTCACAGCACTGAAGAGTACTGATGACGTATCCCGTTCCTAAAGGGGTGTCCCATTTCGTAGGGGTACATTTCAACCACTACCCCTTATAACTTTGTTTCAAGGGGTAGGCTAAGGGATGGGGGAAAATGAGAATTGGGATTGGGCCATTGAGTCTGGAATGGTGGACCAACTGCTAGCATGGCTAAAATATCCTTGAACAAATAAATTTCTTCTCCAAAAACACGTTTTTCTAAACTTAGTCTAATAATATAAGTGTTTCATATTCATTTCTGCCTTCAGGCGCTCTTTGAGCTCATTGCTTTTACTTCTCGGGCTGCCTTTTCTTTTTTTTTTTACTTGTCCTTTTAAATAGAACATGACAATTTAAGCTTTTGCATCCACATTTGTAAACTCTGAATTTATCCTCTTCTTGACAGTTAACCTTTCCCTGAATTGCAAGAAATTTTTCCTGTTTTCATTTTTAATCTTGATTTGTTTTTGGGGAAATGTTTCTTTTTCTGGTTGTCTTCACTTGTTTTTCAACACTCAAAACAAAACATATCAGTCAATCAATTCTTGAAAATCTGATTTAGGAAAACATTTTTCATCTAAAACCCATAATTTACACTCACAGTAACTGTGAGGGTGGTGTGATCAGGTATCATTATACATTAAGGAACAGCAATTGACAAATACGCACATAGCCTAACACACACACACACACACACACACACACACACACACACACACACACACACACACACACACACACACACACGTTAACGTACCTGTTCTTTTCCATTTCATTATGTGTAGACCTGTAAAAAGAAGAACACATTTTAGAAACTGCACATAATAACAAGAACAGCTGATTGAACAGGTACGGTTTCGCCTCTGTGTGCCATCACTGCAGTTTTAGAATTTACTGCAGGGGAGTGAGAGGGAGCGAGAATAGGCTGTGTGGGTGTTTATGAGCAGTCAGAATGGCTTGACAAAACGAGATTCTAGGAAATAAGAAGAACTGGCTGGGTATTCTGATGCCCGCGGCCTGTTCCACGGAGGACACAATGCTTTTTTTAAGGACTACACTCAGATACGTGATGAGGAGGCCAGGGGTAAACATAGCAACGGTAACTATAAACAGAAGCCATGAGCAGGAGTAGACGGGACTATGCCCCTTCATGTCCACATTGCCCGATTGTTCACGGTGCAAGGAGCACTGACAGAGGTGGGGGTGGAGGAGGACACTACGCCGAGGGTAAACTGGGAAAAAGAGGTGCGCTAATGGCCAGGGTGACTCCTGCATTGCAGTGTTACAGTGGGACAGTCATGGGGGACACAGACAGACAGACGAACAGACAGAGTATAACGAAACAAGGTTACGTGTCGTTTTTGGGAGGAATGTGCTGGCCTGACCCTCGTGAAAATGGAGTGAATGAGGGTGGTTGCGGAGGGCAAAGAAGAAGAAGATCCCCTCAGCATTCCTGAACTGTAATGTACCTGACCTTCTGATCTCCCTAACCCAGGTCCCAAAATAGCCTCCGCACCTTCAACTCCTTAAGAACCACTGGTACTGCACTAACGCACACACACACACACAAACAGACA
The DNA here is from genome assembly GCA_029783665.1 of Naso thynnoides. NCBI lineage: Eukaryota > Metazoa > Chordata > Actinopteri > Acanthuriformes > Acanthuridae > Naso > Naso thynnoides. The sequence goes on along the minus strand of JAQLOL010000021.1, from coordinate 5,331,476 downwards.
AATTCACTTTCATGTTTGACAGCTTTTTTTTCCAAGACTGAGCTTAAAACAATGTTTTCCACTATTCTCAGTTGCAACCTTATAAAAGCAATGGGTGTCAAGCTTGTATGAGTGGTGAGGGGTATCATCTTGTTTTAGTGCTGGGTGATCTCTATCTCACTTGGCCCCACTAGCCAGTGTGTATTCCTGTGCAGTGCAGACAGTTGCTGGTGACATAACAGTGCTCACAGAGAAATGATCCCTCTTATTCAGACCGGATTTCAGACTCTGGGACACCTCCAAACTCCCGCCCCAATTCTTTTCTACTCCACTTAATGCACCCATGATGGTGACAAGGAACAACTGATATTAAGTAAGACTCAGCCTAGTTATGATGATATTTTGTATTCAGAACAATGTGAATTAATGCATGGTTACCTCCAATTCTATATGGCATGTGTTCAGAGCTGCCACCACAGAGGAGAACTACGTCACTCTTTACATCCACAGTCACGCTACATGAGATCAGAAAGATCATAAAATTGTTTCCGTACAAGAAAGAATGAATGCAAGGTAATTCGTAATACAGTCACATCCACGAGGCCTGGCACAGCCAGACTAATTCTCAAGTGACAATTACCTCTGCTACCTCTCGATACACCGTTCATTTCCAAGGGGCAGTTACCAGCAGGCGCAGACAAAGCTGCCTCTGGACGCACCTGGACAGACATACAACCATACAACCACTTCAGGCCGTTACACACCGGGGGCATAACGAATAAACAACACGAAAATGCAAACTGTTTGGACGCAAAATGTTCGGATCAAACCCCTTCACACCAGCAGCAACACGAATTTGCGATGAAAACACGGGGATACGAATTTGCGAGGGAGTTTTGACAGCTGACTCCGCAGAGGGCAAAGTGGGCGCACATGCGACAAATATGAAATTAAAACACAACAGAAAAAATAGCAGAACTCAAAAACACGACACCACACATCATAGGCATTAATAGCGGGCGGGTGTAACCCCTATGATTAGATAGTGAAAAGTTAACAGAGCCTCCCACATGTTAACATGTGTTAGCTGATGTTACCTCATCCAAAAGTAAACTACATTAGGTAACATCACTCACCATTTGCAGAGCCCAACTGATTGGTTATTCTCTGCCATATGATAAGATTGTTGGCTCAAAGAAAGCGAACTGGAGACATGAGCAGAGTCTGGACAGAGACCTCAACACTAATGATACATGGCAAGCGATCCTGAACATCACTGGCCACCAAAGCAGAAGTGGATCTACCATGTGTGAGGCCACTTTGCTTAACTCATTTTATGCTCGCTTCGATCTCCTCAACAAAGAGTTGGCTGTATAGTCCAGTTCGCCCCTTAATGTATCATTATTACAGAGAAGTGTTCCCGCCTGTTTAAAAAACAGCTACCATCGTATCTGTACCTACAAAGTCTGCGCTGTCTAGTCTAAATTCCAACCAACCTGTAGCACTCGACCCAATTCTGACTAAGTGCTGGTTCTTCGGCAAATCAGGACCAACATCCCAGCCAGCCTGGCTCCTCACCAGTTTGCATTCAGAACCAGCAGATCCAAATAAGATGCCATCTCGATGGCGACCCTGTGTTATTCATGCTGCACACCTGTGACCGCAATCACCGAAATGTAGAGAAGTATTGTAAAAATTGTGGACAGCTTCACCATCAACAGCCGGATTCCAAACGATAAAGAGAGTTGATATCAGGAGGAAATCAACAGTCTTGCAGGGTGGCGCACAGAAAGGAACCTGCCATCATTGGTCGTCATCGACTAAGCATCAGTGATGTTGGTGAGTTGAGGTGCCTACATAAAGCCAAAAGGATCCTAAAAAACAACAACCACCGCAGCCACAGACTGTTCATCCTGCAGTCATCTGGAAAGTTACATAAGTATTCGTTTCCAAACCACCAGATTACAGAGCAGCTCCTTTAGTCAGGCTATGAGACTCCTCAAGTCATCCTCTGCAAGTACGTTGTAGTCTTTTGTTTATCTGGAGCATAGAAGGGAGTGAAACTAGAATTTGGCTTAACAACTCTGTGCTGAGGAGTGATAAATAAATGAACCTTGTACCTTGTTTATCAGTACAGTGCACTGGATCCCTGGTCAACCAAACACTGACACGGAGCAAAGTGACAACATCAACACTTGGTCTTTATAATGGATTACACATTGATACGGGGAATCCCCGTACTATTATAATATCACATCATTTTATTCTGAAGCTCCGCATTAAAAATTCTCTAGAAAAAGAAAAGCCTTTTTCTATCCGCGTATTAAAGAGGACATCTTGATGACGCTTCAGTTAATTCACCTGACAAACTCTGGTTCCCGGCAGCCCACCAAATGGGCTAGCAACGGTGAAAAATAGTGCTGTAAGCAGGCGGCTTGGCATGTTGTGGAGTCCAGTTGCCACTGCGGCACAGTTCAGGTTGTTTTCACTGAATGGTCTTGGCACGCTAGGTGTTAATTTTTTAACCCTGTGGGATGAATTTACGGTGCACAACTCCACGAATATCAAAGAAAATCACCAGCAAGCTCTTGGTTGTACTTCTAGCCTATCTATCCTCGGTTTTAGATAACGTGGACTCTCTCACAGCAAAGATTTCTGTTTGGTCCCTGAGCCGCAGTCACAGAAACGATCATCACTGGTGATGAGTCTCCGCACTAAGTTTGCGTCTTCCTTGGCCAGTTGACGGAGATCCTTGCAGATTGCAACAGGGTGCTGCTTTCGCTCAGAAGTCGTGAAATGCTGCTACCGTGCAGCGCTCCGCTGGTGTACCACAGGGGAAGTCTCTGAAGCTTCTGATCACACCTTGCACATCTGGCCATAAACAGTGACTTTCTGAAATGTCTAATTAGAGGTTCTTTTTGGGGGGGCCTTGGAGCCTCTGGCTGCGTGGTTAAAGCTGGTGCATCCATGTTTCATGTTTGAAAAAGCCTACGGAAACATTACGGTCAGAGTTCACTCTCTGCACAGATCATCAGTTAATATTCTCCATGGGGTGACAGCATAAAGAGTTGGGCCGCGGCAGCGAGCAGTCGGGCAGGTCTTACCTGTGAGCTGTGGCTCCGTGCAAGTCCGAAAACTTCGTGGCAGATATACAAACGCGTTATTTGCATAAACTGACAACATATTTGAAGTCTGCACGGTAGCCTCCTTGCCTAAAAATATATCAAACTTCCTGAAGTGATATAATAACCGTTCTGTGACAACACTTAAAACAGCTTTTTGCCTGCTTGCAGTTTACAAACTGCAGTGTGTATTTCCACCCTCGTAGGACCCTTTTAGAACCACCTACCCAACAAAAGGATAACCCGTATGAGTATGATACGGTTATTTGGTACCCTTTTGAAAGTGGAAAAGCAAACAATTGTGTACCATATCATACCAAACTGAACTGTACCGCTAAGTGGAAAAGGGGCTTCAGAGTCTCACTGTACAGACAGATCATGAGGACATTTTACCCTTTCACAGTTTTACATCTTCATATAGCACACCTTCAGGGCTACAGGAAATGATTATTTACATTATCAATTAATTGTTTATTTCATGATGTAGCTACATTACTCATCAGCCAACATTTCGTTTGACTTGGTGTGCAACAAGGTTCCTCTCCATTAATCTACCATTAACCTGCATTTTCCATCTGAAGTCTTGCACCCACGTCAACCGCCTGAGCCTGAAAGACAGCACTGGGTGGAGAGCGTGGAAGGACTCCATTTGCCTGCTCGTGGAGGATGGCAAGATCACTGTATGATTTTCACAGTGCACTGTAGATGCAGAGGGGCTGCGTGTGTGTGTGTGCAGGGTGGGGGAGGACTCTCCATCTATGTAATGGAGGAGCTGGTGCTCTCCACTGCCTGCCAAGAGTGAGGAACAGAGCAGGAAATACACCGCGGGGTGGAGGAGGTGAGAAGCGAGAGAAAACACAGGAGGGAGAGAGAGATGAGGGGGAGGGGGGAGTCACTACTACTGACACACATGCACACATACAGGCCAGAAACACTGTGACTCCCCTCCCCCACTACTCACACATCCACACCATTGGGAAACAACACTGGAGGAGCTTGAACATACTAGCTTCAGTTGGTTCAGATAAATAATTGGCTTCCTGCTCCACATTTGACCAAGTATCAAGAGCAACAGAAACAAACTTGATCAATAAATGATCTGCTCCTCTTGGACAGAGTT
>JAQLOL010000021.1:5294990-5316812 GCA_029783665.1 Naso thynnoides | reverse complement strand
AAGACTTAGAGACTTACTTGTGACTTGCAAGACAATGACTTTGTCCCACCTCGAAGACAAACTATAACGAACTTCAGTAAACTGTTTACTTATGTCTAGGGCTGCCACAAATTATTATTTCGATCGGTGATTGTTGTTTGCAGATGATTGTTTTTGAAATAAACGATTAATCATTTGGTCTATAAAATGTCAGAAACTGGTGAGGAATGCTTATTACAAGATTTCAGCCCACAGTGACTTTTTTCCATTTTATTTTGTCCAGTCAACAGTCTAAAACACAAACGCATTATGAATTCTGCCACAAAACCCACCAGAAAATATTTAATTTTAGAGTCTGGAACCAGTTCTTTCATTTTTTATTATTCTGTAAAAAAAAAAGCCAAAATTGTTGCTGATAAATTTCCTCTCTTTTATTGCCACCATTTGACTAATGCGGTTGTTTCAGTGGAAAACTAACCCATTAGCTTTTCTCCTTGCTCAGATTCATACTTAGAGATTCACAAATTCACACGCGAATTTAAATGCATATACTAACGAGCTGACGCACCTCCGACCACCTGAGGTCCGGCCAGGTGTTTGCAGCCCCCAGGCACAGAAAAATTTGTGAAAGATCACATGATGCCTGTCAGGGAGAAAGTTAGGAGGGGATGAACTTTCAAACGTCTGTCACTGACGTTGCAGAAATGACAAAAGGTGACACGGGAAGGAAGAAGAGGAGCAGAAAATGGTTTTTAAAAGATACATGGAGACATTTTTATGATGGAAAGAGAGAGGCTGAGTGGAAATATGGATGGAAATGGAGATGCCTGGATGACTAAGTAGGTAAGATGATAAATAGAAGACGGGACGGATGGAAGAATGGGTGGATGCTTTGACACATTGCCCCGGGGAATCAGCCATTATACATGCCACTGTCACTCAAGATTAGCGGCATAATTAAACTCCTGTCGCTGTGCGTGTGGCTCCAGCGTGTGTGTATGTGTGTGTGCGTTTTGTTTGCGTGTGTCTGAGCGTGTGTGCTGTTTTCCTGGGTGTGTGTAGGAGGGGCAGAGTGTGACAGAGATGGATGGCGAGGGGAAAGCAGGCCATTATGTTGTATAGCTAAAGCAGTGATAGCCTCTACCCCTCTGTGTCTGTTTTAACTGCTGGCCATTTTATAGGCGTGGCGCAGGTGACCCCGTAACACACACACACACACACACACACACACTGCCAATCTTTAACTGGAGGGAAAGTGCTTGCTTTCACAGGCATATTTGTTGTTTAATTTGGCTGCAGCCGTGATGCCTTCACTGAACTCCGCTAAATCAAATGTCATTCATAAATGAGCCAATCACCCTCTGGAGCCTTAACCCTAAAGCTCTCTCCAAATACTGACGGATTGTTGTGATTCTTCTGATTCTAATATATTACTTGAAGTGTTTTTAACACCATGTGCCCTCCTTTTTAATAAACACACAGTCTTAATGACAGATTATCAGGAAAACCCTTCAGTCTTCAATTAAGTGCATAAGAAATGAGGATGAAAAGAGTATCTTGACAACTCAGACATGACTCCCCACAGAGAGAGAGAGAGAGAGAGAGAGAGAGAGAGAGAGGGTCCCATTCAGGCTGGTGGGTGAAGGCCATGCTCTCCAGCAGCTGCACTCCGACCACAGCTCCATCTCTCTCTTCTGTCTCTGTTTGTGTGTCTCAGGGAGAGAAAAGAGCCCCGCCGCTCCCCTGCCGAGCGGAACATCATCCTCACCAAGTCAGCCAGAGGCAGCCAAGGCAGGGACGGAAGTCAGAGCCCTCAGCCTTCAAAATAATAGCCTAAAAGAGACCAATGAGAAATTTAATGATGATTTTTTTTTTTTTTAAAGGCAACAACGTTGTTATGCATTTTGTCTCATTAGATCAGCTCAACAAGTGGTTTTAACAACATCACATCCATTTCCTGACAGAGGTTAAGTAGGTTAATCTTTGGTTCATATTTGCTACACGCACAAATATTCACAAATACTCCACAATAACATTCTACAGACCAGCTGTGCTAAAAATGTGTATTAGGCGTCAGTGTCACCTTGTGAAAATTGAACACCTTTGATTTCTGCCTGGTAACTTGATACACAACTCAAGTGCATGTGAGTCAAGCCAATTTGTGAAGTATTACGCAGAGCTGCAATTTCACAAATGTAAAATGCAACCATAAAAATGACTCACGACCGAGGTCCAGAGATTATTTATTTTAATTTTTATTTATTTTTCAAAACGCAGTTCTGAAGGGAACTGGGACCAGATCCAAACAAGGCTGACCCGAACAAAGAGATGATTTACCACCAATCGACAGGCAGTGGCGGACCAAAGGAGGACAGGACAAAGGATTTTTGTCTCTGACATCATATGAAATGAACAAGTGCACTTGATCTTTCGCTTATACTAACAGATTTAGCTCAGGGACCTGTTGCAACATCTGCCCAGCTTATCAAGTGCTGGTTATGAGCTCCTTTTGCAGAGCTTTGAGGTCAGATGAATGAAAGAGAAGGTGGTAGGCTAAACATCGTGTGAATGAAATGAGGACTCACACATGATCACGTTAATTTGGAGGCAGGCCAAAACCGTCACTCTGTCTTTGTGGGTTCTCAAAAATGTGTGTGGGACCTTCATTAAACGCCAAAAAACTATCTTTAAACGCAAGCGCAATTTTGTCCACATTGATAGAACTGTTAGCTGCCAGCCAATAACAACACAACATGTGAAGGTTTTTGTGTGAAAGCAACATAACAACATGTCCACAGATAAAAGTAGAACAACACCTGATGTTCTTTTTTAAAAAAAAAAAAACACTTTATTTAACATTTGAAGTCATGACAATTAGTGTAACAGTATGCATTGACATACACTGAGCAAGCAAGCGCACCAAATATATTGCCTATGCCAGAAATAAATGAAATACATAAAAATGCAAAAATAAATAAATAAATACTTAAATAAATAAATGTAAAATATTTCAATAGTTCGAATTCCGACTTCAGAAGGCGTTTCTGATGACTGTGAACTCGCAAATTTCGACTTCTGAGATCAACCGGAACGCACCATAACTGCTCTGACCCTGCCTTGAGAATACGCGTGATTTTATTTTGAAACTCTCAACCGGAACGTCCGTGTTGTTGCGCGGTGTTTGACTTGACAGATGGCAGGCGAGAGGCGCTCCTTACGGCTGTCTCTCTCGGTCCGTTGGTCCATCCCGGTTCCCATTGTCTCCCCCTCTTCCCTCCTTGAACGCAACCCGGGGACGACCAACTAAACTTCGCCGTTATTTCCGCCCGTGCCGCCTCTTGTGCGTGACGTTTTGAGACTTCTCGACCCGGGATTTCACCCTGTCCACCTCCATCCGAAACGTGGACATGCTTTTTCCGTCTTCTTTTAAAATTTTAACGTTGTAGAGATTTACTCGCCGTGACGGAGGAGGCTGTGAATTAACCGACTAACGGCTGACCGGGCTGACGGTTGGGATGAGGCGAGCCAACGGACACGCCGAAATCCGCTTCCAGGCGCTGTTGACACATCACAACATCCATGCAACATTTTTACCAAACGTTTCCCGAGTGGATTAAACAGTAGATACACGTTACACACCGGACTACAACCGCGATCTTTGGGGATACAAACGCCGTGTTTCGCTTTCCGGTGTGAATGAAGCCCGTTGGACGCTGCCGCTGCATGCCCGTTACTTCCCCCGAGAGGAGAGCAGAGGAGGCAGGGACCGCTCGCACTTGTTTCCTCCACCCTAAAACAAATTAGCCGAAGCCAAGTGGCGCTTACTCGGGATTATCAGACAAAAGAGCATCTAATCCGGGGGAATACATCCGCTTAATCTCGCCATCTCTTCCCGTTTATACAGTGTTTTCGGTGTTTGAGCGGCTCCCGCCGTGTTAATTCACTTGAGTTTTTGATGAGGATGCGATTAACGGACGCGGCTGTCGGTCGGACTTTCTAGTCCGAGCAGGCGATGACTGGACAAGTGGACCCATTGTGGACGTAACTGGTGAACGAGTTTGTTTCCGTGATCGAATCCGAGTTATTCTCCACGCAGTCGACCAAAATGCACCGCAGCAGCTGATCTGCCAAACTGCTCCGCTGTGCTCGGCTGCGAGAGGCTTTTAACTGCAGAGCCGAACTCTGCGTGTGGATACACCAAGAACACCCCCGAGGCTCACCTTGCACCTTTGACCCCCTGACCCCACGTGTGTGTGTGTGTGTGTGTCGCCCGTTGGCTGCTCAGGTTGCATGTAGCGGTGGCCCTTCATCCACCTGAGCTCCGCTGAGTGCCACGGCTGCAGTCGGTGCTGCGAGGCCGAGCAGGAGGCGCCCATACCCGGGCTACCAGCCAGCCAGACGGGCCTCCGTGGGGTGGGCGGTGGGGTGGGGGCTTTCTGGATTTTGAAGGTCCAGCTGGAGATTTAGGAGTTTTACGCAGACTTTCTTCTCCACGTGCAGAGAGGGAGGAGGAGGAGGACACCATGGGGTGCTGTAGTGGCAGGTGCACCTTGGCCTTCATCTGCGGCATGCAGCTGGTGAGTGAGGAAAGAAAGATGTGTTTGTTTATTCCAATGATGTTGTGAGAGTCGAGCAAGTCCTGACACATTTTTACCTCGGTTACTCCACACGGAGCAGAGGAAAGGTTGACGGATGGATGGATGGATGGATGGATGGATGGTGGGAGGGAAAAGGATGAGTGACTGAAAGGTCACATTTCAGAAGTTAATAGGTGCGTAAAAGGTCATGATACAAGGTAGGATCTGCTTTTGAGGGGCAGACTGACAAAAAGGCGGATTGAGTGGATGAATTACTGTTGGCGGGAGCTTCAAAACGGTACTTAAAGTCCATACAGAGCAGTGATGGATAGATGGAGGCTGGGAGTGATATATTGAGGCAGTGGAGGTGAAGGAGGGATGGGTGACGGATGGATGGATGGACGGACGGATGGGGCAGGTACGTGTGATTTATAGGAGAGGAGTGTATAGGAAGGAAGGAAGAACAGACCTGGTATAAACTCATGGAATCAGCTGCCGCCGTTCCCTCTGTGTCTGTCTCGCTTTGTATCTCATTCTACCATCACCATCTGTGTCAATGCAAACCGGTGCCAGGCAAGACAATAGGGAGGGAGGAATGGGTCTGTAGGCGTGTGTGTGTGTGTGAGGATGTAGTGGGAACAGAAGCGCTTGCGTTACTTCATCCGTGCGGCTCCATCATAGCAAAAGGAAAATCCCATCTTTCAATGCGAAGCCATAAACAGGGAATCGTTTGGTATTTTTAGACAAATGTAAGCGATCTTCCGTCGGGTCAGGACATTTCCAGGACAGCTAGAGTTCAGAAATATAATCTGAAACATTCAGCAGTTCATCACAGAAAAAGAAAGAGAAACTTAGTATTACTGGATGGTTTTTTGCGTCCCGCAGGCAGCACACCAACGCTACTTAAACAAACCTGTCACATCGCTGCCTTGTGAAGCCGAAATGGCAAACATGTTAGCGACGTTAGCATTGATTTGTAATTGTGGTTCCGGCGCATTCATGTTAGCTCCGTGTTTGGTCTCCTCCACCTCCCGAGGGACACGCTAGCTGCTAAATGCTGCACGATGTTCACCAGCTGTTTGCTAACTTGGTGCGACTACTACGTGATCTGAGTGCACAGGAAATACGAGCAGGTGAATCGCCATCATTTAGAAATGAGGTCGCACGTATGTATGAATAGGGCTGTCCCGATCCGATATTGATATCGGATATCGGTCCGATATCAGCCAAAAAAAGAATATCGGATTATATCAGACTGCATCTTAAATCTCCGATATAAACGCTCCGATAATTGTTTGCACTTTAAGTTATTGAGGTTATTATTCACGGCCTCCTAATTTATTTTTTATTTATTCTTCTATTCAATTGTTTTGTTAATAAATAAATGGGTCAGTTTTTCCAAACTACTGTTGCTGACTCTTGTTCTCTGTTTGAGTAATATCACTTGGTGCAGCCTTTTCTAACATTCCACACTACAAAATAAGTAATGAAAGTATGTATCATTCATGGTGTGCTGATATCGGATTGATATCGGTATCGGCCGATATTCATATTGGAAGTGAAAAAATAGTATCGGGACAGCCCATTTAAAATATGTAACATGATATTTTGCCAAATATTTTGGCCTACGCAGAGTCTTGGTACATCTTCCACGACCAAAGAGGTAGAGCTGTAGCTATGAATCGACTAACCAAGCGATAGAAAATTTATTGCCAGCTATGCCGATAATAAATTAATCGTTTCAGTCATTTTTCAAATAATAAAGTAAAAAGTACTGATGGTTTAGTGTCTTAAATGTGAAGATTTGCTGCTTTTCTGTGTCATTTTTGAAAATAAAATGAGGGTTCTTTATGTTTTGGTCTGTTGTTTGGACAAAAGAAGCTAATTTAAAGTCACATTTGGCTCCGGGAACACTGAGATGAGCGTTTTTAGTACTTTTCTGACACAATAAACTGATTAAACATTTAAAAAATCGGTAGATTTATCAATAATGAAAGAAGTTGAGTTCCTCAACTCTGCTGCTAACATGACACTTGTATTCAGTGATATAATTAAAACAAACTACAGCGGATTCGGCAAACATGCACAACATTGTGTCGGCCTCCACAGACTCCAGCCTGAGCTCCAACACACAGGCCATTCAATGCGACACAACGCATTACAGCTCTGCTTTATAAACGTGCTGCCACACTGAAAATATGTTGAATAACTAAACTACTGTTAGGAAAACAACTACGTCGAGTAAATTTGCACTTATCTTACCTTTAAGAAAGGTGAGGTGACTTTAGTATTTTACACGACTTACTATCAGGTGTAAAGTTGGTGTTTAGAAAAGAAAATAAGTTCACTAACATTTTCCAAAATGTATTTTTGTTCTCTCCTACTTAGTAAAAGAAGCTAAAACCCTGAGCTAACCAAACGCACCGTTAACGTCGGTTAAACGTTAACATTAGCTTCTTGTGGTAGCTTACCTCGTCTAGGAGGGGTTCGGCTCCTGCTCCGGCCCATTTTCCTGATAGAACAAAAGATAAGCTAGTAGACAAGTTTGCTAGTAACGACAAAGGGAAAAAATCTGGGGTGAGAAATACCAACAAACTATTATTTGTGTTTCGTAAACGTTTAATGGCTGCTCACGGCAGGCTCCTATGTTGTCACTACCGGTTTATAGACGAGCTTCCGGTGGCCCGTCACGCAGAGGCGCCCTCTACCGACCCGGAGGAGATCCAGCAATTTACAAAAACCATTAAAATACACGATTCAAAGACATCAGAACATTTGGGTGACATCGGGGAGATTCTCGTCTGTGTCGTTTTACACACATTAGCACAAACACACTGTGCATTATGGCCATCTATAGGTCTGGACTGTGTTTGTTATGACGCATAGAGCCCGTACACAGCTAATAATACAGCACAGACTCCTGTTAGTGGCCTAATACTTCATAGCATTTAAACAAATGCTTAAGTAGTCAAATCAATGGCAGTAATAGTCTACTACACTAGACTTTATAGACCTGGTCTACTTATTCTGTAGATGTGAGTGAGTGTCCTGGTACCTGTTTAGCTCTCAGTGACTGTCTTTTTTTGTGTGTGTGTGTGTAAATTATTTACACCAACAAAAATGGATTATCCACAGTGTAAGTTTGCCCTTTTGCTATAATCCTTTTGTCAGTCAAATAATGACGTAGCCAGCCATGATTACATCCATCATGATCAAAGCTGTGCCTCCTATTGTGGCTTTTTATTCACTTACTGTCAGCCAAACTTGTATCATAGCCATCATCATCAACATCCTAAAAAGTATTATTATTATTAGTACTATTATCATCATCATCATCATCATCAGAATCAGTTATCAGTCAAGAACATACAAGGAAAGTGATGATGATACAAGGAATTTTGATAATAATCATTTTTTTAATGATTATTATCAGTAGTAGTAGTACAATTATCATAAGTACTATCACTATTATAAGTACTGTAAGTATTATGATCATTATTTTAAATAGTATTAATACTAAATAAACATCTATATAGCCCAACCAGTGCTGTCAGATCACTGCCCACCTTGAGTCTTGGATCTGTTAAAGGGAAGTTTTTCTTCGCCGCTGTCGCCTTGTGCTTGCTTATGGGGGGAATTGCTTTCAATTGCTGGGTCCAAAAAACTTAATATATTTTAGTGATAGAGAGCGACCTAGACCTGCTCTCCATATATAGCGTCTTGAGACAACTTTGTTGTAATTTGACGCTGTATAAACAAAACTGATTTGACTTGACAAAACCTCAAGGTGTGGAAGAGAGAAAAAACAGAATGTCTGTTTGGTTTTAAATCAAACTTGATCTTTAATGACTGATACATGGTAACCTTGCAACACTCACTTGTACATCATAATATAAAATAAATTAAAACCATGAGCAAACATCACACATCTGCATTTTGATAACAGCTACTGGTTAAAACAGAAAAAAAAATTACAACTGTTACGAGGTATTTTGCACACATACATTTGAAGAAAAATGAGAAAAGTGGAATGTTTAGTACCTTCAGTATCTTCTGTTACTGGGTTTCAAACTGCATTGACAAGCAAAGTTCTTTATGCTTCATCCTTTTTTTGCGTTAACATTAGCATTTATAGCGCCTTGTGTTTCGTTGCGAGCCAGTTTATTTTCCCTGCGTTCTTTTTCTTTACTCGTCCCTGCTGGGGTAACATCGAAAGGCTGATAGTTTTCAACAAAACCAGCATTCAGAAGAGCACAATCAGTAGCTATCAGTGTATTTCTACGAGTACTGCACCGGTGCCCACATTGTTCACCTGCAACATCTATCTGATAATTAGAACCAAATCATGACAAGAAGATGCCAGTGATGAAGAACAAATGCAACATACTAGAATGTCAATATACATACGGTCAAGTGCCTATACATGGATAAGGGCTGCATAATTCAAGATAACATAAATTTCCACTGTGCCTTGCAAAGATGCGGATGAAAAACGGCATGAAACAGTTGCAAGTGCACATGATCCCTCTGGTAACCCCAGTTTTAGAAAGGAACACGTCATACAGCGCCTGTACAGTGAAGTTAAGTAATGGTCTGATAGCACAGCAGGAGAAAAAAAGACGTGAGTACAACCAGGGGCCAGTTGCATAAAGTTAGACCCAGTCTTGGACTTAAGTTTAACTTTAAGCCAGACTTACAATACACACTTAAATTAGCCTGTTGCATAAAGCTTGTCTATGAGTGACTAAAGTACGACTGATTTAGTCTGTGGCGCTATGCATCATGGGTAAAAAAAACCGAACCACTTAACAGAGAAGAAAAAACGTGGCGAACACATTAGCGACACTCAACAGTGGCAGCAGCAGGTCGTAGCATTTTCCTGCAGCAGAAAACCTTTCGCCTGTTAGAGGTTTTTGACACATAAAAGTGTGTTATTTCGGATTTTTAATCAACTGTCTCAAGTTGTTCAACTAGCAGAACGACAGTTTCTCAAATCTTCCAAATAGCTCTTAATTGTTGTACCTTTCTATAAATTGTTTTTGTCCCCGAAGACTCTCTCTCGTCTTAGAGCTTCTTTTAACTTCAAATATTTGCCATGGAGCGCCATGCCCTGTAATTTTTCTGTCTCAAATCAGTCTTAAGATTTATGCAACAGACAGCTAACTTGATCATTTCAGACCGGTGAGGCGAAGACTAGTCTCTAACTATGTTTATGTAACCGGCCCCGGGACTCTGTTTGCGCGTGTGTGTGACAGGAAGTAGTGCGTCAAAATGTTGTATCCGACCTTGGTCAAATAGTATGTGAAATTAATTATCCGTGTTTTTTAATCAGCTTACGATAAATCATCACATAGATGTAATCCGCAAGTACCAGTGATACAGTAAAGTGTTTGAGGGACATTTTAGTGAAGCATGTCTGTGAATGACATCTTAACTGCAGGGTTTGTATAGATCTTATGTGGTTAACTCATCTACTACTTCGTCATACACCAAAAAAAGTTTCACAGTAGTATTTCACCGAGGTCTGGCGTGTCTGAGTGCCTCAGGTTTCTGCTTTCTCCTTTTGTTTCTTGCTCTTTTTCAAGAATGACGGCGGCTTGAACTTCTTTTTCTTCTTGGATGGGGACTTTGAGGGCGAACCCTCCGGGGTGCCACCCAGTGGCTTGGCGGGCGGAGCAGCAGGTGTGGAGGAGGTGTCGTTAGTCGAGAGAGCCTTCATCTGTTTCTCCAGTTCCTCCGTCGTCTGCTTCTCCTCCTCGCCTCCGTTCTGTATGGCTGGAGAGTCGGGCTTCACCTCCTCTGCTCAGAGTTTTGTAAAAGAATAAAAAACAAACGGAGCATTCAGCGAGAGGAGAGAGAGGCTGCAGTGTGGCGGAGCTGCAAAGCTACATGCTAGACCTGTCACTGCAGATGAACATGCTTGCTTAATGAAACGTGGGTTGCCATACTGTTTCTCTGTACTTACTAGTGAGACAAGACCAAAGCACCAGAAGTGTGCCCTATGAGTCAGTGTGGAGTGACACAGAAAAGGACAGACAGACAGACAGACACAGAGGGAGAGAGTACAACAGATACAGTAGGTACAGTGACAGATGGATTTAACAAAGGGCTGAAATGTAGCAAATGCACATCAAACAGTAACAGGACATTTTGACTTGTGCTGATGTGACCCAAGACAGAAATACTGTCTGTTTTTCCAAGGCAATGCTGGCTCACAGCTACGTGATTTATTGTTTCTATGAGCTGAATCTGTGTTTTGCTGCTATTTCAAGTCAAAATGTCCATTATCAGAATGATCAATTGCACACGCCAAAACAACCTGACCTCCCATGTTGCTCCTTCAGGTATCTAAACATCACTGGGAGCATCAGAGGTGAATGAGGAACCTTTTTAATTCAAAGAATCCGCTGAAGATGCTGTTTAACGGTTTTCAGCCCTTGTAGGAAATGTTGGTGTTGAAGTCGTATGACTGTGGTGTTATTTTGGCACCTCTAATTAGGGCTGTGTTTACCGTGTTTATGAGAAGAGACTAATGCTGCCTTCAAAAGGAACTCGTGAAGTCGTGGCATTCAAGTGGGGAACGCATAAGAACAACGTTGCTAGGAAACGGTAATATGGATGGCAGAAGATCGCTCGATCTCCTCCTGGCTTTCTATGTGGAAATGTTGCGTTATTACTTTGTGTCGAAACACCACGCAGAGAAACAAGAGACGAAACGATGAAGTTGACAATTTATGTCTGGATTAACGACTTTTCTCCTGAATGGGCCAATGTGGGCTCCGCCATTTCTGAAAACGACAAATTCAACTCACAATGTTGTGAATATGAATAGAGGTGGCCGTTCATATGGTCTCTTCTTGAAAACACGGCAAACACAACGCAATTCAAAGGCACCATATATGAACGCCACCCTCAAGTATAACTTGAAATTATCAGAAAATTCCGAGTTCACAATTTGTGATGTGTTTGCTGACGTTTTCAGAAATGGAGGAGCCCGCCTTAGCCTGTAAAGAACCAAAAGTAAGTGAGGACAAGTTGTTACTAAATCGTCACCTTTGTCGTCTTGTCTTTTGTTTCTGCGTGTGGCATTTAAACACAAAATAATGAAACATTCTCACAGAAAGCCAGGAGGAGAACCAGCGATCTTTTGGGGTCCACATTAGCTTACTGTTTCCTAGCAACGCTGTCCTTAAGCGGTTACCACCTGAACACCAAGACTTCTGTATACGAATTCACGTTACGACTTCATGACTTCCCGAGTTGTATTTGCACTTCATAAAAATCATAACAGTGATGTTTATCAGTGAAGATTATCTGGTTGAACAAAACCTGAGTATCCTAAACTTTTGTTGGATCTTTTTTTCTGCAATATTTCAGGAGCCAATAGAAAACTTTTGTCAACGAAACTAGGGCAATGCCAGCTCGGTTTACGAAAGTTCGTCATTCCTGCAGCACTGTGTGAGCTAAATTTTATCAATTGTACCAGAGTTTGTATAAAATGCAATTATTCACTGGTGAAAGTAAGTCTGGTTTGTCAAGAGCAACATTGTTTATTGTTTGTTTACTGTACTGTATTTATTGTTATTTTTTCTTATTTGATTGTGTGACGTCAACCTACCAAGGGACTGAAGATGGAAAGTGAAATTAGCCACTGGCTATAATCTTAAATATTTACATGTAAATGTTCATCATTATGTACGATCCCTGTTTTAAATAAATAAATAAAACTACAAAATAAATCTACTCAAGTATTGTACTAAAGTATGATGTTGAGGTAAATGGCTTACGTAAAGATGCAATTTATTTTTTTTACTGAACTACATCATCTGACAACTAAATTATTGTTATTTTTTTTAGTTTTTGATTTTACAAACAAAATGTGTGATCATGTTATAAAATATATTAGCCTCCGTTAAAATTGTTACCAACTGACAGTAACAGTCAAATGCTGCAGGCATTTTTTTTTCTACTTTTAATTTGGATTTTTTTTTTTAAATTTGATTTTACAGTGTATGTTTAAACTGTTGTATTGTTGCATTTGTTTGAGTAAAAGATCTAAATACTTTATTCAGCAAACTGAAAGCTGCCACATTTTTGTTTGACACGTTCATATGTGCTGTGATCTATGGCTGGTCTGAACCTGAATAAATGTTCACCTCCGATGGCTCAGCTGCCTCAAACCTCTTGGTTGCACTACCTGATTTGATTTGAGGTATTTTAACTTATTCTCAGTTGTTTATAATCCAGGTATCTTTTTACTTTTATCTGTTTTCTTTGAAATTAAAGTCATGGTTGATGTTTAAATGGGAAGTACATTCAGATTCAAAAGTTTTCATTTATTTTCAGTGAATTTTGTTAAATTTTGGCACTGAACACACAAATATCTTCTTATCCTTTTATCCGGATTTGTGTTGCCTACAAGGCAAATCCCTGAGGTGAGGAGGTGTAACATGGTTGTCAGTGAGCATTCGAAGCGTGAGAGTGCAGCATGATGCCGGTGACGTGCGCAGTGTGCAGGGCAGACAGTCAATGCTCGGCCAAGCCTCACCTGAGAGAGCAGGCTGGCTGGGCGGAGGGCCCTTTGTGGGGGAGGTAGCAGGGAGAGACTCCTTGTCACTTGCCACCTCCTCCCCTGCTCACACAAACACACACGCACACACACAGAGACACACAGTGAGGGTTTAGCTGTGCAGGAAGTTAGACTTGTGAGGCAAAGACAAGTGAAAACTATTATACGACATCACAGTGCTTTTGGGGGGCTGTGTGTAGCAGCTTAACTCCAAAAATAGGAGTCTGTACCTTTTTAAACACTAGTTCATTTAGGTCTCTATTAACATGTTACTGCACTTTACATTTTGTACCATACAAAGAGACTTCAGAGGGAAACCTGGGGCTTGCTTAACAGCAAGAGAAAAAGAGATTTCACATGTTTTTACACAGACAGACGGGGGAGTAGGTTTAATCTGAGATATGCAGCTTGTATTGGAATTTAAAATTGGAATTTAAAATTTAAATTGCTCCACACAGCACGCACCTTGAAGGAGGTTGGGAGAAACTGTGCAACGCATTAATATTGTTAGTGAGGGGTGGCATTTTAAACTGCCTTCACCGCAAAAATAAGCAAAAATGGACACCCCTAAGGTGCCTGTAAAAGACTGGCAGTAAAAGACATCTAAAGTTCACATGAATCTGAATTTAAAATAATGTAAAGTTTAAGGTTCTGACTTAACCTCTGGCCAGTTGGTAAAGAAATGTTTTACCTTTAATCCGATGAATTCAAATAACAAACTAAAACTTCTCTTGTTATATTTCATCTATATCGATGACACATTAGTTTGCTTACCTTCAAAATAGTTGTTGCTAATTTGCTAACAAGCTAGCTAACACGGTGAGCAACAGCCTTTCCAGTAAGATATCCAACTAATGCTTCTGTTCACCAGGTCCTATTACTCAAACATCAGCAGACCTCACCAAAGCCTTTGTGGCGTTGGTGACACATCATGGCAGCCAAATTCCAACATCTGCCGGCAGGTGGTAACACAACAATGAGTTTTAATGTCCGTGGTTCACAGAGGTATGGACTAGAGTCACATGACTTGGACTCGAGTCAGACTTGAGTAACAAATTTGATGACTTTAGACACCACATGACAATATAATAAAAGACTTACAATTTGACTCGGACTTTAACACCAATGACTCATGACTTCACTTGGACTTGAGCCTTTTGACTAGAAAATACTTAAGATTTTAAGCCACAAATCAATATATTTCTCTTCATTTCCTGAATCAACTAATGTTAATGCCTTTCATTCCCAGCAAGTCAGTCCAGTCAGGTTAAAGAACAAACCACAAAAAGGTGGGTTCCCTTGTCTTCTGTTCTGTTCTGTAAATCAAAATTTTAGAAAGTATTCACAATTTAGGCAAATTTAATAGATTAGAAGAGTGCTTAAGTTTAGGATTTTTGACTTGACTCAACTTGAGGCTTACTTGTAACTTGCGAAACAATGACTTTGTCCCACCTCTGATGGTTCAACAATGACACATCAGTGTACTGTGTACCAACATGCTCTTAGCTATAAACATGTGAAGCACAGGAAAAAAGATTTTGATGGCTATATTCTAGAAGGGGACTTAGTTAAATGTAAGTAAGTGTCAAGCACTCAGGTTTCAAAACGGCCAAATCCTGAGTCACATATACAAGTCTTAAGTCCAGACACCCGTGGCTCCGAAAAGCGAAACTATATGATAAACGTTAATATGTTGCACAAAACAGCAGTTTTAGGGAAATCGGGTCATATTTCATGGAGAAAATGTCCTCTGGTTTTCCCTCTAATGTCCTACAACTGCTCTGTCTGTCTGCAGCCTTTTATTTAGTGGTGGACTACCCACTACTACCCGAGTTGAGGCAGAGCAGTCGTAGGACAGCAGAGCTCTCCTTTAAGAATAAACAGACAGATTTACTGTATGCTATAGAGGCTTTGACAGCAGGTCAAGAAGTAATCGAGTTCATCCAGTCACTGACTCAGCTGATTTGAGCTGAATGAACTATACCGTTTGTCCCTCCATCCTGTTTCCTCTGCACCTCCTTGCGGTACTCCTCCAGCTCCTGGTCTGTCAGCTGGTTGAAGGGGTTGGGGGGTTCTGGCTCTGGTGGGACTTCAGGTTGGCTGACTGGAGACTAACGGACAAGCAGAGACACAAAATCACAGCTTTAATCTCTGCAGCTCAAGTGGAGGACTTGAAGAGGAAGAGATAAATGTCTGGTAAGCAGTGAGAGTGCAGTTTACTGGGGGACTGTCGACTGTTATAACACTGGCGAGGACTTGAGACTGTGGTCCTGCGGTCTTCATGTCCTGACGATTCTGCTGTCGGATCTGTGGGGAAAAAAAAAACATTTTATCAAATTCCTGATTCCAGTGACACTGGAGACAGCAAAGGTCAAAAGCAAGGAAACATTACCTTGTTTCGTGTCTCAATCACCTCTTGAGGGTTGGTAAACAGAGGCACAAACTGGTTTGGGTTCTCTATCTTGATTGCCGTGCTGCCAGCTTGGTTCACCTCTTCTGTCTTTAACCACTAAAGGAAAGAAAACCATCATTAAAACAATATCTCAGGTTTTTTTCTCTTCCCTTTAAAAGGTAAGCTTTTTTCAAATCAAGCTGCTTTGGTCATGCGGATGTATGTCCACCAGAGGGCAGACAGCACTGCAGCAGCCATCACAGAGCAGTGGGCTTTCACCTGCAATGCAGAGAAGAGGAGAGAGAGGAGGGTAGGAGGGGACATGACAGAAAGGGAGAGCCAAGCTCCTCCCACTGATGTAAGACAACCAATCACATATTGTCTCCAAAGGACTCATCACTGCAGCTCTGCTTCATCTTTACCCTCTGGTACCTATAAAATGAAAACAAACGCTCCACAGCTTCCACCAGCCTGCATGTGAATCAGAAAACTGTTGATTTTGGATACAGGAATAATTAACTGAGTACGGTGACTCAGGGTGTTTGGTGTTGATCAGAAGATCATGTTTTTGTTTTATCAGGCAGTTTTGGAGAGTATCATCATGTACAGAATGTCAGCGTGGTCAGGAAATCTCTGTTCAGTTATAATCTAAGTTTTCTTGTCTGGTGCAAACTGCAGTGAGGGTTACGGAGAGGACTGAAAACTTCTCCCTATAGTCCATATGTGAGCAGTCTGTTCTCAGGCAAGCACAGAAAGTATTGCCTGATCCATCTCACATCCTCCACTCAGAGAATGAACTTTTTTATTATCTGGAAGAAGACACAGAGTCCCCAGATGCAAATTGAACCGGTTTAAGAAACTGTTTGTGCCTACCTCAGTCATAATTCTGGATAATGTTTCTTAAGGCTGTATGGGCTGTGCATAGTGTCATGGTGCTCTTATATTTCAATTTTTTTATGTTCTTACAATTAAAGTATAAGAATATGTTAATAAAGTGTATCTTATCATATCGTATTGTATCATATCGTATCTTATTGTATCGTAGTGCAACATATCGTAGTGTAGTGTATCGTATCGCAGTGCATCATATTGTATCGTATCATATCGTAGCATATCGTATCATAGTGTATCATATCATATCGAAGTGTAGTGTATCGTATCATATCGTAAGTCAATTATAGCCAGTTTCTTTTCAAATTATTTATTACAAGGATGATGAATCAGGTGATCTGTTTCTGTATCTGTCTTCTGTTCATATCTTCATCTTAAAACGTAGCTCTAAACCTTCACAAGGTTCAAACCTTCATTTTAATACCTGTTTCACCACAGACAGCCCACCAAGGCCCTCCTCTCTGAGCTAAAAACATTACACAACTTTTAGGTCACAATGGCAACAAGGTATCACAGTCTGTATTACTGTGTTTGCAGTTTTATTTACTTTAATTCTTCTAAAGTGATCTGTCCTTTAAATGGAAAGTAACGACTCTCTTACAGTGGTACGGTGTCCCGGGCTGGCTTGCTCCTGGCTGACTTTTTGGTAGGTGTTGGGGGTGTTGAGCCATCGAGTCCTCTCCTGCTGCTGGCGCTGGGCAAAGGGGTGCTGCCTCAGAGCCGGGTGGACTCCGTCATCATCAAACTGGTGGAACGCTGTGGCGGTCGCAGGAACCTCCACCTCCCTCCGTGTCCGCGATCGCTCCAGCAGCACAGGGAAACGGTAGGCGTAGCCTGTGCGGTAGCCCTGAAATACAACAGTGGAAAGAAGCTTTAGGGTGTAAACATGATGCGGAAAACATCGATGGTGCAGAAAGCAGGAACATTTCCACTGGTTTGCAACACAAACTGGTCAAAGTGAGACTTTTGCTGCACCATCGCATGTCAGGCTGCTTTTCCACTGAACGGTGTATCACTTATCAATCCTGTCATTTAACTCAAACCTTTGACTGATGTCTGGGACTGTGTAATGGCCAGAGGGGGAGCAGCAGTGTAAAAAGTCTCACCATGTTCAGCTTTTGATGCTTTTCTGTGGCTCACAGTTGAAACTGTATCTGCTGTTAAGTTCTTCGCTTTTTAGCAACTGCTGGTGCAAGCTGAATATTTAATGCTTCTACTTCACATTAAAAGTTTTCCTTTGGCACATCACAGTATAGAGCCCCCCTAGGGTCACAGCGAGATTTTTCTTTTTGCATTCCCTCGCAAAACTTCGGCATTCTCTCACATTAAGTTTAGTGTTCCCTTACAACAGTCTACTTTTCTCTTTTCATTCCTTATGAGCCATTGCCGTTGTCTATGTTCGTTCAGCTGCTTCCTGCGAAACAGCACGCCACTGATATGGATCAGCTCTTTGCATTTCACTTTAAATTGGACATTTATTACGCTGATACAATATGAGTGAAGGTAAATGAATTCTTAGATCAAGAGGACTTTCTAGTCATTGTATGATGGATGACCTTGGCTATATCTTTATGAAATATCATTTGATTTTGCTGCAGGCTGACAGTTTGCAGAAAATTAAAGACAAAATCAGTAAAATTATTTAATGCCCTGTACATAATGATCCTCAAATTTCAATTATCATTATGACAAGAATCATAAGGGGTGAGGGCAAATTCTTATTGGAATTAATTTAACCAGACTCAATGTCGCTGTGAAATTTTATGTCATTTTACAGCACAATTTTGCAGAACATTAAAAAGTAAGGCAGTTTAAACTGAAAACAACATATTTATAACATGTTCATATTTCAATTATCATTACGTGAGGGTCCATAAGAGTAGACGGGAAATTCTCAGTGGATTCTTTGTCAGGATGAAATGTTTATGTTTATGTTTATATATCAAATGATTTTACCGAACAGTTTTGCAGAAAATTAAAGGTGAAGTCAGGTCAATCTAACCTGTTACACCTGCAGTGTGCTCATACTTCAACTGTCATTGGAAATCCCGAAAAGAAATTTTCATTGGATTCAAGATTATTATCATAAGAGTCAGTGTGCCAGATGAAATTTGGTCTCTTTGAGAAGTAATTCTGCCTCCATGGAGATGCCAGCATTTTCAAAATCAATCAGACATCCTCTTCTCTTAGTCGCAGGCCATCCTCTCTACATTTAGAATCCATCTGTATCTGTGCAGTCGTCCTGAGCGCAGTAACTGGTCACGAATAAAACCGCCAGCATCCTGCAGATTATTGTACCCTATTGCTTTCACAGAGTCCTTTTGATCTAAGACTTTAAGTTTACTCTGACTAATAACATCATCATCCCCATTTAGCAGTAGTGCTATATCAGTATAATTTATGCCCAACTGAAAGTACGATTCAGTGAACTGATCTAAACTGGTGTTGTGCTGGATCGCTAAGAGAAACTGAGAAATAGATAAAAGAAAACGCAAATGCACCGCGAGGGAACGAAAAACACGTTGCAAGAAAAGGCAAAACATATTGCAATGTAAGGCAAAGCATTTCGCGAGGGAACGCAAAACAGTTTGTGAGGTAACGCAAAACATATTGCGAAGGAACACGAAGCATTGGGCGGCTCCTTACCACAGGAAGGCTCTTATGCTGTAATTTCTAAAGTAGTCACAGGAAGTATGAAAAATATTTTTCACTGTGCTGCGTTCACATGATGTGGGATAGATGGGAAGGTTACCATGTTGAGGCTAAATGGTTGTAGGATTTCACAGTTGGTTGTTTGAGGCTTTAAAGCGCACTCTATTTATTAACATGAGCTTTTAATATGACACACCAACGCTGCAGTTGGTAACTTTGAGGTAGAAATCAAAACTTTTTGTGTTCTATTCAGAAAAAATGTCATACAGTAATACCCATAGACAGCTATTAGCAAGTGATGTGGTCTGAGAGTACGGCGAGATGCCTCTGTATTTAGGATTGGTAGAAATCCTGTTGCTCCCGTTGTATTTGCACAATTAGTGACGCTCTCTGCACTCTCTCTGCCTTACGCTCTGACTCGCCTCTGCAAGCGACACTGTCAGCTGACTCGAGCTGAGATGAACCAGTTTACTCTGATGCAAAGTACCTACTGCAATTTTAATATTTATTTCTCTTTCAACAGGAACTTTGATATTATGAAGCCAGTTATAGCTGAGACATGGATTTTGACAAGAGCGGTATTTTATGGTTCAAACAAAAGTAACCGTGATAATTTCCATACAAAATGAACGAGGCGCGGGTGTCAAGCTGACTGTGTTCAATAAAAGGATATTTCTGTGTGCTGTTTCTTACTGGATCACTTTTTATTGTCGCATGGGAGGAGGAGAAATAAAAGCAGCAGCCACAGCGAGCAGGTTTTCACACGGAGCTGCAGCTGACAGACTGCCTGCAGTCTGTGTAAATCAGCAAACCTCCCACACACGTCAAGGTACGCAAAACCATTTGGCACGCCACCCATTTCAATCCAGCAATTATTAAAAGAGAAATTTAGCAAATTAGTTGCAAGAGTTACAAGACACCTACTGAAAGAGAGAACTAATAACATAAATGTAGCAGAGTCTGAGGCTGTCTTTATACTTCATGGCTCGAGTGGTCCAATGCCGATTTTTTCCTCTCATGTGGCACAAATCGGATGTGTATTATGAACTTGTGAGCACGCCCTTAAGGCCCCTTTAGCCGGCCATTTGTTTTCTTTAGTTTGGTTTTCTTACTTTTCTTGGTCGGAGGCCAAATGCTCGTGTGTACATGCAGGTTGTTTCAAACGAGTACCAAATGTAAATGCAGATATCAACCTTGATCACATTTAAAAGTAGATCTAAGTAGAAAGTCCAAAAAAATTGCAAAAAAAAAGAAACTGAGCATCAAAACCTGTTGAGTAAATACAGCCTGAGATGTCCTGACTTGTATTACTCAGTATGAAGCTTCAAAAGCTTCAAAAACACTTAAATCTGCTCTGACCAGCGTTATGTTCAAAGATTGATAAAATTCCCTCAAAAGCTACAGACGACATTAAACAACTTTGCTCACAAAACCTGTAAGATTCGTTCATCCTAAACATGTTTCTGCTTAGTAAACCTGTCACCTACCAAGTTATCCAAGGTTCTCATCAGGGCTTCGAACTCGTGTTCTCCGACGCGGCTCTTGTGCAGGGGCCCAAAGGTGGAGCCAGCCCAGCCCACAGTGCCAGTTGGGTTGGGTTTATGGGTGGTTCGGTCCAGCAGAATCAGGTTGTGCTCACCACCAGCACAGCACAAAGCCGACACCTTGCACACACACACACAAAAAGACAGGTCAGTTTTAGAACAAGTTGCAACTTGTGTTCATTTATTTTATATATTGTTTATTTAGGAAGAAGTTGTTCATTATTCACACAAGTCAGTTCAGGCCAGCATAACGCCTTCCTCCAAAAGTATCTTAACCATATTGATGATGACAGTGATGTATCTTCCTCCCTACAGGCTCAAGGCCTAAACACACTGTCTGCATTGCATGGACTCGTCCCCTCGTGCACGCTGAGAACACGGTTTCATTCATACTGTAAACAAAGGTCTCCCGGTCTGGCCATGCACGATATGCAGCAGAATAAACAAAAGATAACAGAGGAAGTTTAGTAGCTGCACTTCTTGCCTTTAATCTTTTTTTTAGCCAGACTAATTTTACTAATGTTGCAGCTACAACTAAATCCGTGTCAACCAGGCAGAGACAACAGTAAAAAAAAAAATAAAAAAGGTTCTGCAGACACGAAGGAGACCAAATTCTTGCCTGAACATTCCTTTTTTTTTCTTTGTTGGACAAAATGACAAATCTTCAGTTAAAAATGTTGCGGTGAATCAGTGTTTTCTACACTAAAACAAATCAAGTCAAAACATTGCTCTATACTGGGCAGCACGGTGGCCTAGTGTTTAGCACTGCTGCCTCACAGCAGGAAGGTCCTGGGTTTGAATCCAGGTCCGCTCGTCTAACATTAAGAGGATCCTGAATTGACACCCAGCTGGAGTGGGACATTTCTGCGTGGAGTTTGCGTGTTCACCCCGTGTCCGCGTGGGTTTCCTCCCACCATCAAAACATGCATGTTAGGAACATTAGGATACATTAGCCCAATGTGGCTGCACGCTCAGTTGCAATGGCTCAGTGCTAACCCTCCATGCTAACTTTGTAATTCTTATTGTACAAGTTATTGTAAAAGGACAATAAAGCTGCTTCACCTTTGCCTATTCACACACATCAAAGAGCTGCTTTGAGAGGCTGCAACGGAGTACAAGCCTAAACCTAAAAAGGTTTGCTTACAGCAAAGACTGACAGGTGGGTCGAAAATATCACAACACTTTCTATGAAGCCTGTCTCTGTAACGCATTAAAACA
>JAQLOL010000021.1:5273478-5288042 GCA_029783665.1 Naso thynnoides | reverse complement strand
TGAGACACAGGGGGTGCTAGTAAACAAAAGAAATAGATTACTGTTGTAATTATTCAGTTAGCACAGTCTTAGCTTGCTACATTTGTGTCAGAAGTGGGATTGTAGAAATGGCAGCTACTCTAAAAGAAATAGAGGAGCTCATCCAATGCTTGCAAGTCAGGGAAGGAGCGCGACCAAAGCAGAGTACCCACATGCCCACATTGAAGAGTCATCCGAGGGAGGAACCCACCCTCAGACCTGATGGTGCCAGTGCCCCCCGACCAACAGCAGGAGATCGCTGCCTGGGAACCCAGCCAAGGTCGGCTGCTCCTCGCTCACAGGCATCCAGCTCCCTACAATTGATGACAACTCTGGGGAACAGCACTACGACCCCCTCTCACACAACAGCAGCCAGCATGCCCATACCTATGGCAGGAGGTGGAAACAGTGCAGTTTTCCCGCCACACCCAATACCATCATCAGTGCCATCTGAAGGTCCTTGGCGAGGTACGATAAAGCTGCCACGTTACAATGGGGAAGAGCCTCCAGAGACGTACCTCATCCAAGTGCAACTGGCATCCCAGCTTAATGGGTGGTCAGCAGAAGAGACCGCGGTCCAAGTGGCCCTCGCCCTGGAAGGTAAAGCTCTGCAGATTCTCACAGACCTCCAACCGGAGGAGAGATTGACTGGCAAGCCATGGAAAGAGCAATAAAGCACCGCTTTGGCCTCCAGGCTCATGCAGATGATGCCAGAGACAAGCTCATCAGCTGCCAAAGAAAAGAGGGAGAGAGTCTCGGGGCGTATGCTGCGGACCTCCGTTGTTATGCACGGCGTGGGTACCCGACCTTCCACACCACAGCTCAGGACGAGCTGGCACTTCAAGCATTTGTCCGGGGGCTCCAGCCAGAACGTCTCCAAGAGCACATACGTCTGTATGCACCCATGACCTTGACAGCAGCGCTTACTGAAGCAGAGCGGGTCGAACATGTGCTGTGCATGGGAGACCGCCCCCCTAGTGTCAGGCACAGAGCATGCCAGGCACGCTTTGAGGGGAGTGACGATGAAGAGATGACCTTCCAAGTCACCACTGCACCCACACCACGACCACGACAGGGAACCAGGAGAGCAGCCTGGCAGTCTACAGACGGGTGTTACCAGTGTGGAGAGCCAGGCCACATTACATGTTACTGCCCAGCACCTGCACCATGAAGCCCAGCTCCTCAGCCGCTGTCAAACTAGAACAGGGTGGCACAATGGGGGAACTGTCACCCATAGTCAATCTTCCCTCCTCCAACAGATCACAATTGCGCCTCGGCCGTCTGGGCCAGACAAGTGGACTGTACCTGAACTGTACCCTGGATGGCACGCCATGCAGAGCCCTGGTGGACACGGGTTCCACCATTTCGCTGGTCCGGCCCGGGACACTACCTAGTACAAATGGTCCAAGACCCCAGGGTTGGAGATCCACTAAGCTCAGAATAACAACAGTCACGGGTGAACGCACTAGAATGCAGGGGAAAGGATCTCTTCAGGTGAGCGTTGCTAACCACACCGCCCATCACCAGTTCTGGTTAGCCAACATACAAGACACCTGCATAATTGGACTGGATCTGCTAGCCAAGTGGGAGGCCGTGTTGGACATCCCCAGAACTACACTCTAACTGGGACCTGAGGCTGTGGCACTTAACCCCACCTGTGAAAAAGGACTTGCTTCTGCTTCACCGCCAACCACCAGGGGGTCCTCCACATCATCGCCAACCTCTGAAGGGCCTGGGGTGTCACCACTGCCAGTTACAGGCTCCACTGTGCCATTGCCATCAACTAGAGCAAAGGGGGTTTCCACACTATCTCTGTCAGCCCAAATGCCATCTGCTGAGACTAAGCAAGCTGTTGAAGACCTGTACCAGAGGAGCTGTGAGGGTCTTGAGGCAGATCAGAGACACAAACTTTGGGAGCTACTGGAGCTGTTCATTGACATCTTTGCAGCCAAGGATGAAGACTGTACACACACCAGTCTGGTACAGCACAACATCGACACTGGAGATGCACGCCCCATCCGCCACCACCCCCGTCGCCTGCCCCTAGCTAAGCGGGTGGCTGCTGAGCAAAAGATCAAAGAGATGGCAGAGGCAGGCATCATCGAACCCTCCAGCAGCCCGTGGGCAGCCCCTGCGGTCCTGGTCAAGAAAAAAGATGACACCTGGCGGTTCTGTGTTGACTACCGACTCCTTAATGAAGTCACCCGCAAGGATTCCTACCCACTGCCCCGTGTTGACGATGCTCTTGATTACATAGCTGGATCCCACTGGTTCAGCTCCCTTGATCTTCGCAGCGGCTACTGGCAGGTTGGCACCGGAGGCACGCCCGAAGACCGCCTTCTCCATTGGCCAGGGGTTGTGGCAGTTCAAAGTGATGCCTTTTGGCCTCTGCAACACTCTGGCTACCTTCGAGCGCCTTATGGAGAGAGTCCTTGCAGACATCCCCCGGAGTCGCTGTATTGTCTACCTAGATGACCTCCTTGTTCATGCTGCTGACTTCAACAGTGCCTTGACCAACCTGGAGGATGTCTTCCGTGCCACTCGCCAGGCAGGGCTGTGCCTTCATCCCAAGAAATGCCACCTGTTCTGGCGAGAAACGTCCTTTTTGGGTCATGTTGTCAGTGCAGCAGGGGTGTCCACTGACCCTGCTAAGGTGGCTGCCGTGAGGGACTGGCCTGTGCCCCGCAATGTTGTGGAACTGCGGAGCTTCCTGGGCCTGGCCTCCTATTATCGATGGTTTGTCAAGGACTTTGCCACTATTGCCAGCCCACTGCATCGATTGACCCAGAAAGGCCAAGTGTTCCGGTGGGGGGAGGATTGTGCTGCTGCCTTTGCTGAGCTCTGGTCAGCACTTATCGAGGCCCCCATACTGTCATATCCAGACCCCCAGCAACCATTCATTGTGGACACTGATGCCAGCAATGTGGGGCTCGGTGCAGTGCTGTCCCAGGAGGGGGAGAGTGGTGAGCAGGTTGTTGCGTATTTCAGCCGGTCCCTCAGCCGACCAGAGAGGAACTACTGTGTCACCCACCGAGAGCTGCTGGCTGTCATCCTGGGGCTCCATCACTTCCGGCCCTACTTGTATGGGACAAGATTCCTTCTACGAACTGATCATGCCTCCCTCACCTGGCTCCTAAACTTTAAGGAACCAGAGGGTCAGCTGACACGATGGTTGGAGACCCTACAGGACTACAACTTTGAGATTCGTCACCGGGCTGGCCGTCTTCATGCCAATGCAGACGCCCTGTCCCGACGCCCTTGTAAGGTAGAAGAGTGCCGGCATTGTCAGCGCGTTGAGGACCGGGACGCAACAAACCCGGTGGTGTCTGCCCTGCGAACCAGCCCTGCGGATAACAACAGTGGGCCCCAGGTTTCATCACCAACAGCAGCTGAGGACAACTGCTGGGAAGCCATTGATCATCAGCAGCTCCAGTTTGATCAGAGCCAGGATCCTGTTCTCTCTCGGGTCCAAGATTGGAAAGAGGTGGGCCAACGACCAGCATGGAGTGCAGTATCAGCTCTGGACTCCGAGACCAAGGCCCTCTACTCCCAGTGGGCCAGCCTCACCAGCCAGGATGGCCTTCTCCATCGCCACTGGCTAGCCCCCGGGGGCCATCAGGATGTACTTCAGCTGCTGGTGCCCCGCCAATTACGCCCCAAGGTCCTCCAGCTTGTCCATGGATCAATGGGAGCCGGCCATTTTGGAGTGACCAAGACCCTACGCCGGCTCCGTTCAAGGTTCTACTGGCCTGGGTGTCGCCAAGATGTAGAACTCTATGTCCATCGGTGTGATGCCTGTACTGCTCAGAAGGGACCGGCCCGGCGCTCTCATGCTCCCCTGCAGCAGTACCAGGTGGGGGCTCCCATGGAACGTGTTGGCGTAGACATCTTAGGCCCCTTCCCGACTACTGATCAAGAGAACCGCTACGTCCTCGTGGCCATGGACTATTTTACAAAGTGTCCAGAGGCTTATGCGGTTCCCGACCAGAGTGCTTCCACCACCGCCAAGTACTTGGTCAGTCAGATGTTCTGCCGCTTCGGTGTGCCAGAGGAACTGCACAGTGACCAGGGGCGGAACTTCGAGGCTAGAGTTTTCAGCGAGGTCTGCCAGCGACTTGGCATCAAGAAGACCCGGACTACACCATTGCATCCCCAGAGCGATGGACTGGTCGAACGGTTCAACCGCATCCTGGCCACTCAGCTTGCAATCCTGACCAGCAGACAGCAGCGGGACTGGGACCATCACCTACCTTTGGTCCTGTGGGCTTACCGGACGGCCGTTCAGGAATCCACCAAATGCACCCCCACAGCCCTCATGTTTGGTCGTGAGCTCCATACTCCTGTGGACTTGGTGTTTGGGTCTCCCCCTGAACCAGAGTTGAGGGGTGAACCTGGCCTGGACTACCTCTACAACCTCCGGGAACGACTCCAGCTGGTGCACGAGATGACCAGACAGGCCCTTTCAGATGCAGGGTGCCGACAGAAGCGGGCTTATGACTCTCGTTGCAGAGGGGAGGATTTTGTGCCTGGGGTGCAAGTGTGGGTCTACAGTCCTGAACGGAAGAAGGGCCTTTCCCCGAAACTGATGAGCCAATGGGTCGGACCTTGTGTGGTGCTTGAGAAGCTTTCAGATGTTGTCTACAGGGTGCGTCTGGTCAAATGGAATCGGGTGGTGGTGCTCCACCGTGACCGGCTTGCGCCCTATCACCACTTGGCCCCACTTGAGGGGGAGTTGGGGTTGGTGGACCAGCCCCCGACTCAAACCCGTTCTCCTGAAGTCACCAAAGGACCTGCCCAGACAACTCGGCGACAGCGCCGGCTTCCCCAACACCTCAAGGACTTTGTAATGGGCACATGGGTTGCTGGGGGCAGCTAACCACCTAGGTGGGGGCTGTGTGGCATGCTGGGGGTTGGTGGGAGGAGTTTCCCCGGCATGCTTTGGGAACTTGTTGTGCAAACACTAAATGTTTAGATTATCCTAGATGTTACCGGGGTAATAGTTATTAATGTTGTTGTTCTCACCGTAGATTTGAATTGTTCAAGCTGTTTAAAAATAATGTTGAAAGAAATTAGCACTTTTGCACCATGAGTGAAGTAATGTTCCTGTTTGGTGACCTTCTGCTCAGTCTGTACACTGGATTGTGAATCTGATGTTAATAAAGCAGCATTTACTCTGTAGTCACGTGGTGTATGAGACACAGGGGGTGCTAGTAAACAAAAGAAATAGATTACTGTTGTAATTATTCAGTTAGCACAGTCTTGGCTTGCTACAATATGTTCTTTATTATACTATATCAAAAGAAGCATTAAAGTTGTTGAAATTTTAGGAAACCTCACTATTCTACTTTTTCTTTTTTCACTCTGTCTTCTTAGCTGGTCCTTCTGTTGTTCCCCCACTGGATCTCAGACCAGTCCTTAATACATCTGAGGTTGCACAAGGTAAAGCCCAATTAATGCTTCATCAGCTATAAGCAATACGACTGCTGGCTTTTTGGGCTTGGGCTTATGTCTTCCAAGGTCCTGTGCATTTATGCTTTTCAAGATCAGGCTTGAGTGCACGCTGAGGATACCTCCTCACCTCCTCTTCCAATCTCTCTTCAAAACCGTTCCTTTTGATAAAAACAAGTAGATGAAAAAAAAAATAGATGACTAAATACTTAAATAGATGATTAAATAAATAAATAGATAAACAAATAAAAAAATGTGTTAAGTAGTGAGCAGCAGCACAGCGCAGAGGAGAGCAGGAGAGTGAGAGCTAGCTTACAAGAAGGTAGAGTACAGGACTACAACTATGGGCGCTTCCTGCTCCTCGTCTTGTCACACACAGTCATGCGAGCCAGTCAACCAATCAAAGCTATAAGCCGCTGTTGACATTGTATGTGCCTCAACTTTTGCGAGTCTCGTAAGACCAGTGTCTTAAACCTTGCTTAAACCGTCACAAGGGGGTTTAAGCCCGCTGTGATGACATCAATAAGCCCAAAAAGCCAGCGGTCTTATTGCTTATTGCTGATAGTTTATGACACATAAACTGGGCTTAAGATTTTAGTATGGCTTATGCATGTCCTATGTCCATTTAAAATTGTTACATCTCTCTAACTAAGACTTTCCTTTTTTCATCTTTGTTCCGATAGCTACGCCTTCTGCTTTTATCCCCCCTACTGGCAAACAGATCAGACCAAGATATAAGCACTTGGACCTGCTCTCACCATCAGGCGGTGTGGATGAGATCAGAGCTCCAATCTCTGGGACTGTTGCCTGGATTACACCAAAAGATCAAACCAGGAAATGCCCTATCATTCATTAAGTGTTAGGACATCCCCAGTTCAGAGCAAACCCACAAACTTGAGAAATGCACAAAAAGTCTAAAGGATTGCGCTGCTTTTGCAGCCGCTAAACCTGTGCAAAGGTGAGAAAAAAATATTGTGCAATCCACAAAGCAGGCGCAAAGGGTGAAATGCACACAAACTGCACTGCTACTCCTATCTGTGCCTGTCCAATTTGGATGCATGTAAATTAAGGAATATTCATACAGTTGGCACAAAATTGCCCTCTTCCTATGCAATTAAACCTCGCTGCAAATACCACCTAATTCACAAAGACCAGCGCTAACTGCCACAGGCAGTTTACGCCAGTGAGACCCGTGCATTAAATCGGCGCAAATCGGCACTCTCTCTCTTCAAAGCTAGCGAGCTTTGAATGATACTGAATTGATATTGAGTGATATTATGGTAAAAATTTACAGTCATAGGGGAAGTCAAGTGGATTGTGAACTGATCCGTAAAAAAGATCTGACAGCTGTGATCCCCTTTACGAAGATTAGGCTTTACTAATTTTTTGTTATTAGTGTGAATAATTTTAGACATACAAAATACCCTCACACATACGCACGGTGTTTACTTGAATATCTTCACTTTATTTTTGGTGACCTGATTTCACTTACACATGCAGGGAGAGAAGAACAAAGAGATATAAAAATTCTTGTGATTCTCCTCTCCTCTTGTGTGTGTTTTCTTCATGTCTGTAAAATATTCTACAGATACAGAATTTAAAGAATGCGTAACACTTGTCTGGGTCATTTTCAGGTGTATTTTTGCTGAGAACCGCTAGCATGTCCCGGTATTTAAAAAAAAAAGAATGAACTGGGGGAGGGGGAGGGACACAGGCGAAAAGCTATTAATTATGAGTGAAACTGTTATGTTATCTGGCTATGCCACTGTTTCTGATGGAGCTCATGATTGCTGGCACCAGTGGCACCAGTATTACATCATTGCCTCACTCCTCTACTGCAAGGTGTGCAAGAGGATCTGGTTTACTGACAGTCCTCAGTGGCTAGATAAACTGCCCAGGAGGTTCACAAACCTTCTGCCAGCATTCCTGACATACAAGAAGGCAATCTGCAAGTCTGTGCTTCATGAGCTGAGGCGCACTGGCAAGTCACCCTCTGACATGGCAAACCGGGTGAAAGATCTCATGCTCCTAAAATATGAGCAGGCACGCCTGGCTTACCTTCAGAACATTCAAAACATCTGAGATGTTGAGGCTGGGAATTATGGCCAGAAGACTCTTTGTGACCTCATGATGAAGAATGACAAGCCACAGCCTTTTCGAGCTTGCAATGTTGCAGGTAGTTGGTGTGGAGTCTCTGTCTCCTCTCATTACCTGACCGACTGCCTCATCGATGAGTTCAGGTACCAAGAGCCTGCCATCACCAGACTCCTCCAGGGCACCCTCAGACATGTCCTGCGATCTGGTCACACCAGGAAAATGGCGCGAAAGGTGACCTTGTCATCTGGCACCATGTCGAGTTATGCAATCATGAATGAGAACTGGATGATTGCCTCCTGGGTGATGGCGCAGTCAGAGACAGAGAAGTCCCTTGAACCCCTGTACCAGGGTTTAGCCAAGAGGTACATTGATGCAGGGTGGAAAAAGCCAAATACCAGTGGGTGGACAGGAAAGAGACATCTGCCTGTTCTTTCACTATCAAACAAAAAATAAAATACATAATATTTGGACACAGGATATTTTCTCTTTGTTGTCAGGGATTACTGGTCACCATTAAGAATCCCCAACCTTCACCAGGGAGAGCACCTCAGCTGGGATGCTTGGAAGACCACACAGTCTGTCATCACTGAGGCCACTTCTGGGACTCTGGAAAACACTGGTGTGTCCCATTCTCAGTGCAACACTGACATTGTAGACAAGTTGGACTTATTTCATTGTCTGAGGTGTTTCACATGCGAGTGTACTTCAGAGCACCATCCCCTTTACGACTACTTTTGGCAGCTTTTCCCCACCTCTGTCTCTGTTTAGGAGGATCAGGGGGACCTATAGAGGCTTAAGGAAGCTTACCAGTTTTGTGAAATTCAGCTTCCAAATCCAACAAAACAGCTATCAGAGAGCACTGTAGGACCAGAATTCCACAACCAACAGAATTGGTAGACCAAGTGGGAGAAGTGCTGCAGCACTTTCATCTGACCACAGACCCGAACAGGATTCCCCTCTTCAACCCATTGATGTTGAAAACATGGCGCATCCAGAGGGTTCACTTTCTGTCTGGCTGTCTCAGTGACCCTGAGGTCACAGAGGGAATCCTGTACAGGTATAGTGGAATGCTGCAGCTCAATCATGTCCCTGGTGAAGGAGCAAAAGTCCCCATCTGGATACCAGTGAGAGGGACTTCACAGCAAGAGGCGAACTACTCCCATCGGTCCCAGTGGATTACTGGAACTTATGTCTCCTGTGAACTGTTTTAGGCTCAGGGCATGACAGAAGTGGTCAGGTGGAACTACCAAAGGCTTCTGGACTTAAAGGTTGATTATGTAGAATAATTATTAAAAGCTATATTTAAAAAAAAAACAAAAAAAACATCCACAGTGCGTTTAAAGGGGTGCAGAATGAAAGTATAGCATTTCCTTGAAAAATTATATTTTGTCTGAATTAAATAATTTAAACAATTTTGACGGGATCGACAATGACGTCATGTTTACATGGTACCAGCCAATAGCCGCCGGGTATTGCAGGTTGCCAGGTACGGTCTCTATGCTTGGCATGATGGAGTCTGCATGTCCAGCCGCTGCTTTAGAGCCCTGGAGAACGGTTCGTTATCCATCCCAGCAACAGAGTGACCGGAGAAGGGCAAAGACAAGAGTTAATATTGGCAAAGCATTTGCTCGATGGACTTAAATAAAGGATTCCCACGGCATAAGAACGCATGCGGAAATGGCTACTTTTCTCCTCGATCGGTTAGCTAACTCACTTGCTAACTTAGCTAATGTCACCTGTCGGCAGTGATGGTCAAATGACTTTTTACTCCGATCCCCCCCGTCTTCGGGGCTCCGCAGCGGGGGGAGCGGAGCGCTGTGCCCGGCCTCCTGCAGCTGTCCCCCGGCCGTGCGCAGGTCCGCGGGCCAGTGCCCGTTTAAACTAATCTGAAGTTTGAAAAGCCTATAAACACAATGACTGATCAAACATTAGGCCTACTATTTCTGTATCCACATTTTTGTAATTATGGTTATCTATTAAGTCTGAATATCGTCCTCTCCTTGCTTATCATTGATTAGCTGGGCTAAACGTTAGCCGTTAGTTGTGTTTGTTATAGGTAACTGCAACTCTAAACGGACCGTGAACAAAAATTCCAGCGAATTTCTTAATTAATATGATAGAGTTTAATGAAGTAGGCTACTTGCCAACCCGACGTCGCAAAGGGGGCTTGAGCCCGCTTCATGCAGCCTCTGACGCTTATCGTGATTTCCCAAAACTGAATAAATACCACACATTGCAACATATATAGACCTATAGCTAGGCTAGGCTAACTTTAAATACTGTTGTAAAATGAAATGATTAGTCGAAATTAGTCATTACCCTGTACGATTCATCGCTTGACATGGTGCAGGCTGATGGCTTGACACGCCTTGCAACGAAACTGGCAACTCGACTGCTGAAATTATTTTTTGTCGTTGCGACTATGACCTAGACACACTAGATGGCGGTATTCTGCCCCATTCCACATAATCAACCTTTAAGGAAAGTTGAATGGTCGTTATAAGTTGTACTAAATACTTGTTCAGTATAGAATACTAACACTTTAGTTTAGGCACCTCAGTAACGTCAGTAAGGTTACTTGGTGATTTAAGTTAAATGTACTGTTAGATAAGTAAAGACTACACAGAATCGACTTTTCATACAATTTAACAATTTGCCCCACCCCACAGCATGGCCCCCTCCTCATTGGACCAAACGCCCCTGTGCAAGGAGAGGGGGCAGTTCACCCTAAATCACGTGTCAAACTCAAGGCGTGGGGGCCAGATCCAGCCCGCAGTACAATTATTCCTGGCCCGCAAGGTAATATCACGTGTCACATACATGGCCTGCATGCCAGTAGGCTAAATCGCACATGCACAACTGATACTACAAGTCCCAGAATTCCCTGCAACAGCTGCAACACTAAGGCATTTTTGTGCAACGTACACAACGTCAAGCCTCAGGGAAGGGACCAAGCGATCACGAGAAAGAGCAAGAAAACTTGGGTTCACCTTCGTGTTGTAAGACAACAGCAAGCCAGGTCGCCATCGCTGTGATCCCAGTTGTGCATTTTACTGATTAAAAAAACAAAATGGATTACAGTTCGCTTGGGTATCATTATTTTGGCTATGCTTCTCGGTGACGGTTTCGGACGAAATTTTTGGAAGTTGCGGAGTACAAAATCTGGCAGAGCTGGAAGTGAGCAACACAAGGATATCATTTTTATGTGAACAGGATGTTCTGGGATGACGTTATTGAAGCAACACGATGTAACTTTGACCGCGAACTGTGACTTCAAGAAACGAAACTTGCATGTTCATACATCGCATAAAACAGCAATTTTAGTATAATCGGGTCATATTTTTGGAAGAAAATGTCTTCTGGTTTTCCCTCTGATGTCCTTCAACTGCTCTCAAACTACTCTCACATTCACGGAGGTTCCTGAAAGCAACATGTAGGCTGCCTGCAGACTGAAGCTGCAGCTGCAGCAGCGGGTCGTCGCTGGTGACAGCTCTGCTAAAACAAAAGGCTGCAGACAGACAGACAGACAGAGCAGTTGTAGGACATCGGAGGGAAAACCAGAGGACATTTACTCTGTAAAATATGACCCGATTTTACTAAAATTGCTGTTTTGTGCGACGTATGAACGTGCAAGTTTCGTTTCTCGAAGCCACGGTTCTCTGTCACAGTTACATAGAATTGCTTTAAGCTTGGAAGTTGCCTTCCCATGATGCAATGCTGTTCCAGACATGCACACAACAGTATGATTTACGTCTTGGAATACAAACTCAGAAGAATCAAGTACATTTAACTATATGAAATAAGCTCGTGTGGGAAAAGTAAAGGCAGACTGTTGAGGGGTGACAAGTTAGAGGAGCAACACAAATGAAGTAAAGTCTGCTCGTTCATTTTAAGTAAGCATAAAGTTTACAGTGTGTGATTTCTCTTGTTAAAGCGAGTTTTCAGTGGGATTAATAACAGGCTTGATTTATGTTAAAACACTAGGCCACATGTTTTTTTGTTTTTTTTTAAAAAAAGGGGGCAGCCATTTGAGTTTAGGGGGCTAATAAAGGGAACGTAGTCTGATTTCACCAGCTTCCTCCAGAAGTGGCTTTAACATGAGCCTCTCCACTGACGAGCCTGGGATGAGTTCTCCTTGTTTATTGTCTGCGGCTGTGATGTCATGTGGGCGATTAAAATCTGCACAGCCCTCCCGAAGGAGAGGGGAACGGGTCCGTCGTGTTGTGTCTCCGCGGCCCCGCATTTCGGTGTGAACGCACGGCACGCTCTTCTTGGTTTTTCAGCATCCTCCCATTCCTCCGCCCGCCGGCGACCCGCGCTGCAGCCTCAGCACCAGCACAGCGGAAATGGCCACCCGCAAAATGCAGAGGCCAGCAGCGCCACGGCACGGCACGGCACGACTCCGCTGCGTGGAGAGCCGAGCAGATGCGCATTATCATATGTCAGATGATAAAAAAAATAAACAAACAACGGCTGATCACGTCCCGTTAATCCCGACACCGGACGGACCACGGGTCGGCTGAACGCGTGGAATAAAAAAAAAAAACACTAGACAATAAAAAGCTCCCACTGGCACGCTAATGAGCGAGGTTAGACTCTGCAGGGCTTGCACTGTGGAGAGCCAACACGACACAAACTGCACCTGCGGGACCGTGAACTCATCACGAGCCTTTATCTGCAGAGCACAATGAGGGAATAAAAGCGTGTGCAGCATGGAGGGGGTGATGTGCGCCGACGAAAGCTGCGGTTTATCCTCTTGCATTTCACACAAACACGTCCCGGGGTGTGTGCGGGATGCACCGCATGAGCGAGAAAACACGGTAAACATCAGGCGGCGGTGTACGCGCCAGGGAGGACCCTGCGCTACGCCCAGCCATTTTACCATCACAGTGCTGAGCACAGTGATCAGCAGGAAGTCCACTCACCTCAGCGCATCCTCGGGACCGCGTCCTCCGGCGGCTGCGGCACACCCACAGCCCAGCGCCGTCCGCACGCCGAGCCAGTCGAGCCGAAATCTGTCAGCGTTCCGTCCGCGCCGCTCCTTTGTCACACTGTCTCAGGGCCTCGGCCGACACCAAGTCAATGGACCCTGATGTTTTTCATGGCTCCGTGCGCCAGGACCAGCCCACTGCCACGCCTGTCCACAGACTGACACCCGAGCGCTCCCACTCACGCAGCCACAGTGCGGATCAGCGGGGGCGATGCACTTGACTTTTTGGTTTGCACGCAGCTCCGAGGGATCTGAAACGCTTCCCGTCTCCCAAAAAGCTGTTTTATTTGGCGAGGCCCAGCTCAACTCAGGCAACAACAAAAAAGAGGCATCAAACAGGCGCCACCTGCTGTTCTAATGGAGAAGTCCCAGCACACTGTAAAGCGTAAAAGACCGGAGGTGTTATTTTGTTTGTTTATTTTTTTTTGTTGTTGTTTTTACACCCAAACCTGAGAATGAGACCCACAAATAAACAGTGCCGGAAAAGTAACAATACTGTACTTAAGTATAATTTAGAGGTACTTCCGTTTTCTGTTATTTCATTTAGACTCTTTTATTCAAATGGAAATATTGTAGGTCTACCTGTTTGGACATTTGCAGGTGCTTGTTTACTTGCATTTTGTTATGTGATCTATTTCATTTGATCATTGCGTCATGCATAAAAATGCCAAGTCCAAATGGACTCACAATACACCAAAAACAGACAAACCAGATGCCAGAGTATGAAGACACTGATTCAAAAAACGACCAAAGACCAGGATAACGGCATCGATAACAAACAATAATAAACAAATGATAATTTTCCAAGCTTTTGACACAAAACTAGCCGACTGAAAAGCATCAAAATGAATCAGGCACTCCATCCTGTCATCATCAGTACACCCAGACATTCCTGGATTTTGAGCAAACGCCTTGTGGACATTCATAACTCATCATAGTCAAGAGACAATATTACAAATAAAGATTTGACATACAAAAAAAATCAGAGAAGGGATAATATTTACTGATCACTTCCAACAGTTACACTATTAAAA
Source organism: Naso thynnoides (assembly GCA_029783665.1). Classification (NCBI taxonomy): domain Eukaryota; kingdom Metazoa; phylum Chordata; class Actinopteri; order Acanthuriformes; family Acanthuridae; genus Naso; species Naso thynnoides. Next base: position 5,274,455 of record JAQLOL010000021.1, on the reverse strand, counting down.
TGCTGCTCACGTTAATTCATCTGTATAATAATATTCCAGTTTCATATAGAAGTGCCCACTCTGCATAAGATGGCAACTTGCAAATGATACTGAAATTTGAAAGAATATCTTCAAACTCTTCACTTGGCCAACATTTGAAAGCTGTCTCTCACTTTTAGCAGCATATGCTCAGACTGAGGTTTTGCTACTTCACAGCATCATCCTTCATCCAAACTGGACATCTGTCTTAAATGATGTCATGCAGGGAAAAACACCTACTACAGTGGCTCGTTAAGCATTTCTGATGCATTTTGAGATTTTGTCTGTAGGTGGTAGTAGTGTGATGAAAATTTAAACTGGAATGAAAGCTTCTTCTCCTTTTTTTTTGCAACTTACTGCTTCCTGAGTACTAAAGTTTTTTAACATACCATCCATTATTAAGACCAAAGCTTCTTCAGAACAAGGACCCAGTATTTACCACGTCACGTCGTTCTGCTTTACCAACCTTCAGCATTTGCTCGTCCCGTGCTGTGTTACGCTCACTGATACATCCCATCCACCCAGCCTCCTGCCTGCCAAACAGTCTTTTATACCCAAAAGCCACACTCGAGTAAAAGTATAGACACCTCACCGGAAAATGACTGTAAAAGTGAAAGTCACCCATTAGAATATTACTTGAGTAAAAGCCTGAAAGTAGCTGGTGTTACTGAGTATCAAAAGTACAATTAATGTTAATGTACTTTAGTGTGAAAAATAAAGTCCAATGAAAAATACATGCAACAAGCAGTCAAGTTTGATTTTTTTTTTTAATTTGTTAATTCATTTACGTGGCCTCTGGTCTACACAGACACAGAATATCTCAGTCATGAAGAAAAAAAAACTGATTTAAAAAAAGATGTGCTTTCAGAAAGCTTTCTAAACTTTCTAAGCTCCTACGGGCCTGATTTGAACCCAACAGGCAAAAGTTTAGCTCAAACTGAATTTGTCACTCGGCGACG
>JAQLOL010000021.1:5214316-5228339 GCA_029783665.1 Naso thynnoides | reverse complement strand
ACTTACATCTGTACAATGCGGCAACGTTCAGTCTTGGGTCTTGCCAGGAAAAGCCAATAGCGAAGCAGCTAGCACAATAGACTGCAGGATTAGTAAGTGATGTCATACAGAAGTGCTTCCCTCGTCTACATGCCTCGGTGTGGAGCTGGCGTCAGTCACATGACTTATCCTCAGTTCTCTTACCCTTAAATTCATCCAGATCTCTGCAGAAAAAGAAAAGTCCGCTGCACTTCAGAGCTTTTCCTGGAAAAATAGCTTGTAGCTTTTGTGGATGCTACCATGTTACTTAGTCAACAAATTAACTTTGCTACTGAAAATCTGTTTGACTCAGAAAGTAGTGACATTACCACCATGCCATTGAGAAATGTAGTTAAGTCAGTAACATCACTGCTTTTAGTGACACTACTGCCCGACACCGCAAACGTCACAAAAACACAAAAATATGAAAGAACGTGCTGCAGGTATCACAGATGGCAACATAAGTTGTTTCCAGAAGACACTAAAGTGTCTGAGACACGTTTATTTTTGTCCTGGTTTGTGTCTTGTCAAGTTATTGAAGTCAGCTCTGTATAAGTTGGATTATAAGCTAAAATGGTATTAATTGACAAAATAATTTGAAAAAAGTTATTCATTTATTTGTTGTGACGACGAGCATGTCCTAATCTGTCCAGGCACGTTCGTAGCTTTTCTGTGTTCCTTGGAAAAACTGTTGAAACACTGTATACTACTGTCATTCTTTCTAGACACAGAGTCACACTGTTTCTTTTTTTCTTGAAGGGCATTCTTCTGAAGTGGACAAAAGGTTTTAAAGCCAGCGGCTGTGAGGGACAAGATGTCATTACATTACTGAAAGATGCTGTCCGTCGCAGACAGGTCAGTAGACATGTAACTGAAACATGTCAGCAACCTCAATGAAGAATGTGTGTTGTTAGTGCTGACACTTGAGGAATGTAACAATAGGTACGCCTAGAGAAACCACAGAGGCTTACAGCTAAAACACACTGGATGTGGTCGCATCGCGGAGCTAGTCTCCGTTTGGCGCCCATGTAATCCAATCTGACTGTCCACACTGCCCGCTGCGGCGGCGCGGAGCGCTCTGCAGCGCCTGTTTTGGCGTCTCTTCTGTTTTTTCTGCGAGCGCAAGCGACTTTGTCAAGCTGAAGAGAGCAGATCATACTTGACAGGAAGTCACACAGAGAAAAGGCGCAGAGAATCCGGCCAATTTTCAAAATAAAACAAATGTCAAAACAAAACACCCTGTTTAGTGAGAGTGATGGTTGTCCTGTCTACACATGTATCTGTCAGTTAACAGAGAATGACACACACACACACACACACACACTGGTTTTTATTACATGTGAAGTAGAAACTAAGTTGAAAATGTCACACTGACTTAATATGCTTTCTTATAGCATTCTGTTTAAGTTCAGTTGTTTTAATTAAGGTTTTATCTGTATAAGTTATTTGTCCACAACTATATTCACCCTCATTTACATCTTTCCGAAACAGTATCTCCCTTCCTTCAAAAGTTGCAAACTGCTGCAGAATGTCAAATTTATTTACAACTTTCTTGAATCTTATAGTCTTAATATTGTCCAATAAAAGAACATTTCCTTTCCTTTGATTTAGCAGACACAGTGTAAGTACAAAACCAAAAATTCCAAGTCAGGCAACAAATAGTGAAAAACAGAAACTAAAAATACAGAAATGGATAATACATACACTGTATATACATAATGTTTATATTTCAGAACTGTAAATCAACAGTAAAAATTGATTCTTAGCACATTCTCTAAGACTAGATGAGGCAAGTTTATTTATAAAGCACATTTCTGCAGCAAGGCAAATCAAAGTGCCTTACATCAGACATAAAAGTACAAAAGAAACACGCAATAAAATGACATTTAAACTCACAATCTGAACGCAAGTCATTAAAACCAAGAGGAAAGGAAATAAAACCAGCTAAACAGAGCAAAGAGTTATAAAATTCCAGAATCAAAATTACAGTGCATTAAGGAAATAATAACTCAATAAAAGGCAACAGCAAACAGAAAAGTCTTCAGTCTCAATTTAGAGTTATTCAGGGTTTCAGCAGACCTGCAGTTTTCAGGGAGTTCGTTCCAGATATTTGGTGCATAGAAACTAAACGCTGCCTCACTGTGTGTAGTTTTAGTTTTAGGGACACACAGTGAACCTGCGCCAATGATTGGAGGGGTCTTTTGACATCTGTTCTCTGAGAGACAGGAAAGTAATCTTCTGGTGAAAATGAAATAAAATTTCAGTCACCTCCACTTCTTCAGTAATATTTGTATAACAGACTGCACCGAATCCACAGGAAGAATTGGGACACATTTAATAAAAACAGCTGCTTAAAACTATAGTTCAGACACAGAGGTGGAAAGAGAATGAAAATTTTTACTCAACTACAAGTACCGTTACATTGCTAAAATGTTACTCAATTACAAGTTAAAGTAAAAGTGTTTTAAAAAGTACTTAAGTTAAAGTACAAATTACCATTCTAAAAAAAATACTCACATTACCAGAACTAGCTACTTTTTAGCTGTTGATGTTTAATGAATTTCTCATCTTTCTCTGATAAACAGTAAAGTGAATGAATGAATCTAATTACGGCAATTTTTAAAACAAATACGCACAGTGTTACCATAAGAAGGAGTTGTAGAAGTGGAGGTGTCGTATTCTGGGATCATAGCCGGCCGTCCCTCTCGCTCTCCTCCTGCTTCACGTTGTTCAACCGCTGCAGCTTTTTTTCTGCTCTAAATGTCAGAGTTTCAATTGGCTGGTTTACAGTTGGATAGTTTTATTGGCCACCGATGTGATTTAGTGCCAGTTTGTTCTCCTGCCCATCATTCACTGCAGTTGTGTCATGATTTTTTTCCTTTCGTTTTTTATTTTACTCAGTAACGGATGTGATTTAAAATGTAGGGAGGTAAAGTGCTTTAAAGAAAACCTCCTTAAGTAAAAGTAAAATTACAGATTTTAATTTAAAAAAACACTTAAAAAAGTACAAGTGCACAAAAAAACTACCCAGTTACATTAATGCAGGTATGTAATTCATTACTTTCCACCTCTGATCAGATATAAAGGAGAAACCTGGAGCTGATACTCCAGTTTTTTTTAAAAAATGAATTTCTATGTAAGACTGTTGCTAGTTAGTAAAAGCATCATTATACTGAACACGTTCTATCACTTTTGCACAATTTGCATTTTCATATTTTTATGTGTTTTAAAGAAGCTGACAGAAAAATGAATTTTCGCTGCCTCCAGGAATTTGACCTGAACTTTGTCGCTGTGGTTAACGATACTGTGGGAACCATGATGACCTGCGGCTACGAGGACCCCGAATGTGAGGTGGGACTCATTGTAGGTAAGTGTGTCTGCCGCTTGCCTTCGTCTCCGGAAGCCGGTCTCTTCGTCTCTTTTTTTTTTTTTTTTTCAGTTTTAAACATTAGAATCGATTTGTTGTAACTTTGTAGTAAAAGATGACTGATGTTTTTCTGTGATGAATGTATTTGTAAATCCCCTCCCCCCGTCTTAAACTCAGGCACAGGCACCAACGCCTGCTACATGGAGGAAATGCAGAACATTGAACTGGTCGAAGGTAATGAGGGTCGAATGTGTGTCAACATGGAGTGGGGAGCCTTTGGTGACAACGGTGAACTCGATGACTTCTGCACCCAGTTTGATCACATTGTTGATAATTGCTCGAACAACCCCGGAAAACAGAGGTACTGAAAGAGTCATTTATGGCATATAGATTAAAGCATGTACCGTAGACACTCTTTATAAGTGAGAGAGCACCAAGGCCAGATGACAGAGTGAGACTCTGACTGTGTGTGTTTGTGTTCGAAAACAATTCTTATAGTTTATGAACAGTCGAAAACGATTGAGCAAGAAGTTATTTTCTTGTTTCCTCACAATGTTTCGTTGTTTGAAGGTGTGTAAATCTAAGGGTGCAAGTGATTGTTTCTCCTTTAAATCTACGCTGCCTAGTGTGCACTTTCAAATTAGAATGATCTGCTTGGTAATATTAACTTTTTTTAAAATCACCCTTCTTTGCTGTCCCTTTTTACGTTCCTGAAAATGTCCGCTTGGATGGTTAATGCACAGAATCCTGTGGGGTTTTTTTGTTGTTGTTTTTGAAACAGTGAGATATCTACAACGGTGTATTAAGGCCATTTTAGGAAATGCAGAAGGCAAACTGGTAGGGGTTGGGGGGGCATAAATTTTTGTGTTTTAAACTCAGAATTTTCAAGTTTTAATCTCACAAATTTGCAAGTTTGAACCACTCAAATTTGCAAGAAATAAACTCGAAAATATGTTTTTTTCTTTCTTTGAAGTTAGAGAAAAAAAGTAATATTTGCAAGTAATATTTTTAAATGGAACTATTTTTTAAATATTTATTTTTTAATATTTTTAAAAGAAACATTTTTGTTTTTTACAGCTGCATACTACTAACCCTGTATGGATAGATTTGCTGATAATAAATCACATGGTTTTGAATCAATGCACAGACTGACATACTCACAAATGCTTTTATTGGAGGCATTTTCCATGACTGGTATCGATATAGAAGCACATGCAGTTATGAATGCTGGTCTCCGATCTAAATGTCAGATCTTTAATGACCGTGCAGCTCTTCCTCTTTAATTGCTTTAGAGTTCTGCACAGTTCCTGCTCAGTATCAATAATACCACGTCAGCACTGTCCATGAAACTCAGTCCATGCACAGACGACTCCCTTCCTTATCCGCTCATGCATCCAGCATTACGTCACTGACACAGTTGCTAGTGAGTTCACTTGGAGCCAGACAATTATCAGATACAACAGCAAAACATGCATTAGCATTAGCATGCAGCACAGCCTGATTGCTTGGTTGGCTTTGCACTTACTGGAGAATAATTAGGATTATTTGGCCTCATTCATAATTTAAAACACATGCTTCAACCACTGATGTGTTCTTACTCACACTAACTTTGATGTAACAAGACTGATGCACAATTACATTAATTTAACAGAATTTTTAGGGGCTATTAGTTATTCCCATTGTGATTTAATGAGAATTCATATTTTAAGACTATCTTTACAATTAATTTTGGCATCGATATTACAAGTTTTACCAGTTGAATGCAACATGTGTAGTCAAAACACATAATTAAAGGAATGAAAATGAGAGAGCTAAAGCACTGACAGTGAGTGCAGTTGTACAAATAGCCACTGCAAATACCTGCTATATTGGACACTTGTGGATCGTCTCTAGTGCTGTCAATCCAAACATAAATGGATGTTTGATTCCACTGTTGTTGCTTGAGTGTGTGTGTGTGTTACTGTGGGGGAGTGCGAGTTCGTTGCCATAGCCCTGCAGTTCCCCACAACCATCAAAAGTACAGCTGTGAAACATTACACCAAAATTAAAATAAAAAAAAAAGACCTATAGGGTTGGCATTTACTTTTCAAAATTATGAATCTCGATCCATGTATTTCTGAAATGGCTCGGTGCTGCTTTGACATTCATTTTTTATATTTAAAATTAAACAGCCTAATTATATAAGCCCCAATGTAAAACCAGAACAGCTGTCTTCGTGTTTTCACCTGCATGGATAAGGGCAGAGCCCGACAAAGATTCAGTTATATTAAAAAATGACACTTGAAATTAGCTCAGCACAGTGGGCACATAAACCACACACTTTCCCACGCACACACATACTCACACAGATGGCAGACACGAATATAAACTCAACTGCTTCCAGTAAACCACAATAATGAAATAGGCACGAGGCTGCTACATTCTGAAATTTCCAATTGGCTTAAGATAATTACAGCAGGAGATGATGCGTTCAGTCTGCGTGTTATCATCGCTGCTCAGGTGTTGAAAAGAGTCTATCAGCAGTACAGTGTGTTATGGGTAGGCTGATTCATTTTAGGATATATGTCACGAGGGCATGCTACAACATCTCAACAAATGATGGACAGGTTGTGTCTGCTGCGAGCGCTCTCCTCAGCTCTATGAACACTTGATGCTCTGCATCTTCCTCAGTGGTGGAATAGTGCGAGCTGGCCAACTGCAAGAAAACTTTGTATAGCTGTTTGTTTCACATAGATGAAAACGACCTTGTTCACATCCATAGTTCCCAATTTTGAAACATAAAAAGAAAATTGAAAATGAACTAGTTCATGTTCTTTTCCTCAAATAAAAGCCAATTAAAGCTAAATGCCGATTGGAGAGGGCACAAAAAGGTTTTGACAGTTTTTTAGTAAGAGGTGCTGCTGCACAACAAAAAGTTATGGTACACCACAGAGTAAAATGTGGAAGTGCTGATACTGTGTACTGCTACTGAGCACTTTGTGCACTCGTATAATTTAGGGTTCACAGTTATTCATTTTTAGTTTTTTCAACATCTTTCTGTTTTTTACAATGGCATATTAGTGCCTTTTGTAGAAAAAAAAAAAGACTAGCCAGAAGGGAGGTAAATTTCCGGGTTTTAAACTTGCAAATTTGCAAGAAAAAAACTCGGGTGTTCTCTGACATTGCAAGTTTTCTAGTTTTAAACATGCAAATTTGCATGAAATGAACTCGAAAATGTTTTTTTTTCCTATCAAGGAAGGAAACAGTCGACACTTGGCAAAGTTGAACAGATGTCGTTTGTGTTGAATTATACTTGCAGTGGCAGATCTTATCAAACTCTGCTTTTCTGTTGGATAATATAAGAAATATTGAAAGGAATAAGGAAATGGGGCATTTTTTTTTAAAGCCCAGTATGATGACTGTGGAGCTCACACTGGTTTGGCTCCTACAACTATGGAGTGAATGATTCCAGCCAGAGAATCAGGTTTTAGATGATACTTGAATTTCAAATGCAGGGAAAACAACACAGTGAAGGTGTGTTGATCACTCACACGCATCAAAAGGAAAGAAGAAAAGGTGTTAACTGGCAATGTGCCACATCCGCATCAATCAGCTGAGGATGCGCTAAGTGCTTTTGTACACAGAATTATCACATTATCATAAACATCAACAATCTGAAGAGACAATACAAAAGGCTTAAAGCTCTTTTGGGAAACAGACTCCAACGACAAATCTTAACGCGCCTTCAGCTGACTGACACGGACGTCAGTGCACATGGACGCGTACATTGTCAGGTTCAGCGCAGACAATTAACACCTTTTCTTTTTTCCTTTTGATATGTGTCTGAGTAAACAACACACCTTCACTAAAATGCTGTATTTTCCCTACAATTGAAATTAAAATATCATTTAAAACCTGATCTTGGAGCTCCACAATCCTCAAATTGGACTAAGATAACAAATATTTCCCATAAATTTGCGAGTTTAAACCATGAAAATTTTGATTAGAAAACTCTGTAATTTACTTCCCCCACCCCACCACCCCCAGCTTGTGTGGCCCTAGGTTTTAGTTTAGCATCAAACTGGTAATAAAATGTGTGACAGTAGATTAAAGTGAATGTTTGTTTACATATGTTAAAATGAAGTGTTTCGTGTGTCTTTTCTCTGAGGTATGAGAAGATGATCAGTGGCATGTACCTGGGGGAGATTGTGAGGAATGTGCTGATCGATTTTACCTCTAAGGGCCTTCTGTTCCGAGGCAAACTGTCCGAGCGATTAAAGACCCGGGGCATCTTTGCGACAAAGTTTCTCTCACAAATTGAAAGGTGGGTGTTCTAGTGTCGGTGTCTCTCTGTACTTCTCCACTCTATACTTATTATATATTATATATATTATACATGTGAGACATTTATCACACTTTGGAGAGGGCTGGAAAATGGCGAGTCTTACAGTCTTAATACATCACATCATATTATATTGATAATTCAGCAGACAAATTGAGTCCAAACAGTTTAATTCAAAATTTCCTTTCCAGTTTATTTTGGTATTGACAAATTAACAAAGATGATGTAGCTGCCATAATATCAAAATTAAAAAAAAAAAATTTAAATGCAGTCTTGCACTTAAACGGGATACACTGACACAGAGGAGGTTGTAGTTCACAGCCTGTTAAAAACATGGCTTTTTTCCCCAAAATATTGATTTTTGGAGCTGGAAATTGATACATATAAACATCATAATATATTGCTGTATCAGTTTTTTAGCACAGCCCTTATATTGGATGAATGCTGAGAAGCAGAGAGAGGAGATGTGAAACATTAATACTGTAACTATACCAAAGGTTCAGATATTCTTAAAATTTTTCCCATAATAAAGGGACTGTGAACATCATAAAATTGCTGCAGGCGTTTCAGAAAATATGCTCCAGTAATTGAAATTTTTTTTAATCTTTAATGCAATAGCTCAAAAACCCAATCAGTACATTTTTTTTTTGTCATCAGATAAATTCCAGTACATGCACACATTAAACTGAACTGTCTTAATGAAAAAAAAAATCCTTTCAACTTATCATAATTGAAAATCAGTGCTTGGAGTCTTCAGCGCAAAGGAAGCTACGCTTAGTCACACCCTCATCGAGGCTAGTTGTTAATATTGGCTTTACCACCCCACATACAATATAAAAGCATCCTATGGACAGATCCAGGATCAGTTATTACAAACCAGTCTCAAAAATCCCCGTTGACTGTTGATTACAGTAGTGAAAGAAAGTAGATCACTACAGATCACTTTGAAGTGTCCTTTTATTGTATTTTTTTATCTATTTTATACTTATTTTATATGGTACTGCACTCATTGCAGGCAGCAAAGGAAGAATTTCATTGTACAGGGAAATGCTTTTTCCAACTGTGCATATGACAATAAACACTTTTGACTTTTGACAGAGGCAAGGGTCAGGGGGGAGTAATCAGTGACATAAGAGATGTAAGTCACCTAAATGAAGTGCTATGTGAATAATTTATTGATCTTATTTTCTCTGTTTGTTCTGTTAAAGCTCTTCTCAGAACACTATTTATATCCAACCATGATGAGAGTCTAAAACCCTTTAAAAAGTACTGGCATGAGCTACGGTCGTTTTTTTGTTTGTTTGGGGGTTTTTTTTGGACAGAAAAAGTGTTTCCGATCTTCTCCAGACTCGCTTCAGTAAGTGTTTGATTTACCAGCTGGCTCCACTGGTCATATGGTTTGTGGGTCTGATTGGTCGAAGCCAGTCTGCGATAGACGGTGACAGACAGATGGTTTATCAGATCATCTACCAAGTAGATCTTGTATTATGTACAGTTCATGGTGTTTCTGACGTCATTTGTTGTGTTATGTGCATGATATGTGGTTTTATGTATTTCTGTATAAATGTACAACATCAACATGCCGAGGGACTACAGATGGAAACTAGCCTATGGCTGCAATCTGGCATATTTACGTGTTAGGGACATTGCATATTAATGAACTCTATCTTAAATAAAAATAAATAAATAAATAAAAATATTTTCAAAGTGCCCATCCTTTTCCAAACCCTGTACAATGGAGCCCTCCCAGATGGTTGTGTGTAACAAACCATCAGGCACAGTGTGGTTATCTCTGATATGCAGCCTTAAAAATACAGTTGGGGGAAAAAAAGAGAGAGAGAGAGATATGACATTGAAACAGTTGCTGTCAGGAATCCTCTCAGGAACGAAACAGTGTTGTTAATATTAGGGCTGCAACTAACAATTGTTATCATCTTTGATTAATCTGCGGATTATTTTTACAATTAACTGATTAATCACTCATTCCATGAAATGCCAGAAAAGTGCTAAAAATGCTCAACTTCCCAGAGCCAAATGTGATTTTCTCAGATCACTCCTTTCGTCCAAACAGCAGCACAAAACAAAAAGACTCCTTGTTTACTTTCATAAATGACAGAGAAGCAGCAAATCTTCACAATTAAGACACTAAACCAGCGATTCTTTTTACTTTTTTTATTCAAAAAATGACTGAAACGATTAATTGATTATCAAAATTGTTGAATATTTTCCTATCGATTGATCAGTCTTATTTGATTAATTGTTGCAGTTCTAGTCAATATGCAACAGTGAAGTTATTTCATTAGCTGCCTGATTTAGTGAATTCACGGCTAAAGCAGCTTTTAGATCATCAGCATCTTGGTTCAACATCATTTATGTATGGAAACTTAATGTTAGCCGTGTTTTTTTTTTTCTTTCCCCTCTTTGACGCAAGCCCTGGGCGATAAATCAAATTTTAATCGAAATTTTAATTAATTAGTTTGGACAATGTCAAAAAATGAAAATCATGAAAATCAATTTTCCCTTTAACTAGGGTAAACATGGAAGCCTACGGCTCCCTCTCAGCTCTGAGCTCTTATTTTTTTAAGTGAAGTTTGATAAAAGTTAGGCTGGCACTTTTTTAAGTTAATCCCAAATTTGGTGATTCCTTATTGTTTGCTTATTTTTTATTTTATTTTTTTTTTAAGCTTTAGCTTGGTTTAAACTAGGCTTGCAATTTATTCCCAGTAAGAAAATTCATATTTGTTTAAAAATAAAAACAATGTATTTTACATGATTCCTTTGTCTTCTGTAGTTTAAAAAAACCCCATTACAGTCAAAAATCGTATGTGGTCTGAAAAAATCTGGGATTTTATTTTCCGGCCATATTGCCCAGCCCTGTTTGATGGTTACTGCAATTATTAACAGATGTCCACCTCTACTCAGGGATGTGCTAATTAGATTTTGGTGGCCAAAGTTCAAAGGTCACTGTGACCTTGCATTTTTTTCATCCTTGCGAACGTGAAATCTCAAGAACAATGTGAGGGAATTTCTTCAAATTAAGCACAATTTTAACTGACAACATTGAACCTACAGTAATATTTCCAGCTTGTGTGGTATTGATCTTAAAGCATTTAACTTGTCTGTCACATCCTGTTCACGTGTTTAACCCCTGTAATTCTCTCTGATCCCACAGTGACCGTCTGGCCATGCGACAGGTCCGCTCCATTCTGCAGCACCTGGGCCTCACCGGCTCCACATGTGACGACAGCGTGCTGGTGAAGGAGGTCTGCAGTGTGGTCGCCCGCCGTGCAGCTCAGCTCTGTGGTGCTGGTTTAGCTGCTGTGGTCGACAAGATACGACAGAACCGCAACCTCAACCAGATTTCCATCACTGTGGGAGTAGATGGCACCCTTTATAAGACGCACCCACAGTAAGCCAAACTTCTCTCCTAACAATAAGTGTATAAGTGGAAAATGTCCAGAACAGGCATAAAAATAACTTCCTTTTTCCTCTGGCATCAAGCAGTTTATATAAGGTCATTATTGTAATGGATGGACCACATGTGTAAACAAAAAGAAAACCAAAACTCTTTCAGAAGCATGCCAATACTTTCAGGTTTTCTTAACCTGGAATGAACACAGCCAGATCTATTTTTTCATATGTGATGACTAAGTGAGCATCAAATATTAGAGAGGCAGATGTTCCAGTTTCAAGACAAACTTTATTGTTCCACATTGTGGGAAATTTGTCGTGGCCTCTCTCCTCATTCTACCACCTACATAAGAGACAACCTTCCACATCTGTATAACAACAAGCATAAACTACAGGCCATGAACCACATTTCTCATACAGGGAACACACACCAGATTTGAAAGTAGAAAAATAAAGTAGAGAATTTCTGAAAATACCTAGACAGACAGAGAACAATACATCAGTAAAAAAAAGAGAAAATCCCTTTTTCTAATGAAGTTAATCGTGCATAAAATAGATTTTAATCGCCTCTTCAAAATTTTTAGACACTCATCTTGTGTCTGCAGCACGTCTGTGTCGCCAATCTGCTGCGTCTCACTCACCGTTGTTCACACAGGCAGCGCTAATGTCTCTCTACATGGATTTTTCCTTTGAAGATTCCCATTAATATGAAAGTGTTTCATGTCATTATATATGATTTATTTAATTCATATTAAGTTTAGACAGAAAACTGTGCCGTGTTAGAGTGAGCAGGGTTGGTAGAAGTGCGAGGCGAGCTGCAACTTGATCTTCGCTATGCGACTACGCTTCACTTCGCGAGGATGAAATGCCAAGTTTATTCATTTATGATCCGTCACATTGTGACTGAACAGCCTCATGGAAGTGATACTTCACAATTCTTCATATTATAAACTTATGAAATTCAATAAAACAAGTCATTAGGTGCTTTTTAAGTCATGATCTTATGCAGAGACAGATTACATGTTCTGTTCCCATTCAGACGCTGCAGGTCTATAAAATAGCCGAATAAAGCCAGTGATCAATCTAGGTTAAAAGTAAAACTAAACTTCACTACATTGGGTCTCTGGTTTGACTGTCATTTCTCCTAAAATAAAAGCCTGAACCAAGTTAAAGCGTGGTCTGTTTTACACATCAAGGTCCTTAAAATGTTTCACAATTAAGTCAACATTATGAAACTTTGACCCGTGGCTTCCAAAAACGAAGCAGTGCAGGCTAATAGCAGCAGGTCGTTGCAGGTGACAGCTCCGCTAAATAAAAGACTGCAGACAGACAGAGCAGTCGTAGAACATCAGAGGCAAAACTAGAGAACGTTTTCATCATAAAATATGACCCGGTTTTAATAAAATTGCTGTTTTTTGTGACGTATTAACATGAATTGTTCCGAATCATTTTTCAAAGCCGCGGGTTGCGGCTAAAGTTATGTAGTGTTGCTTTAAATCTTTAAATGAAAAGATTTTCTTTGCACATATACACTTGTGAGAGGATTTGTTTTGAAAAACACACTGGAAATGTGGAAACTGCGCCGAATGTTGCTGGTATGATGTCAGTATGACTGTCAACAGGTCATTTCTCTGCCTATTTTAGCAGAGAACTGCGCCCGTCTCACAGAAAAAATCGGCGAGCTTCTTGAATTGAACTGTTGCGTTTCAGGCGGTGTGTGTGAGAGGCGTGTGTGCGCCGTGCCTCTCCCGTGTGCTGTGTGGCTGCTCTTACCTGTTTTAATAGGTGCTGATAAAAAATAAGCAGGTGTGCCACCGATGCAGACACAGGATGTGTACTCCAGCCGTTAACCTCCCATCAATTGCTGATACTCAGCTTTTAAAACATATGATAGGTCAGTTTTTAGTCTGTGGACTTGCCTGTTTATAAGTAGACTGCAGGCTTATGAAGTGGTACAGCTATAATCTTCCATATGTGTGCATCAACGACCAGTTCAGACCTCAGCTGCACAGACAGGTTACCAAACCAAACTGTGATGCCATGTCTGATAACTTTCTCACACTGCCTGATAAAATACTGAACCTTTTAATTCTCTTTCCTCCCTCACTAAGTTTCTCCAGCATCATGCAAGAGACGTTGCAGGAATTGGCGCCACAGTGTCAGGTGACGTTCCAGAAGTCCGAGGACGGAAGTGGGAAGGGAGCGGCGCTGATCACAGCTGTGGCCTGCAGGGTCAAAAGCCAAGGGTTGCTGTGATTGTCACGGCAGAGGTGGACAGGTGGACTGGAGTCACTCCGACTGATTTCATGTAGCACGTTACCAAAATCATACATGTTGACTCGAGTTTTGATCTTCAGTACTGAAATATTTAATCTGATCTCTTCTGTGTATGTGGGTCCACATGCATGTGTGAATGTGAGTTTTTGGTTTGTGCTTTGAGTTGACCTGCATATTTATTATGTGAGCTGACAATGAGGTGAAGGTTGGTAAATGCGTTGCAGAAATGACAACTACAGGATTTGCACTCACCATGAAATGTGACTGTTACAAACCGTTGGAGCTGTTTCACTTTGTACACTCCTTTTTGTTTTTGCACCTTTTCCCTCTGCTGGTTTTTCCATTGTTTTTAATGATGACTGCATTTTGTATTGACTTTTAAAACATCTAAGAAAATTAAAAATTATTTTTGTGGCAACTTTAAAGATCAGGCTTCACTAAGTGCCTCACAGTGGATATCAAATTAAGAGAAAGACATAAAATAAGGAAAGCTGGAAGGAAATTGTGAGAGAGTTATGTCAAAAAAAATCACAACTTTACTCTTGACTGACCTGAGCAATAAGAAGCCTACTCACACCTGGTATCAACATGCATCTGAGCGATCCGATCGCAAGTAGTCAGCTCTAAGT
>JAQLOL010000021.1:5202351-5214216 GCA_029783665.1 Naso thynnoides | reverse complement strand
CTCTGGAGGTCTTCTTTGATGAGTGTCCGTTCAGAAAAAGACCCTGGGATCATTTTACGCCGGATTATCCCTTTAAGATGTGTTGTTTGTTGGTCAATAGCACAGACATTTTCCTCCTCAAGATTGCAATACACCTGACCACACCTCCTTTGAAGACACAACACTCCCATAACTACGTCACCTGGAAAATAGCAATGCTACTTGTCGTATGCTGTGCACCGCATATGCTTCAAATGACAGATGGGGCCCTGTTCCTTCAAAGTATCCAAAAAATAGCATACTGACGTTGAGCCAAGCACTGCAAGTGTGCGCACAGTGACACAATAGAATTTAAAATAATGGTCTTACTTAGTGCAAAGCATTGCACTGTTCTCTACACACTTGCCACAGTCTGTGAATTGATTGCTGTATTTTATTTCATGGATAATCCTCTTGGGTAGCATATTTTAGAAAGGTCTTTGTTGCTCCAGGCTACAGTACTGTAGCTCTTGCTATGTTAATGAGTTGTTCCAATTACATTTCTCTGATGGAAAAAAGCAACAAGGTAGTCGACAGACAACAAACATGTCATAAAACATTCAGCGTTGAGCATCCTTTGACATTACTAATACATTCAAATTGATTCAAGAACAAAATTACAGGCCGATTTGCGACGAGCAGCATCTATCCATGCAACCTGACCTGTGATGCTTCAAATTTCCAATGCAAATTTAATCACTTGTAAAGACCAAATGAAAGCAGTTCATTTTGTTTTACCACAGACATCAGTATGGTTGCAGCCTACAGCATGTAACAAAAAGCTTACTTGCATAACAAGGCATAAATATAACAAGTGATGCAACAGGTCTCCACAAACTTCAACTAAAACACAACAATACTGCATATGTTGAGCAGGCAATGACCCACAAAAACATTTATGTTATAAAACACAATTCACAGCTTATTAATAATAGTGCCAGCAAAACACAAGATTAGAGATTTCTACTTCAAAATACACACAAAGATAAACCTTTCCTTAATTACATACAATTGACTGCGCAAAACCTGCGCAAAGCATATTCTGTTAATACAAATTTAAAACTAAACTGTATTTTCTGAGGTTTTTGTGGTATCTTTCTTTTGTTAACCAAAACTCCTGAAAGCAAACACCATATGCATTTTTCTATATCACAGTCAGTACATTTATATGATGTTATAGAAAATCGATTTATTGTGTTAGTCCAGCTAAAACTGGACTTTTAAAATGCATGTTAACATGTCTGTTGGACTGAAATTGTACTAAATCAAATTTCTTAAAGTTGAACTAACACAATGCGATTGGAAGTTGAATTATTCCTGTCAGTACACGATGTGAGTCCCTGTGCAATGTGAGTCGCACATGAGCGAGATTATCCGCCATCTTGGATAGCTTGTTATGACTACACCACCTGTACAAACCACGTCATGATCTGAGTTTGACAGTCTAAATCACGTTTAATGTTGTATAACTAAATCATAATGGCAGTGTGGCTAGTGCTAGCCAGCTCTGGCGCTAGCGATGGCCTGTTTTACAATTTCAATTTGTAGGGTCTAGTTTGTTAGCGCCAAGCAAAGATGTTAGCATGACATTAGCCGCTAACAGTACACCAGCTAACATAACTGGCAAATAAATTACTCATTGGCAATTAACCTCCAGTTTACAACAAGCCATGCCTTTGCTGCCTATTCAATGTACAATGCTGGGGACAGTGCATATTGATAAACATGCATATGTACATATGCCAGATTACAGCCAATAACTAATTTCCATCTGGAGTCCCCAGTGATGTAACGTTAGCCGAAGCTAGCTGTCTAAGCTGGCAGACCTCTCCATGCATACGTGGATTACATTGTGTAGGGACTCATGTCGTGTACTTACAACTCCTGCATGTGTACTCCTCAACCGGACCCAAACTGGCTTAAGCAATCTGCACATGATCGACAGTCCCCGCGTTAGTCTTTGAGACGGAACTCTAATTGCATAAATTTGTAGTAGAAAGCCCGTATGAAAACAAAAAAATTTTTGAGCACGAGGGGTAGCATGCATCAAATTTGTACCAAAAGTAAAGTGTAGATACGCTAGCTGCTTGCTAACTTGATTTTAGCTTGCTTGGCTTACCGGAAGAATATCCAACAGCAACCAGCTAAACGGGGTATATTTCCGCCCACCATAGCTGAGTCAGACAATAAATCGATTCTCCCTCAGCACATGTACACTGGGACAAGGACAGTAGTCAAATTAAATGGCCTCACCAAGATATAACTGTAGCTCTACTTCACTGTGCATGAAAAAAAACTGAGTGATTAAACACATCTAGCAATCTTTTCATAACACAATACCACAAGACAACAATGGATTTAAACTGTAAAGATATTACATGTCATTAGCTTTCCATTACAGCGTGTTTTGTAAATAAGATTAACTGGTTGGTATAAACAAACTAACAACACAATATTTCATTGGTAATTAATCATTTTTATAGGGGCCATTGGTATGAAATGGCCCTTTAGAGCTTTAATGTATACAATGTATTCAACTGGCACAGTACTGGAAAGACAGGAACTGAGGTTGTACATTGTACATTGGTAGCTCTTGAGAAATTTTATTTGCGAGGGAAATTCTCACCAAAATCAACTTTGTCAGGAAAATTTTTATCCTACACTTGGCAGACCGGGTTTAATCAGACGAGAACAAGAAGGTATTCTTGTATATTTTCACCAGATTGCTGTTCAAGTCAAAATACCATCACATACTGCAAAATATAAAATCAAAGTCATAAAAACTACAGCACAGACAATTTGAATAGTTGTCTGATTAGAGGGGTACTCCAGTGATTTGGAACTAACAGAAGAGACGTAGATACTTTGACTTTCAGACCTTCTTAGTGCATGTTTTTGGAGTAGGCCTTAGCTTCAAAAACCCTGAATCTCTGGGCTGAGGCAATGTAACTGTTCTCATTTTTTATCAACCACTGTAGGTTTCAAGCAATGTTTCTCCTCATATCTCTGAATATTTTAAATTGTGTTGACCTTCTAGTATTGATTGGTTAAGCTTGATGCAAAAGGTTAAGTGAAGTGAAGCAGGTCTCATCTGCTTGACTTCATTTACTGTGTTTGGAAAACAAGCAGTTTCCAGAGCCAGTGTGTTATTTATCTTTATCCAACATGCTGGAATCTCAAGCTTCCTTTTGTTTGTGCATCTGACATTTTATACAGGGAAAAATCTATGTCAGTCTATCAATGTACTTCAGGAGAGACTGTTGAAAAATGTGTAGGCTACTGTTATCCCTGTGTTTGAACATTACATCTCATCTTCAGTTATTTACAAAAAAAAAAAAAAAAAAAAAGCTGGCTCCACTGTAAAATGTGGCCTTCTGAAGAGCTATAACTCATTTACTGAATGTAGAGTCTGTAGGTAAGGTAGGGCGATCTTGGTACTGGAAATGCCTTGGTTTCCGGTTGTAGTCTTTTGTAGTCTGTGTAATTAACGGCAGGCTGTTAACTGTTAACGGCATGTAAACTGGCTACTTGTGAAAAGATCCGCTGGTAGATGTGGTCTCTCAACTCCAACTCCATTCTCGCATCAGACTTTAAACAGCTAGACTGTAAACAGCGAGTGGCACATGGAGAGGGAAGCCGGAAACGGAAATTCGCCTCCTCCAGTGGTAGCCCAAGAAAAATGGGGTCTGCCCCCAGAGGCTGTATCGCCGTCTACCAGAAGTCAGACGGCAAATGCAGCCGAAGGGTTCCAAGATTGAGGGAGGAGTTAATGGTGTTGGACTTCAAATTTCAGACAGAAACATGTCACTGAATGCAACATAATTTTTAGTTGCTTTCATATAAAGGGAAAAGAATTGCCAGGATTGTAACATGTGATTGTCATTAAGACATATGTGCTCAAGATTATTTTTTATTTTGAACTGTAACATTTTAAAGGTGTCATTGTAGTATGTTATTTTAAAAAGCCAAAGTTTTATCCAGTTGAAGGTCATTTGTTGTGTATGCTCATGGAAATTGAGATTGTTTTCTTGTGAAATTTTTTTAATGTATTGGCCTAATAATAGGGGTGTAATGATACATCGTTGCATTGATTTATATTCCTACAAAACTACATCAATCGGTGAACCCCAAGTTGTCCTTCAGGTGAAACTTGTATCGATATAAAATCTTTTTTTTTTTCAAAGCAACAAATCGATTGTATCAATACTAAGAGTTTGTGCAGAGCACTTAACATGTATATGGATGTATTTTTTGCACTTTTATGGTAAATAGTTGTAAACGTTACTCCAGTTCATTCTCAGACAGACGTTCTGGCCATGCGAATTGCATCAGAGGCGCCGCTTCAGATAATGTTGGATCATGGCAGCGTCATCTGTGCTCCACACAGACTGAATCGAGACCGTGCACTGAATGACTGTGAAGTTAAGGGTATCAAGCTTTTCCAGTGTTTCACCTCCTCAACCACTGTATAGAAATAGACATTTTCTTCCAACTATTTGGATTCTAGTCACTGAATCGTATCATATCATATCACTCTAAATGTGCCAGTATCGTTCTTGTATCACATCACCAACCATGTATCATAATACACATAGTAATGTTAAAGCGTATCGTCACACCCCTATAATAAAGTTTATAATTAGAATGTTAGAGGTAGATTTCTGTTTGAAGGCACCGTTTTTATTAAATGCTGATGTCTCATATTGAAATATCCATTTGATGATTTGCTGTAAAGGCATCAAATGATTGAACTGTCTGTTTTAAACTTTTTCTTCTTTGTAAGTTTCACTGAAGTTAGAGTTGCTGCATGATTAAGTCCTAAAACCCAGAAATGAGTTAAAATTGTTAAACCTCTGGTGTATTTCTTTTTCTTTTTTTCCTTTTAAACTTTATTTTAATTTAGGGGAGTTTTACTGAAAGCACACTCTCTTTCTCTTTAAAACCTCATATTAAATTTCTACGTTTGGCAATCAACATTTGTGCTTCAAAAACCCATAGTGGTGTTTATTATGCTGGGAGGCTGCTGTTCATATGCAGTGACCTGCTACTTTTAAATTACCTTAAGCAGAAATGCCACAGAAGTTATTCAATACAAACTTTCACATAACCAGTAAAGCATGCAACCTCAGGCTCTGAATTTAATAATCCCAACCATATAACTTGTATTAATAGCTCAGTGGGGCTTCAGTCGATCATGCATTTAAAGCTATGGTCAGGCAAAAAAGTAAAAATAAAAAATTCAAGAGAATGAATAGAAAAAACTTTTTAGCTCTACTCTCAAGTACAGCACAAGACGATGAATGTACTTAATGTACATTAGATGAGTTCAAGTGCCCATTTCAAACTTCATGGGATCCATGAATGAGTTTACTTTCTATTTTTTAAACTTTTTCGACGACAGATAAACAAAACCCTTAAAAGCTTATGTTCACATAGTTTTTTCTGGCAATGAAAAAACTTGAAATATGAGGTTTATTCTTAACATAAACCTAGGCCCACTGATCACTGAGTTTTAAGTATTTTAACTTGATAACTGACCCGCACACACTGATTGATCGTTAAAACTGCAATCAGATAATTTTCTGTCAGTCAACCAATAGCTGCATTGATTAATAAACCAAAACCAAGACCACCAGGTTCAGGAACAGTTTTTTCCCGATCAGCTGTTTACTTGCTTAACTCTGCCCCCCCGACGCCCAGCCCACCCCCCACTCGAACTTAAAAGGACTTGAATTGAAATGACATCATTGCACTATCATGTATTCTTTTAAATCTGCTTGCACTGATATTACCTTTGCACAACCATTACCTTTGCACATCTGTACCTTCAACTGCACATTCTGCATTTTCTGTACATTTCTGTATATACTGTAAATATTCATATATCATCCCATACCCTAGATATTATATCTATATTTTTGTTATATACTGCTTATGCACTTCTGGTTAGACGCTATCTGCATTTGGTTGCCCTGTACCTGTGTAATGTGCAATGACAATAAAGTGGAATCTAATCTAATAAGTGTAAAACCACAGTCATAAATTGAGCTCTGTGTCAACGCTAAAATATAAATAATGACTAAAGTTTCACTCCGTGGTTTTGCTTCTATGCTTGTTGCTAATCCTTACGAAGGCTATTCGGTGCAACAGCATAAAAATGCAAACGTTGGTCAAGTGGTGGAGATTTCTACAGGCTTTTTCTTTAGACCACCACTGACGTGCAGTAAAATGTGATGGATGCCAGAAATTACTCTTTGGTAACTATAATAAGCACAAAATACAAAAAAAAGAAAAAAAAGGATGGCATGCAGGGAGATTGATGTGTCCAGCAGACCTATCCCCTTTCTTCATTTAACTTCATTCTCTTGAAAAAAAATATAGACTGGAGGCTTACATTACCATGTCTCCTTTTTTCTGTTGCTTGGTCACCGCTCTCTGTCCTTCACATACTCAGCACATGGATTCACATGCTCAGCGAATCATTTTGCTGACAGGGAGAAAAGAGCAGTACAAAGCGTTGCTTTTCTTGGTCATCTGTGTGGATGTTTGATGTTTGTCTGATATTAAAATGGCACCTTAAGCTCTTAGTCTAACCACAGGGATGTGTAAAACAGATTAAAAGGGTGACAACATCCAAACGTAGATGTCTAATTCTACTGTATAACTGGTCAAAAGGCAGTTGCTTGACATCCTGGGTTTCCTATAAGTGCATCTGTTGGGTTAATATTGGATTTGCTTAGCTAGTACTCATGTCTGGTCTTAAAACCAGCGGTAGGCGTAAATAAAAGGCTCTGCTGCAGCAAGGGAACGTTGTCCTAAAATACAAAAACCCCCAAAAGAACTTCTGTGACCTCCAGGAGTCAGCTTCACTTTTCCTGCAGCCTGATTCAGAAAATAGGTTTTTGTTGAACCCTGACCATAACATTCATCTGAAAAACAGGAGGGTAAGAAGCTGCTAAAGAGATAACACTTTTACATTTTATTGACTGTCGTCCACTGATCGTTTACTAGCCTTTCGTTTCCTCACTGGATGGAAAAGTTTTGGAGTCCTGCCTTATATAATGTTGATGGTTTTTATGTATATTTATTCATCTGTAACCTGACAAGCACAAAGTCCAGGAGGTTTTTCAACTGAAGATGAAAATATGGATTAAACTGATGTGATTTTAAATAGCCTGACATTGTAATGATCATTTTAGTGATTTCACGTTGGAAATGTGTCCGAGAGGAAACTGGCTAAATTTTAGATGTCTGTTTTACAAAATATTTTGCTCAACAGCATTTAATCCCCATACATTTCAAGTGCTGTGAAATTACATTAAGATAAGAATTGTGCAGCCTATATTTTAAAACAAAACTCACTTTTAAACACATTTATTCCATTTTAGAGCTTTAAGTGTTTTCTGCTCCACCAGTAATACTCTCTCAGAAATATTTACATGATCTCCAACATAATTATACTTAATGTAATAAAAAATGTTCCACCACTGTCACCAGTAACATCATGATAAATGATTATTCACTGATGAGTGTCACATTTGTCCAAAGCTTCATACAGATTTGTTCTGCTTTACTCATGATTACTTTTTGTCATATTTTACAGGAGCTTTATTCGTATTTATTCCCATTATTTATTCTTTTTAATCACTTTGCTAGTGACTGTATATTGTTGCTTTTTTTTCTGTCTCTTAAAAAAATAATAGTGAGAGTTACCCCATTAGACTTGATCATCAGATAACAAATACTCTCTCCTCCTTGGGATTTAAATGCAGTATACTATGGCTTTGTTTGGTTCATTTTTGGATAATGCGGAGACACTCAGTTATCCCACGCCTGATTTGCTGGAGCTGCCAATGAACTAACCCTCACTAACTCTTCATCATTACTTCTCTCTCTGTGGACCACCACACACCCCATCCTTGCATTCCTATTCACGTCTGCCGGGTCGGTCAATTTGTTGTCTGTATGGACTCGATTTCGTAGCCCAAGGACAATATTGTTGCGATTCATAGTGGCGTCCCTGAAGGCAGCTCTTACACAAGGAACTTGTACAGATTTTTCTTTCCTGCCCCACAAAGCCAACTTCCTCCACGACTTGCACATCGCCTGGAAGCCCCTTTTAAAGTTCTCATTGTAGTAGCCGTAGATGATGGGGTTGACACTGGAGTTGGAGAATGCCAGCCAGTGTGCAAAGGGGAAGATGTAGCTGGTCAGAAGTTCCAGCTGGTCTTTGTCCAAGCCTGTGTAGTCCGTCATCATCAAGAGGGTCCAAAGTGGCAACCAGGACAACATGAAAAGCAAAGCCACCAGGATGAGCATCTTTATCACCCTGATCTTTTTCTGGGATATCATTTGCTGACCACCCCTTCTCCCCCCACCCTGAACTGGGCCATTGGCCAGCTGTGGCTCTCTGTTTGCAACCACAGAGGAACACAGTTTGACGCCAATGCTTCCGTACATAAGCGTGATGACAGTGAGGGGCACCAGGTAGATATGCACAAACAGAACCGCCGTGTAAACCTTTCTCATTTTAGGGTTGGCAAAGTTTTCATAGCAGGTGTACAAGGGGAATGTGTGGTTGAAGTCTTCCTTGTGCACCATGTAGTGGAAAGGAACTTTCTCTACAGTCAGTGCCACAGCAGCAGGACACATGATCACCACAGCCAGCACCCAGATTAACATGATGGCTGCCTTGGCAACAGGTACAGTCGGCTTTGGTTGTAGAGGATACACTATACAGCGAAACCTGCAGTAAATAAGGAAATGGAACAGTCACTATTTAGCTATATAGCTAAACATACAAACACAATTATTTCTTAGTCACATTCAAATTCATTTTAGCATTAATCTTCCAAAGTCTTTAAAATAGTGACAAATTTTTATCTCAAATAAACAAGACACAATGTTTTTAAATTTCAAGTACTCTCGATTGTCAAAAATAAAACAAGCTAATAAGCTCTTTTAGCCATGTCAACTTTGTGGCTTGAAGGAGGTCAATGTTGAGTCTTAGCATTAACTGTCAAACCATAGTGTGCACTAACCTTTCGACAGCAATGGCCACCAGCGTGAAGACCGATGCAGACACAGACACTCCCTGCACGAAGCCGCTCATCTTGCACACACTGTTGGAAAAGGGCCAACCTGTTGAAAAAATGACAAACGCTCAAAAGAGTTGCTCTCCAGATAGGTGCTTAATCTCAGTAGGATTTTTTTTGAACATATGTGTGACTCTTTGAGGACCTGTAGAAATCCTTAAGAGCAGTTCAGCTGAGTTATATTTTGTTACAGATTGATCACAATGCTCACTGGGGATGAGATGTTCAAGTTAGGCTTCATCTTTCAGCTTTCATCCTTTCCTACTACAAGACCAGTCTTTCATCTTCTCTGCACCGCAGAAATGGAGACTTTAATACCCTCATCGACTTGCTTGAACTGAGCGATCAATGAACACTGACCTCGACGTGGTGGAAAATAGAGGCGCAAAAGGCAGAGCTCAACAAACAACACAGTAACTTTACAATTTCCCTACACACTGTCGTGCAGAGGAAGCCAGAAGTATTGACAGCATGTTTATGGATTTCATCAGCAAATTATAATCAGTGCAAAACAAAAACATGTTACAGTATTTATGTGTCTGCAGAACACTGGGCTTCATTTGCTGTTTTTTAGAAAGAACTTATTTTTGTAACCCACTTTTGCTTGAGCAGATTCTGATATTTACCAGTGTTCTTTGTACACAGGTAACCCCTTATGCACTTCCATTTACAAAGCATTAAAAATTATAAGAAAGGTTTTATAAAAAAATGCATCAGAAACATCAAAGAGGTTTCAGTGCATAGCTTTATTTATTTTATTAACTTGTATTAATTTCTTGAGGTGTCCAGTGTTGCTAGATGTACGTAAACAATCTTATTTGTGCAATAATTTTGCCTTTTTTTTGAGTGAGTTCAGATCTCTGTGGTAAAACATTGACATGGTGTGTAGACGAGGTGTTTTTGTATTGAAGGGTAACAATGGAGGATGCAATTGACTGTTGTGTGAAGCACACAGTCAGACAGAGCCTCCGTGGTGTTACAATAATATGGTGCACAGGACGTAGTTTTGACACTGTAGTTTTCAGGCCCTCCATAATTGTTTTCCATATGTACAATAATTTTTGGTAAAATACGATCATTTTAAAGCCGCAGTATGATATTGCTGTATTTTCTTTGTGGCAACACTGGAGGTGTCTCTGTTCAAACATTTTGTGCCGTTCTCTCTTGGTTGCCGAGGACTCTCTGCAGTCCATGCACAGTACATGAGGTTGCCGCATGAGGTGCCTGGTTCTTCTTACAGAGAGTTAATCTGTTCATAAATAATACAAATCAAACCATTGTTGCCACTGTTCATTTGGGGGCAGTTACGCAATGTTCAGTGTCCTGCAAAAGCAAATGTTTAAATTTTGCAAACAAACCAAGCACTTACATAACACATTCTTTTAGACATAGTCATGTTTTAGAAGAGAATACTTTTTCACACAAATAACAGCCTGTGTCTACATTGGTGTCCTGTGGTTTCATGGTTAAAGCTTTTAGATAAAAAGTGCTAATTCTAAAAAAACAAAAAAACAAAAAAAAAAACAGCTTGCCTTTCGATTCTGAGAAAGGAGATAACCTGCAGGAGGTAAAACTGCTGACAAGAGTCCTTTCAGTGTGTTTGCCTCCCAGCCTTCAGCATCTTTTTTCTGTGTTGTGCCAAATTTTTAGATGAAACAAAGGTTTTTCTGTTTTTTTAACTTTAGCAGTTGCTGGCCATTCTTCAGATACAGCCCTAAATGAATGAGAAACTGTATCTTATTTTATATCCACCCCTGACATTAAATATGACAGCTAGCTGGTTGGACTCTGCCTGCAGCAGTACCTTTACTTCAGAATTTATTTATTTTTTAAATATTTGGGGTAGGGCTGTGCAAAAAAATAGATATGGCAATATCGTGCGATATTTACTGCATTGCATTGAGATCCATGTATTGTGATCTATATCGTATCCTCAAGTCCTTGCCTTGCTCTTCACGTTTTCAACTTCCATGTGTCCACTGTTTCAGTGTGTCCTGTTTAAGTGCAAAAGCACACTTAAATTTCATTTTTCATTATGCTGTCATAACAGCTACATCAGTGTGTTTGGTAATTTGCCAAAACAGTTCAAATAAACTGGAAAGGAAATTTTGAATTAAATAGTTTTGATTCCGTTTGTCAGCTGAATTATCAATATATCATACACAGCAACTTGTTTTTAGGCTCTGTTTTTACATTTTCAATGAACTATGTGCAATGTTGCAATATATTGCAGTATGCATTGCATTGTGATATAATGTTATGACCCTTGTAGTGTTATGCATATGGTATTGTGAAGTCCTTGCCAGTACACAGCCCTAATCTGGAGTCCATTACTCCAGTGTCTGTAGATTTTTGTTTTCAGACATTTCTCTGGAAGAAAATAGAGAAAACATTTAGGAAGATATTAGTGAATGATGCCCAATGGCAGCAAAACATCCTTTTGGTTTTTTTTAATCATGTTTTAAAATGCTACGGAAACATTATGACCAGCGTTTAAAGGTGGAGTCAGTAGCTTTTTTTTGCTGCCGTTTGTAAACACAACATTCAAACTGGGCCCCTCCTCCTGGCTCAAAGCACCACAAGTATCGTATCCTAGCGTGTACTATATGCTACTACTGCTATACTGCTTACCTAATGTTACACAGCAAGCTACACCGGAATATTACATTTGTTTTATGGAGAAGTCGATAATTTAGCAAGCTAACAAGCTAACCGCCAGTGTTTAGCACCTACCTGTCCATCACAAAGTAGC
>JAQLOL010000021.1:5174461-5192242 GCA_029783665.1 Naso thynnoides | reverse complement strand
AATATACATATATTCTGAGTTTTTGTTGCCACGGTTATCAACTAGCGTTTGAGCCAGCGCAATAATTTAGAACAATCAAGCTATTTGGCCGGAACTTTTTTATAGGTGTCCTTATATCACTTTTGAACGGACACCCTGCAGCCAATCAGAATCGAGTATTCACCCAGACCATGGTATAAATGACATGATAAGACTTAATGTGCAACAAAAACAAACTTCTCTTTTAAAGTTACAGTTGGTAACTTTTGCCAATGAGCTGGCAGGCTAGAAGTAGCTGTAGCACAAGAATCATCGGGAAGCAACTCCACTGTGGCCGTTTGCGCCAGCTCGCGTTTTATTTCGTCCATTGTCTTTCTCTCCTTTAAGTCCAGTTTGAACTGAGACAAAATGGTTGCAGGGAAAGTTGCAGGGGAGTAAACTGGTCCATCTCAGCTCAAGCTTGAGCCGACTGACAGTGTCGCTTGCAGACACTCTGTTGTCGACAGAGATGAGTCAGACAGTGAGGCACGAACTGCTAATAAAAAGACGATGTTGTTTCAATAAAAGCACAGCAAAAGAGGGTCATCATGTTTGCATCAATGTAAAACCAGGAGGGTTTTCTCAGGTAAAACTGGTGCTGGTGTCCTTTCTGAACACTTCTTACTGAAAGTCAGTTTTGAGTCAATGAAAGTCCCAAGATACTTGAAATTTACTACACATTCCAAAGACTGTGGAACCTTGTGTTGCACTTTCTCTAAGTGCCCTGAGTTGAGAAAAAGAAAAGACAGAAAAAGGAAACAACTCGAATCCTGTGAATCATTCATTCCAGAGGGTTCAAAAGGGAAAGCTGAGCCACGACAATACACCCCCTGCATTCACCCTGCATAGTAGTGAGTAAGGGACAGATTTATAGAATGTATATTGTCTTTGTAATATTTAATTGTTCATCTGGATGTAAATGTATTGTGTAGTTACTGACTTCAGCTCTTTAGCATGGGCTTTTGCCTTACTCTGCCTCTGTATTTTGACAAGTCGGGTTATGGTATTGTATTGTGGTATGTTTAAGGTATGTTTATTTCCACCTATTGTGTATTGTTATTTGCTCATATGGGAGTATATTTTTTGGCATATTATTCATGCATATAAAGTCTCAAAATGTTTGAGATGCTGGCAATGCGTGGTTAGTATTTTAACTTGAATCCATGATTGTTGCAGTGATATATTTATATCGATGTATATGTTTTGTACACTGTTTAATGTCTTTATTTTTGTTGAATTATTTGAAATTTTGCATATGTTAAAAAAAAGTGTTTATGTATTAGTCAAAACTGAGAATGGCCTGAAAGTATGCATTTTTTAATAATCAATAATACGGTTGTAGGATCTGTTTGTTGTGTCCAGTGGTGTAGTGCAGGGTATACGCACGTTTATGGAGTATACCCACTTATTTTTCAGTCTGCTTTGAATATATCCACTTCTAAATTCCCTCTGATCATATCTGTTGCAAATCAGCTGTTCTAAGAGACTGTTTACAAAAGAAACTACAGGCCCAAGGACGACTTGCAAGGTGTTTTTTTGTTTGTTGGTTTGTTAGGGTTTTTTTCCCCACATGCGTGGATGGACTAAGGAATAGGAAATAATTTACTCACAATGCCAAATTATGTGATAGTCTCACCCTATTGTCTGACTCTGGGCCAGTGTTGCACATCTGTTGTGGCTAACGTTAATTTCATAATGATGCCACTTAGTCCCTGAAGTCAAGCAGCAGAAGCTAAGTGACCATGTGCAAATAGGCCGACTACTGTCTCATTTCTGGATGAACTAAATATGCAGGAGTAGTCTTACATATTCATGTTTCTAACACGTCCGTCACTGTTTAAAAAGGACGCCTCCCTTGGCTGGAAGGGCAGCTTTAAAAACAAAACTGAGAGCATAAATAGTACACCACTTCTCCATGCACCACTACACCACTGGTTGTGTCTAACAAGCAGACGATTACAGAGATTGTGAGATTTGGGCTTCCGCTTTGCTCATGTGTTTATGCCGACTGGCTTCCGGGTTTCTGGGTGGACTGGAGGTGGTGTTGCTCATTTGGCCACACTTGAAGTTGCTTTTCATCCATCCAAATCCCTCTTTCTTATGTTTTTTAATGTGTCCTTAATTATGTCATCCTGATTGTTCATGCTGTAGTTTTTATGCAACGTTAACCTGTTCCATTCTATTGGAGTTTTGGAGCGTCTCAAATAGAGGGTGTCAAGGTGCTGATTGTGAAAGTCATCAAGACA
The DNA here is from genome assembly GCA_029783665.1 of Naso thynnoides. Classification (NCBI taxonomy): domain Eukaryota; kingdom Metazoa; phylum Chordata; class Actinopteri; order Acanthuriformes; family Acanthuridae; genus Naso; species Naso thynnoides. The sequence continues at coordinate 5,189,978 of JAQLOL010000021.1, read as the reverse complement.
TTTTTATTTCTTTTTTTTTTTTGTAAGGGGGGGGGGGCTGCATAAAAATATAACTTTGAATTCAGTCAAGTCAAACACATCTTTATGCTTAAATGTCTTGAATTAAAATCCTCATGTCTTCAGTCTTTTTACTGTAACCAAAACTTAATGTTCATTGGTGAAAAGCCAAATATTTATATTTATTTAAAAATATTTGTACATGCTATGCATGTCATTTTATTTGAGGCTCATCAAGGATTATTTTTATTTCATGTTTTTCCCTTTCACTGATATATTCTGATCTCACCACCAATGATTATTTTACACCAGTTTTTACACTTTTTTTAAAAAGTGGGACATATTTAGGTTACAGTGTCCTGATAGACCTCCTACACGAATGCAATTTTCATTATAGGACTGAGTAGATGCTACTGGAACAGGCTTTTGGAGAGCTTCACCTGTGTTTATAGAGCTAGGGTTACAATATCTTAACCTTAGAGGCAGATCCATTTGTTGATATTGGTTCTAAAACATGATAACGTTGGTAATTTCAGTTTCAGATAATGGCAGATAGATTAGAGTAGAAAACCAATTTACCCTTTTCATGAATAGATAAAAGCTGTGTTCATGAAAATTGGTATGTGGTGGAAAATGTGTTTTCTATGGGGTAGAGAATTACTGTCTTAGTAATGTCAGTACCAAAGGTATTTACTGTCCAACCACTGAGAGGTTCCATTAACCAGCTGCTGGCTTTACTGCCCCAGCACCAGTGTCTATGTTCTGGGGAGTCAGCCTGTGATCCTCACTTGAAAATGCTTCATGTCAGTGGGGAATGACTGGCAGTAAATTCAAATTGATTCCTTCATTTTGAACCACAACACTGTCCCATAATGTTTCATTAAAATTCTTGGGGATATTTTGGATGTTTATACTGATGTTTGCACTGTAGCTTCATATTTATCGAACAGGCATCTGAGTAATATCCAGGGTTGGGAAGCTTGGTTTGGAAATATAATAGGTTACAGATTACTAGTTAACACATTTAAAATGTAATATGTATCTATTTCAATTACTTTATCAAAATAATGTAATCATTACTTTTGATTATCTTTTAATTACTTTTTTTAATTTCTAATGAAAGTTTTCAACTGTTAACCATTTTAAAACCAGTTAACCTTACAGTAGTACTCGACATTATTACCCTGTGGCACCCCAGAGGCAGGCAAGGCCTTCCCTACTTTATATAATATGACTGCACAAGTTACTGTGAAGGCTACATAAGATACCTGCAGATGTTTTCCTCAGGTTTGACATGGAAACTTTTAATGTCGATAGCATTTTATCCGCTGATAAACGTATTTTGCACTACAGCCTACTGTTATGTTCAAGCCCTTTTCTGATTTCCAAATGAAATTATTTAATTATTATTTCATTTTTATCCGTAGGCATGGTGGTATGGTTGCTTTAAAAAGAAATGTGGATTGATTTATCTGGCAGACATGGGCATTGTGCACATGAAACATCAAAAGCAACACAATTAATATTATTTAAAATATTGCCTGTAGGCTTTTTATAGAAAATATTCAGATGTAATCCCCTTTGTAATCATTATCATTTTCAAATGTAACCAATTTAATTACATTTTTTCTCAGTAACTGTAAAAAATAAGTTACATTTATTTTGTGATTAAGTTACATAATTTTGTCATATGTTTCATGTTTACTGATAAGACATTTTTTACCTAAAGAATATATCCAGAATCTATCCTTTTTTTTCCATCAGAAATTTTATTTCAAACTCTATTATGAATTTCTCCTGTCTGGCATACAGTGGTGTAGTGGTGCCTGGAGAGGTGGGTATACTCTTAATTTATGTCCTTCGTTTTTTTTAAGCCCCCCTCCCAGCCAAGGATAGGCACCCTTTTCAAACGGTGAAGCGTTATAAACAGTGGCATGTCAGATTACTCTTGTATATTTTGTTCATCCAAAAATGAATGAGGCGTATTTGCACATTGTCACATTACTTCTGCTGCTTGACTTTAGGGAGTAAGAAGGATCACTATGAAATTGACATTAGCTACAATAGAGGTGCAGATTTTGCATCAATACTGGCCCACAGACAAACTGTAGGGTGAGAGAACTACATAATTAGGCATTGTGAGTGACTATTCCTAATTTCTTAGTCCATCCACAAACATTGAAAAAAACCTTGCAAGCAGTCCATGGGCCAGTAGTTTCTTTTGTAAACAGTCTCTTGGAACAGCTGATTTGCAGCAGATTGGATCAGAGGGGATTTAGAAGTGGGTATACTCAATGCAGACTGAAAAATAAGTGGATACACTCCGTATACCCGCACTACACCACAGCGTGTATATCTTTGTCATCCATATTGTTCAAACTGGGATCCGACCTGCTCTTGCCTTATTCAGGACAGCTCTTTCCCTTTGGAGCAATCTTTCCTTCTAATTTACATAAATTCCTTTTTTGGGACTCATTAAGATAACTCACTTATAACAAATGTTTACTGTATCAGAGGGCTAAGACTACAGGAGAAGACGCAGGCCTTTCACAAACAAGTGGAGCTTAGGTTTGGTTCACACTGCCAAGGCAACAGTGCAGGGATCTTTGGAGGTCACTGAGGTCTGATGTACAGCATTGTTTTGCTTGCGTACAGAACTGAAAGTAATTCAGGCGGCTGTGGCTCAGGAAGTGGAGCAGTTTGTCTACTTTTCAAAGGGAATTGAAAATGTAATCCATGTTCTTTATGCCTCCTCTTCCTCTCTTGACTACAGTGCTCTCCTAGTCACGCTCACATTTTTTTTCCCACTAGCAGATGAATGGCGTGCGAGGGGGCCGAGCATTTAAAGTAATTGTCCAGCGACCTGGCTAAAGTTTTCTGGCCTCTACTGAGATCCTCATGATAAGCCCTCCCAGAGGGTGAATCAGTGAAATTACGTTTGAGTTGGTCTCCCATCAGAGCAAATTGCAGACTTTCGGAAGAAGGAGAGCCATCACTGCACCACTATAATCATAATCAGCACTGGAGACAGCTTGAACAGAAAATAAAATCACCTTACCAAAACATGTTTTCACTTCAATGTTTTTATTCATCGCGCAACATAAAACAGTATTGTGGGGTTTTTACCACATACACTATGTATTCACATAATACACCATACAGCTACAAAGAGAGAGAGACTGAACAAAAACACTTTTTTTTTTACATACTGCATCCTTGACATTAAAATAATGAACCAAGAACAATCCTAAAACTCAGAAAGGAATGTAGCTGCCAGTTGTGTGGGATTATTTTAATTTTTTTTGTATGGGCCAGGGTCCAAGTCTCTATCCTAAGTTTGGAGTGTTTGTTAAATGAGGTGATCAATAGACTTAAAAGTGGGCCACACAGTGAGATGCTTATGTATATCTATGTTTGTGTGTGTTTGTGTTTGTGTGAAAAGGATAAAATATACAAGGTGTTCATGGAAAGAGAAGGGTTAAGAAAAGGAAGTGCATGACTAGGGAGAGGAGAAGGGAGGCAGTACACAATTGCTGTTCTTGTATTGTTCAAATATCTCAGCATTCAGTTACCATCAACATGTATAACATACTCAAAAGATAATTTCAATAGCCTTTGGTACTTGTGCTGTACCAAATATGAAACCCAGATAACAGTCTGCATATAATATGATTCTATATCTCGTCCTTGTTTTAATGAGTTCAAGTACAATAAGGAATGAATATTTATAGAGAATGTAATCAGCTGTTTGAATGCCCCCCTGCCCTCAAAAAAGAGATGTAAATTTGTAGCGTTGTAAGAAAAGTCTTTTCATAAAGTCAGCACCAGGGCAGCTTCCAATCCTGTGAAACTGCTTGAATCAAAAGGAAATTATAATTCTTTTGACATTCGAAGAGCTCAGAAAAATATTTCTGGTAATCATTTCTCCCTTACATTTTTTTTTTTTTTTACACAGTGAATTTTAAGATGTAGAGTCATAGCACCAGTTGACCCCACATCTTAGCACGCGCTTGGAGGGTGGCACCACCCACCAAACCCGTCAGACATTTAGAAATTTACAGTTATTAAGATATCGTGTACAATGTATCCTCAGCACCAATTGTTAGGCAACTGTGTGTGTGTGTTTGTGTGTGTGTGTGTGTGTGTGTGTGTGTGTAATGTGGGCCATGCAAGATGATTAAAAAGTAATATCAGCCCTGTTGCTGTACCAGTCCCCGTCCCTGCACCATGATGTGTGTATCTTAAGATTCATTATTTCAAACTAAGCAGGGGCATCATGAATGCCAAGTGCATACTTGCTAAATGAGAACTAGCATGGATAATAATGATAAATACATCTAAATGAGCAGGGAGCAATCTCTTACCTGATAGTCTACTACAATTGACAAAGATTGGAGGGCTAATACTTGCTAAAACATCAGCTGTTGTTTCAACTCAGACTGGCTCTGCAACTAGCAACGCAGTCACTTGAGCTCCCCCAACTGGTTGAAATCCTGCACATGACTGTTGGTAAATTTATCAAGGGAAACTTTGCTGAACTCTGTGGAATAGTAAAAATTTTGGTAAATTTGTTTATTCACTTTCTTGTTAAGGCGAAGATAAGAAGATCAATACCACTCTCATGACTGTATGCTAATATGTAACTGGAGCCAGCGTTCAGTTAGCTTAGCAGAAAGACTGGAAACAGAGGGAAACCGCTAGCTTGGCTCTGAGCAATGAAGTTTACCTGCCAGATTGTTTCTTTACTGAAAGCAGTGACTACTTACTGCAGTCTCTGCTGGTTGTCCATTTTTCCAAAAGGTAGTTTGACACATAAATGCTGTATGTTACCTGTTGACAGAGCCAAGCTAGCTGTTTCTCATTTCCAGCCTTCATGCTAAGCTAACTGGCTGCTGTCTCCAGCTACACATAGTGAGCAGTCAAGAGAGTTGTTGCAGTTGTCCCATCTAACACTCAGCAAGAGCGCAAGTGAACAAACCCTCTTTCCCTAAAATTTCAACAAATTCTTTAAGGAACAAACAGCAAATATTAGGTTTATGGCAATTTTTTTAGGTTTATTGTTAGCTTACTGACAGTAGCTCAGGTGTTTAGCACCACAAAATCACATTTGTTGTGTTTTTTTCAAGCTTACATTTAAATTTTATATTGGCCTTCTTTTTGATAGAACTTCTCTTGGGATGTTGATACCTATTGTAAAATGTCGGAAAATCTTTTTATATCTCTAAAATGTATGCTTTTTGCAAATTTGAGGTTTTCAGAGAGAGAACTACAAGATGGGGATCTTCCAATTATTTTGACTGAGTGTCACCAGTTATAGTTTCATTTTACATAATTGGGCAAATGACTTTGTTTTTAGGAAGTGACAGGTCTCTGTCAGTTACATGCTGACAAGGGGTACAGTACTTATGAAAGCAGAACAGCAGTGTTACTGAGCACACATTTACACACAACACATGGGACCAAGTGTTGTTTACTGTTGTTGAGGGCTGTCAGATACTTCAAAATACGCCTTTGTCATCCATGGTTTAGTTATTATCCTCACCAGTTAAATAATCTTACCTAAATATTTTAATATTTACACTTTTTATCTCTCTCTTGAGAAAATAAAAAACAAAACAAAAAACAAAAAACCCCTAAGCTTCAAGTTGTCAATAATCGGCTCTTTCTTTTTGTCATTAAAATCAAGATTAAAAGTGCTTTTATAAATCTTTTCTTCTCTATGTACAATTTGTATTAGCTATATAAAAAAAAGATGGAAAAAAGCAATAACATCAAAGACAATCATTATCATCATCACCATGTAGTAATAAATAAGAGTAAAAAAAAAAAGCTGGTTAAAATGAGTGTGAAGATTTAGAGCACACAAAGGGACATATGCATGATTCTCTGCCCTCAGTAGCAAATTGTGATTGTGACCAGTGTCTCTACAGCGTGAGGTAGAGAGCTGGAGACCTCCGGGAGAGGTAACAGGGTCTTTCACAGATGACTAGGGCCACGACTCAGACAACCACGCAGCCGCCAGGAGTCAGCCTGTATCTTAATCAGATATTTACTCATCTGTGTTTTTTAACACATGTAGCAAGAAAAACATGTTGTAATCAAAAAGTCACTTGTTGATGGCGAGAAAATTAAACTGATTCACGGGACTTCTCAATTCTGGCTATCAAAAGGTCTCTCTCTTTGGCTCTTCTCTTTTACACACCCATGCATTTGTATCATTGTCAGACACACGCACGCACACACTCAAAGTGAGAGACTCATTGATTCAACACATATGCTTTAGATCCAACTCCCAGAAGCTACAGTAATTATCCAAATCCCCCTTAAACACTCAGCACCACTGTTTTTCTCTGTGAAAGGGTTGCCGAAAATGCATCGTATGACTGTGCTTTCTCTGCCCTGTACAGTGTAGTTTGTTTGAGACAAAAACACTTTGCCACAAGAAACTGCACAAATTCCCCCCAAAGGAATCAGTTCTTGTGCCCAGTGACAGAGCTGCAACCATAGGGCAGCCACTTTGATTGGCTGGCTCTGTGGTGACAAGGTGCCTGCAGAAGGACACGCCTTGCTCTGCCCAAAGATGACAGCACCATGCAGAGGAAGGAGTGGGCCCTTTACAGTAAATCAAGTGTATTAGGAGAGCACCAAGAGTGAGAAGGAGCACCAAAAGCACCGCTGTCCCAACACTGTTACCGTCTCATCTAACCCTGCATGGGCTTCCCGAAAGCATCTCCAGACTTCATTCACATTTGTGCCACAGTGGGACAAAGATCAGCTTTGCCTTTAGCTGCTTCAGTGAGGCCCATTCATGGTCAGCATGGTTACCCTGCCCCCCCTCCTTCCTCCCACAGCACCACCACCACCACTACCACGGCCCATGAATGGTTAAAGCAGCAAGGCAAGGCTCTACTGGCTTCTGAATGGACCTCAAGTGCTTGTAGGCTTGTTCGAACACCCCACTCTGAAACAGCAGTCACTGCTGCCCTCTAGAGTTTACAATGGGATGTGCTCACTCCTACTTTAATGTTATAGGAAGATAAATTGTGTCACCTGTTCCATCTTAATGTGGTAACTGCAAATCTGGGTCAAATGCCATTAGCAAATAGTATTTCTTCTATAAGCTTTTGTGGAGTACCAGATATACACAGTTATGTACATGGGAAAACAAGACAAGCAAAAGTAAGTATTTAAGATAGTCCATTATGCTTCTCTTTGCATGACAAATTTCTGCACTTATGTCTTGAGGCAATAAATCCCATCATTCTGGTACTCCAACCTCAATCAAAACAGAAATATTTACTTGCTAATAGCAGCTGAGCCAGCTTTAAGTAAGAGCACCTACGTACAACATCAAGTGCCATGAAGAGTAATGGAATGAGAATCAATCAGAGCTGGAAGTTGAGCACCAGTTGAAAGCTGAGGAGGTGCAGGAGAGGAGGAGGAGGAGCACATCAGCTGACAACAAGAGAATTAGCAATGTTTTCTACCAATGAGATTTAAAAGGAAGTTGCAATTATTTTTAACCCGGGATTACTTTTCTCCTTTCTACATCATGATGTTTGCTTTTGTTTAACCTTACAATTCAGTTTTAGTTTTTTTAAGGGCTCTTCTCTTCCATACAGTTGCCGCGAGCACTGCAGATGAAACCAAGCACTGCTCTTCAGCTGTATTCATGTCATATGTAAGAAGCAGTTTCTATTAGAAAGGATCATTTTAATTTTTCTTCTTTTGACAGTAGCTACATCAAAAGGATTCAATATAGTTGTATCAGTGCAAATACAACTGATAATTCTGTCTTACACCATACTACTTTGACAGATGAGTTTGGTGGATCCCTTCTTTTTCTATTTTTTATGAGGTGTGTAGACAATGATAGATAATATTCCCCACTTTGAATACAATCCCTAATATTTCCAAACTTAAAAAATGGAGGCCCAGGTTAAAAATAACTGTAATTATCCCTCATGCCTAAGGATTTCCATATCTTAAAGATAAATATCTACATATTGAGTTGGGTTCAATATAGAGATAGATATCACACGCAAACCTACTTAAAAGACTTTTTTTGTACACATGCATATGATTACTTTAAAAATGATTTGCTGTCTTGTCAGGCAGACAATGGCTCCTCCTCTGAGTACAGCTGGAAGATTGACAAGAACAAAGAAGATCAAACAGAAAATAGGGTACACGTTTTCCAAACATGGAAAAAGCAACTGTCTGAGTCCGACTGCCTCAGACTGATTGATTTAAAAAAATATATAACAAAAAAAAACAATCACATTATTAATAATAACATTAAAGAAAACAGCAATAATAAAAAACAAACAAGTCTTCATTATAATAATACCTGTAATAACAACATTGACAGTAACAATAGCAATCATAATAATATTGATAATAATAGCAATAATTAGACTCATTAAAATTCTATAAACAAGAAAAAGCAATGGAGTTCCTCTCAAGGGAAGAGAGAGGAAGAGCACCACAGGCAGTGTGTCTGAAGCCCAAACCACTGCCTGACATGAGGTAAAAAACAATAAAAATGTCCCCTCCTCCAAGTGGACTGCGGAGGGGGCAGGATGGAGAGATGCCAGACTGCGGGACGGCTGAGAGACATTCATCCTGCTGATCGCACTCTCCAGCCCTCCACTGCACCACTCTGAAGCTATCAGTCTGTCTGTGTCTGTCTGACCTCAGACATAGTGGCTGTAGGGCCCAGTGAGGCGGGTGAAGGCATAGGGAGACACAGTAACCATAGAGGTGGTGTGGAACGTGGGGGCTAACCGCGTCACCGGACCCTCCATCTTGTCTTTAGATTGTCCAGGTCCTGGACTAGCACCTGCCACCGTGGCCCCCCACTTCCGTTTTTTACCGAGGGCCTTGATATCTTCCTGGGAGAGGCCTAGGAGAGCCGCTTCCTGTTGCCTTTGCAGCGCCCGCTCTGCCAGCAGCTTCATTTTGGCCTCCCATAGAGCCAGGCCGTGCATGGGCTGGTTGAGGTTCTTGTGCTGGTAGAAGACCAAGGAGATGCGGGTGGGATGGGAGCGATCAGGCTTTTTGAGCGGAGTGGTAGCATGTAGTTCTCGACGCGCACATTCAATCAGGATGGAGCCGTGGGCTGGTGCTACCGCTACCCCACCAATGTTGGGATCCAAGAAGTTGTGCTCGCTGTCAGACCACACCTCATCATCATCCACCTCATGGCGCTTGGTGCACTCAACTTCACTCTCAGCACGGTTTGGGTTCCAACAGGCCTGATCCGATTGCTGCAAGGCATCAGGGAAGAGGCGACCCTCAGGGGCAGGGGACGGGGTACTGCCGGCCACTGAACCTCCACAAGACTTCCAGGCCTTCTCTTGGAGCCCAAGGGGAGTGGAACACCGACTTTCTCCGGTCTTGGACCAGATCTTGTCAGGGTAAGCTCCTGCAGGATTGCTGTGCTTCAAACCAGGGCTATATGCTGCAGACCCCATGCCCCAAGCATTTGGCTGAGGACTGGGAGCAGGGCTGGCCCAGTGCCTCGGAGTGCCTGGAGTGCCTGGGCCTGGCGTGCCTGGCTGTGGTGTAACTGAGCCTGAGTGAGAGCTACCAGGCTGCGGTGTGCCTGGGTGAGAGGTGCTTGGGTGTAAAGTGGCAGGGTGTGTGGAGCCTTGATGGATGTTACCTTGGTACACTGTGCCTAGCTGAGGGGACGGAGATGGAGAGGGGGGTAACTGGAGTGATGGCGATGGAGCAGGGGAAACCATCAGGGCATTAGAACCTGGGTAGGATATCCATTGCTGGGGACAAGGAGAGGGCTGCCGCTGCTGAGGATGCTGGTGAAACTGCTGCCTGTCTGGATTCAACAATGAGACTTCAGGATTTTGCTTAGAAATTACATGGGTGTCCCAGTTGGTGGCAACGATACTTCCATTAAGCTTATGCCCCGGCCAGGTCAAAGACTGGGGTGTGGTGCTAGGTGTGTTGGCACCAGCCTGGCTCGACATTGTGCCTTCATAGACAGGGAAATCCATAGGCTCCTTTTTGATTACTGGAGTGCCTCTGTTAGAGGGCTCAGAGGAAACAGAGGAAGGACGGGACTGGTTGTAGTCCGCAGGTTGAGTGTAACTGCTGTGGTTTGGTTGGTTGGCTTGCTCTGGGTAGCTGGGGTACGACTGGGCCAGTCTGGCCTGAAGGCTCTGAATATCAGGCTTCTTGTCTACCTGGTCAGCACTGCTGCCTGTTTTGGGCAAAGAGCTATGTCGACCCTCGTAGGTCCTCAGCTTAGGGGGGAAAAGTGCATTGGGGCGGTAGTTGTAGTAGCCATTGTGCATTGCAGGCAGATTATGGTGGTAACGGTTTACTGGGTCTGGTGCAGAGGGCTGGCCAGTTGGGGGAAGGCCTCCCCTTGCATAGTAGGCAGGGTGTGGATAGATGTTGTTGAATGGGGCTGCTGCCTGCACATGGTATCCATCTATTGATCCATTGAAATGCTCCTTTTTGATGTTGGGCTTCACCTCTTGTTTTATAATTGCTGAATCTTTAAAACAAAGAAAAGTTAAATTACAAACTCAATTCAAATACATTTTAATGGTTGATTTATTCTGTGAAGTTTCATATTGGAGTTCTACTAAACATAGTTTGCATTCTCTGATAAGGGTAAATGCCTTTTAGCTGCCCAAAGTCAAGCACTTCAAAATACTTCGCCTTATAGTCTGTTAATCACGATCATAACATCACGAGTGATATTAAAATAATTAAAACACAATAACCTACCTTTATTGCCTTGAGTTTGAGGGGGACCTGTGATGCAGACCTCAGCCTTGACCAGAGTTTTCTCTGGCGTCTCCCCCACCTGCTGCATGAGTTTATTTTTCTTCTTTTCCGAGGAGGCCTTCTTGGCCTCCAGTCTGCGTTGTCGGCAAGACTTTGCAGGTTCGGGTAACTTGCGTACCTCGCGGCGGAAAGCCTGAAGCACCTGGATGGCACCTGTCTGCATCTTAAGGCGCTGGGCCTCTTCACTGCCAAACTCATCAGTCAGGGAGACCTTGTAAAGAGGCAACACATGGAGCTGCTCATCCTCAGGGATTTTCTGGACCTCACGGTTGTCCTCCTTAGTTAAAGTACACACCTAATGGAGAGAGATAGCAAGAGACAAAGACCAAGATGAAACGTGAACTTAGCCAAGTAACAAAACAAAACTTTTTCCTTGACGTTCCTCTCCTGGCACATTTTAATGAAATGTATGTCCCTGTGATCAATATTTTGCCTACCATGCTTTTGCCACACTAAATCTGTAAATAGAGTCTGAGCAGCATTCTACTCTTCCTCCCGAAAAATTCTGATATTAAGAATCATCAGTCTCACACCCCACCCACTACCACTGCTTGCTCCTAGTTGATCAATGAAGAAGCTTTGCGCATCAAGATGGGAAATGTTCAAGGAAAAATGGGAGAGATTTGTCTGAGCCTCAGTCAGACCCAAACTCTGATTATAACTTTGTCCTTTACCAAAATCAGTCTCTAGCTGATCTAAAAGAATGTTAAGCCTAGTTAAAATCTCATATTTGTTAATGCTGTTTGTCTGCTTGTTACCTTGTTAAGTTAATCGAAATGGTGCACACAGTGCTAGTGGTTGTGCTAATATAAACTCTTACTCCCTGTAATAACAAGTTCATAATTTGTTTTCAAATCTGTGACGCACCAAACCTAGCTTGCCTGTGGACAATCAGAATGTCAGATGTTAGATTTTAGAGAAATGCACAGACAACTCCTAGAGTAAAAGAATGTGAAATCACCTCTCTAGTGACAAACTGTGCATGGATACAAGGCAGCAAGTCTAGGCCAGACATTTAAGAGGACATAAAAATAAGAAAAAACATGTTTTTAGTGGAGGGGATCTTTAACTTATTGAGCATATTTACACAATTCTCAAGAAAAATATATCCATGATTCACCACAAAATATCTCCAAAACACAAATTTAGAAGTGCGCCGAGTGATCTTACCACTGTGCAACCGTTGTAGAGGTTGTGCTGGTCCTTATGAGCATGGGCACAGAAGTCCATGCAAGCAGTGACTCCAGAGAACGGGCGACCTTCCTTTAAGCCTAGCCTGCAGTCTGGAGCTTTCGACTCCGACTGGCACTGAGGAAGAGGACAGAGATAGGTTTAATCCCTTACATTTATCCAAACTAGAAACACAAAGACAGCATTTATTTATTTTTTGCTTTGTTTTGCTACTTTTAAGGAAATTTTTTTGGATTATATGTATAGTATGTGACAAGCAATGTCTTGTTGGTCTGTGGTTAAGTACTTATCATTGTGTGTGAGAAAGATGACAGGTGTAGCAGGTGGCTGTATGATGTAGTTGCAGTGTAAAACCTGTACAATAAATGTACACTGATGGGTACTGTACTTTGACTGTACAACAAACCTGGTTACTGTAGGCCTGTGGAGCCAACTGCTTGTACAAAGGAGCCACCTCAGTTGCCAGATTTTGCAATCTGTCCCTGAGTTTATCCTCCTGAACAGCAAAAACATGAATCATACTTCAGAACACAATAAAGAGCCAACAGAGCCATAAAACAACTTTAAAATTACAGATGATAACAGTGACTAAACTCATTTACGAAACATATTAATGCTGTAAAACCAGTGGCTTTTATGTGATGAGTACCTCTTCGGGGTGATCTCCTTGTAGCCTGAACTTGCGTGGTGTTTTGCTTCGGGCGTACTTACAGCCATTAAAGTACATACTCCATGAGCACCCAAAGGAGAAGGAAGCACCACAAGTCTCAGGGTCCTTGCCTTGACATGCACAGGTACGACTGCAGGGGGAGACAGTGAGCACTCTCTTAGCTTAATGTGCAGCATAAATATGTTAACCTGGCAGAGTGGGATATGGCAATGTGGCAGCGAAATGTCAATAAGGAAATTTGGGCAGTATTTTTATTAGAGCTTAATTTTTAAGCAAAACTCTATATTTATTATAGACTCTTAGTGGTTAAATAAAACAAATACCTCTTTATTCTTTTTAAACACCACATGCGTAACAATCAAATTTATAAAAAAAGAACTGACCTACTCAGCAGCCATTAGTCAATTGGCTAATACAGTTTATAGTAGCAACACAAAAGCTGCTCAGCTCATGATGAATAACTGTCTTAAACAGGTTAAACAAGGGTGTCAGCTATCACAACTAATTGTGGGAGTGGAATGTTTGACATGGACAATGTGTACACATCGTGTATATATCTAATACTAAAGATTTGTTATTTTGTTTTGTGGCCTACACACACTTAAGCTTTATGCCTCTGGAATACTTTTCAAATCACAGATTACTTAATGCCTGACATGGTTGTGTTTATGAAACCAACAAAATTTTAAGCATTCTTTTATCGGTGTCCAGACAGTTCTGATACAGAGAGTCTGAGATAATAGCGAATTGTTTAGCATGTGCTTAAAGAAATTCCTCCATAGACATAAAGTTGCAGTGAAGGTCCAGCGATAAGATATAACGCTGACATAGAGACAACCTGCCTGCGCTCACATGCGCCTTCAAAAAAGTGTATGCTACCAAAAAAGCGCCATCAGGTACTCACTCATCATTGAGGCCACAGCGTCGACTGGTGGGGTTTCCGTATCTGGTGAGGCTATCACTGAGCTCACGATACAGCATGTCCGCCATTGCCCTCGGAACACCTTCCCAAGCCAGGATGAGGATGATGATGACAGCGTTGGCACAGTGATGACCAGCACGCTGCCGCACCAGACAAAGCAACTTCTCTGTCTCGCTGCTACGACGTATCACCTGACAAGAAACAGAACTCATGTTAACATGGTGTCTCTTTACCAGTAACATCTTCACCCAGTATGCTCACAAAATTCCATTTCTCTAATTTCAATTACGAATTAAAGAACTTAAATAACATGTCATGCCCTAAAACTGACCACTGTCCACATGTGTCAATGTATGTGACTGCCTACAAAGCAAAGTCTCTTGTAGATATCCATCACACACAAACACTTTGAAAACTAAACAAGACACATGAGAAACAGTGGATGGTCAGAAGCAAATGTGATACTTGAACTGCAATCAGACCTGATGTGTGAATGAATAACAATGCAAATCCGTTTATAATGCAAAGGTTAAAAGAACTTAGCTGGAGAATCAACGTGCATCACATACATTAATATAGATTTTAGGTACAAAATAAGACAAGAAAAGTCTAACCCTAACCCTATTAAACTTGAAAAATATACTAGCGAACAAACAATAGAAATAACCAACATAATGCTTCTTATAACCAATATATATTACTCTCTACATCTGTTTTTTCTGACGGAAATCAGTGGCGTAGTGCAGGCTACACATGGGTATACGGAGTATACCCACTTATTTTTTAGTCTGCATTGAATATACCCATTTCTAAATCTCCTCTGATCCTATCTGTTGCAAATAAGCTGCTCCAAGACACTGTTTACAAAGAGAAACTACTGGCCCATGGACTGCTTGCAAGGTTTTTTTTATGTTTGGATGAACAAAGTAATAAGGAATAGTTCATTTAAAATGCCTAATTATGTAGTTGTCTCAGTCTACAGTCTGTCTGTGGGCTGGTACTGATGCAAAATCTTCACCTCTGTTGTGGCTAATGTCAATTTCGTAATGATCCTCCTTTCTTCCTGAAGTCAAGCAGCAGAAGCTAAGTGACAATGTGTAAATAGGCCTACTACTGTCCCATGTTTGGATGAACTAAATATGCAAGAACAGTCTTACACGCCACTGTTTATAACACTTCACTGTTACAAAGGGCGCTTATCTTTTACTGGACAGTCACTTTAAAAAAAATTGGGGTGTATAAATTAAGAGTATACCCACTTCCCCGAGCACCACTACATCACTGCTAGAAATGATATATGTCTTTTGACAAGCCTGGCCTGTCTGTCTCTGCCTCAAACACACACACACACACACACACACACACACAAAGGCTCACTATTTCTCAGTACGATGGCTGTTTTAAATCCATAAAGTCATTGGAAGGGTGTGTGAGGGCTGACAGAGGAGAGGAGGCTGAGCAGTTGTTACATTGGGAGACTTCCTATCGATTTACTCACTGTGGTGACAAACTTAGCTAAGTATCTCCCCAGGACCCCTCAATACACACACACACACACACACACACACACACACACACACACACACACATACATTTGTTTGTACTACCATCTTTGTGGTGCCTTTACAGTGACTTCCATTCATTTGTACAGCCTAACCCAAACCCTTACCCTAACCTAACCTAACCTAACCTCAGTTCAGACCTTACCCAGAAACTTAAATCTTCACACTAACATTTAACGTTAAAATTGTGAGGTCCAGGATTTTGTCCCCACAAAGATTGTCAGACCTCACACAGTGAGTGAAAATCCAGGTTTTGGACCCCGCAAATGTAGAAAACAAACATTCACACACACACACACACACACACACACACACACACACACACACACACACACACACACACACACACACACACAC
>JAQLOL010000021.1:5156155-5174361 GCA_029783665.1 Naso thynnoides | reverse complement strand
AAGAGAGGAGACCTTGACAATACCAAGTCTTTTTCACTTTTCCCACTTCAGCCTAATTTAAAAGTTATTTTAAAACTTCATCCATTTGGCACATGTGATGTGATGCTACTTACCCACTTAGCGATAGGACACCCGCGGGAGCTTTTTCCCTCCCTGCCTGTGTAAACCACCTTCTCAATCCGGATGGCATCCCCTTTCTCTCCATACCTACACAGGAGGAGAAAAAAAATTAGCTATTTTAAATCTTATCCACCACAGCAGTTGGCGTTGGAGCCAGAAAGGATCCTTTTCAGATCAGATATCCCTGACGTCTGACACTTTAAGGACACGCCAAGCTGACACTCAAGTAACCTAAACTTAAACACATGCTCAGCCCTGAGTGCTGGGCCTCAGGGCCACCAAGCTGACTTTAACCAAAAACTGACAGGTCAAACACTTCACATGATTTCCTCTGACCTCACATGTTCTGTTAAAAGTCGCACCTGAACACAAAGACGATACCTGACAGCCAGCTGATTGCAAATCTTCAGTCTTCATCTATTTTTTCAAAGGATTTACAACCCAAAAAACATTTAAAAAACATGATCCTCAACATAAAAAACACAATGTCAATGGTGCCAAAGTGCAAAAACCAGAGGTGGGTCCAGAGGTGAGTCCAAAGTCCTAAACTTTGAATTTCAAGTCCCAAACAAGTCATCAGCACTCTTCTAATCTATCAAATTTACAACTTCTTCTTCATGGTTTGTGGGTTAACAACATCTAACATAATTATATGTTGTTCGATGCTTCAAACAAGGTAGATTCTTGGGGGAAAAAGTGTCAACTTGCTGGGAATGAAAAGTGTTAACGTTAGTTGATTTAGGAAATGAAGGGAAATATATTGATTCATGGCACACTTTTTAAAAAACAAACATTTAAATCTCAAGTATTTTCAAGTCAAAAGGCTCAAGTATAAGTGAAATGACGAGTCATTGGTGTTCAAGTCCAAGGTGAGTTGTAAGTCTTTTGATATGTTGTCGAGTCTTAAGTCATCAAATTTGGGACTCGAGTTCAAACCTCTGGCAAAAACTATTGGCAACAAATGGTCGCTCAATAACAGCAGCAACTCTTCAGCTGCTGACCGCTGGTTCGGTGAATCAGAACTGTATTAAAAGACAAAATCCTATAAGTTAATTTCTTTACATCATAACTGTCCTCATCAAAACTCTTATTTATTAATAGAGTTGTTCTGATACCAATACCAGTACTGGAAAATGCTGCCATGCCGCTAAAAATGCTGGTACTGGTATCGATGAGTACACCAGTCTGTGCACCAATCAGATACCATGTAATATGGTAGCCCCACAATGGTATATAGCTACGTCCCATTTGGCTCAGTTAGCTCTGGTTGACATTACATACCTGAAATCAGTTTTTCTTTGCCGCTCTAAAACAGCGCTCAGAAAGTTTGCTGTGCTGCCACTGGCAACTTCTATTTTTAAGAGCAACCAAGAAGAAAGGGGATAACCGACAGAGCCAGCAAAACATCTGCATTCTGCAATTTTTTACACTTTAGAGTCAAAGGAGATGTGTAAGGAATTGTTTTTTAAGGAATTGTTTTTTATGCGCTGGTATTTGGTATCAGCCTATATGCAAGTTTGGGTTTTGGAAATGGTATCAGGAAGGGAAAAATGGTACCAGAGCATTTCTATTTATTACCTGTGTTGTTCTGAATCTGTCTTATTTTCTCTTTGCCTCCAGGAGCCTTTGGGAGTATCAATACATGTCAACTACGACAAAGACAGGCAAAGCTCAGCAGCACTGGCTGGTGAGGGGTGTTCGCAAGGCTCTGCTAAGGTTCACATAAGCATGGCAGATTATCACACAAGCACAGCAGAGTGGACCAGAGCCCACTAACCTCAAAACCACGCCAGCCAAAGCGGCAGCTCCTGGAGGTATTTCCTGTTCTTGTGTCCACAGGTGCATGCATGAGCTTGTTTTGTGTACACACATCTCTATTTGTTTTGTGTGTGTGTGTCTCTGTCTGTGAGCACCTGCTTGAGCAAATAAAGGAGTGTCGGAAGATGATTTAATAGAAGTCTGCTGGTTTTTTTCCTAGATTGGGGACGTGCACGGGATAAAGGAGGGGTCAGAGGTCGTACTGGGGTGGGATAGGTCATCAGAACTTGTCAGATGTGTGCTCACGGCTCATATCAGGTCTCCTGTCTGCTCGGTACTTGCTATTGTGAAAACTTCAGCCCTGAGCAGATTCGATGTGACAGTGAACACAAGGGGGTCCTGCTGAATGGGAATCACCCAGAGTTGGCTGAGAGAGTGGGAGGGGAGAAAGCTCTATCACCACAGGGGTGGCCGGGTGGGGTCAGGGGTGGGTTAAAGGTCAGCTGGGGACACTGGGGTCTAAACTCTTATGTCATCTTCCAAACAAGAGAAAGGGGTCTCTGGCCTGACAGCCCCCTCACAACCTGTGCTCTCCAGGGACAAATAAGTCATTGGTCCTTTTTAAAACCCAGCCACTCAGTGAAGTTGAGTGTCATAATGTTTTCTTCAATGAATGTAAAGCTTTCAACATCAGCATTGACTTCCTGTTCTTTGTATCAAACGAAGTTAGAAGGTGTTGCATCTCTGAATTTTGACCGCATGTTGTGCATTTCTTGGTAATTCTTTTATTGTTGTTGTTGCATGGTTTTTGTACAAGGACTGAATTGTCTTTAGTGATCTAATGTACGTTCTGTATGATCCTCTCCAGCACCTTTGATTTGATGCTGCTGGTTTGGTTTTGGTGACAGTAAGGGCAGAATTTCATGTTTCAGTTTCACCAAACTGCATTGATTAAACTGATCGAGGGAAAAAGGGAAAATTTCCTGTGGCACACTTTTTAAATAACTTGCTTTGGAATCTTTGGGCTTTGAGGAAGGTATCAAGTACTTATAAGTCAAAAAGGTAAAACTGAAATGAAGTCTTGAGCAGTAAGCAGAGGTAAAACGCATCATAGTAACACATTACTTTTAGCAGTAATGGAGTAATATAACGTGTTTCTATTAAATTTTTATAATATTGTTACAGTTACTGTTTCCACCTGAAATGTAAGTGTTCATCCAAGTTTTTGCTGACCATTTGTTTGGAAATCCATCATCACATTTTCAGAGATGTGCGGATCATCTATAATATCATCCATGCAACACCCATCCAAATTAATTAATTTCTCCGATTTAAAGACCTGCACCCTTGCGGATCCCTATTTCACAGCACCATACTGTGGGGTTCTTGCTTTTTAAATTTTGTCAGGCAGCTCCAGCTTTCAGGGTAATTTCTTTATTGTGTGTTGTATTGATGTATGAGTGTATTTTCTGACCAATTACTTTCAGTTTTAAGGAGGCTGCGTTCAGTGACATGCACAGTAGCATCAACCACAGCAAGCGGCAAAACTAAAAACTAGCCGTAGTCATGAACCTGACAGGACAGAGGAAATTCTGCGGGTGAGACAGAATTAAAATGTTTTCCACTGAAATATTTTTGTGATCTTTTGGATATCTGGAAGAACAGTAGATCCTGACTGGTCACGCCATGTTCTTAGATTTAAATAAACAAAGTTACACGCTGCGCCATGCGTAACCGCACATCCCATCTGAGGAGATGTCCATGTCTTTTTCAGCTGCAGCGGGAAATATTTAGGCTTACAATGTGCTCACATTTTGGACAGTTTTCCATCCTATTTATTGGCAGTAGTAATCAAGGTGTGAACTCAAAGTGCGGCAAACAGTCCTGCTGTGTTTGTCAGAGAAGATGAATATTTTGCTTCCATTTTTAATGCATAGTTATACTTATCTGGTTATTTGGGGGAAAGTGACACAAAAGTAGTGTAATCAGTACATATTACTCTACACAGAAAGCAATATTTAAGGGAAACTTTACTTTCAAATGAAAGTAAAGGTAACACTTTCTATGAGGCCTGTCTTTTTTAATGCATTATAACACATTATGAACATATATAACACACTATAACACATTATGAGCACACTTATAATGCTTTTTATATGGTTATTGCTAGGGTTAACCCTCACCTTGCAAGTATTTCTGATAATACAGCACAATAAGTGCATTATAAGTATGTTCAAGATGCATTGTAGATGGATGCTTTAAGTTAACTGTTACCGATGTATTTAGTAATATCTTACATATTACATTTTGGATGTAACTTCCCCAACACTGGTCACAAGCAATTTGTGTTAAAGTCCACATTAAATTGCAAGTCCTTTTTGATTTTGGCGAGTCGAGTCTTGAGTATGAAATTGGTAACCAAAGTCTGATTTATTTCCAAGTCATATGAATGCAAATTGCTTTTGTACTCAGTGGTTACAAATAACAGACTCCAAAAGACGTAGTGTGTTAAAAAAGAAAAAAAACAAAACAAACAATGCTGTAGTCATTCTTAACAGAATCCGATCACCTCTGATTTATCCTACATCAAATTTTAGCCTTAGTTAATGTTTAAGGGTTACATAAGAAAAAAATAGCTAGACTTAATATTTGTACACATGGTACTTTCTGCCAAAATTTTAATTTACTTTCGCGTTCCCTCTGTCTTCCACTCTCTCTCTCTCTCTCTCTCTCTCTCTCTCTTTCTTTTAATCCTCTCATTCTCCGCTATCGACTGCTGTTACTCCCGTGCTTCTTGCTCGGCCTCTGATATGCTGATGATGCTGATACTTCCTTTTTCCTCCTACTGAATTCTGGGTCATGGATTCCCTGAGGACAAAATGTGAGGAGGAGGGAAGGTGGAGAGAGAGGAGGAGGAGGGGGGGGAAGGGGCAGAGAAAGCAAGAACGTGTAGGAGGAAGAGGAAAAAGAGAAAAGACGACAACAGAAGAGGGAAAGGCTCACCTCGTCTCCATCAGGCTTCGTATGGAGGCCACAGTAGGTCCAGACCCCAGGTGATTGTAGTAGGGCCCTTCATCTTTCTCTATGATTTGTTCTAGAAAAGAGACAGCAGAAGGTCAGAAATACAGCAAATGACTGGATCTGAAAACACACTGTGGCAAAATCCACAACAAAATGTACACAATTATACACACATTCACAACAGCTGGCAGTTGCTGGTGAGAACACATTTATCTTCTTACTTTAGTTGTTTTACATATTTACACATATAACTGTGTAATAAACACCAAGAAAAAAAGCTTTGGCTCAGAATGGCTTTTCTGTTATTATGAATTAATATAGCTATTAATACTAGGGGTGGGACAAAATATCATTACGGCAATTCTATATTTTAATTAAAATTATAGGTCACTGTAAACATATTTCTCTGCCAATTTGACCCACCGGTGTCACTACCTCATGTCTCCTGGCGGTTACACTTATGACATGAATATGAGTGACGTGAGCGAAAATGAATTGTCTGAAGAAAAATTTAAAGTTAAGAGATGCACCAGCCACTTTCAAGTCCAAAAATTGGACCCATTTTGGCTTTTAGAACGTCGATGGGACAGACTGAAATTTTGTATTCATGTATGTAATGTATGCATTTTGCATACATTACATACATGTTAGAGAGATTCGAGGTATCATTAGCCTCCTTTACACAGCCTGTTCAAGGCAGCTTCTGTGTGCCTTTTTCCTGCTTTGTCGTCGGTATGAAAGTTATGGAGGCGGCTTGGGGGGGTCCGTTTTGATCTGCCCCTGATTCACCTCCGGAGGCAGTATCAGGAGTGAGCCAGTCTGTGTAAATGTGTAAGCCAAATGATCGGGTCAGGGGCATTTATCTTAACAGAGGAGAGATTTAGCTCAAAGACATTCAACAGAATTATGACAGAATTGACATTTATGACACTTTTTTTTACGTTATTGTCCAAGTTTTTCTACCGTTTGTACGCAGTGCAATTACTTCTTTAACTGTTTGTGGAAGGGGTGTGATTGTGTACAGGGAACATCAAAGCATAAACAGAAAAAGGACAAATCCATACTCGATAAACTGTTTTTGTTCCTGTTTGAATTTTTCTATCAAACTTAAGTGTCTAGTTAAACTGAGATTGAAGAAATAAAGGAGTAAGTCAACAGACAGTTTCACTATTACTGCTGTGTACAGAGGAAAAAAAAGTCAGCTGGACGACAACCTGCTGAACTGCACCTGTGTGGAAAACTCTGCGTCTTTTTGATTTAATCATGCAGTGTCCAATGCAAATATTGCATTGGTGTCAACATGTAAACTAGATATTTTTGTACACATAACCTCACACACGCTTGTGGTGCGTGTCGGGCATTTTTATTAACAGAGGACATATTCAGCTCAAAGGAAATCAACAGAAGAGGCCCTGTAGCCGACTAGATGGATTTTGATGACTGTGTTACATCATTGTCAGCGTTTTCCAACAGTCTTAAGCAGTTGAATCGCTTGTTTCACTGTTTGTGGCCCATCACAGGCATTTTCTTAGCAGAGGAAGTTGATGCTGATGCTGCTAAACATTACAGCAGTTACATCTCCTTTGACTCCGTGACCTCGGCTCACTCTAAAATGATCGACTGCGCTACTTGGTTCTGTGTAAAATAACGGAGGTGAAAAACTGGTGAGCCTCCAGTGCGACGGTGAGGTGGATTCTTTATGAAAAAAAGGGCTATTATATGATTATATGATGATGATGATGATGATGATGATACTAATTATTGTAGAATTGCTGTATCCCCATGTTATCATTATTATTTCATGTTGCGTTGTATCGTATTCTGAGTTGGCCTGAGTTTCCCACCCATTCGACACGAACATGTACAGTAGACTGCTTCAATCATCATTTTCAACTTCCTTATCTTACACTCAAAGAGGAAGTGGGGGAAAATGACTCACTTTGTTTTGTTGTTTGATTGATGTTTGAATCGACACACAAGAGAGCAGCAGGGTTATGATCACAGCCACTATCGTGGACTGTTTTTGGCTAACATTTCTACTAAAAATATTTCTTCTCAAATTGCAGAATGACAGCAGCAAGGAGATGAATTGAAACTGTGCCTGCATTAATTACCATATTCTGCTAAACTTACACAGACATCATTTTTGGGTCTGTATTATTAGCTGCATCACCAGATTCTTATGCAGTGATACTACTTAGGGTTTATACATGTTCTTGCAAATCAAAATAATCACATGAACATACTTTTTATGCCTCATATCATTATTTATAAGTGCCTGGAAAGAGGTCTACTTGAAGTTTAAGTATGCTTGAGTAACTTAGTAAGTATGTCTCTTTCAGGTTAATAATGTGTAACAGTAAGTCCTTAACTTCAGTTAAGAGTAAAGCTGGGTCTTTGCACATCATCACATCTCAATTTTTTCAGAGTTTTGGGAAAAGTTTTGATGTAGTTTTGGACAAAACTCAAGCAACATCCTCTTTGCAGCTGAAGTGAAGTCCTCTAATGAAAGCGTGAGAATGTGCAACTGATTGCAACATCCATTTCACACAAACATGAACACACATCCTCTCCTGACACACAGACAGTGGGCTGTGAGTGCAGGGTGTGGTGCATGTGTGGAGACGCTCTGTGAAGCAAAAGCTTTTTGAGGTAATGATGAATGACTCAGTCTGTGTGAGTGTTGAGTGGGAGTAAGGGTGTGTCTGTGTGCACTGCGCACATCTGTGTTTATGTTGTGTATTGGTGTGTGTACGTGTGTGTGAGTGCATTTGCATCTTCATCCACATGTCTGTGGTTTCCAACCATCTCCTGTGACTTCAGTACTGATCTTTGAGTGTGACACTTAGTTAAATGTCACACCCTAATGGACGGTATTATCTCTCTCAGTAACAGCCTGCAATGTGTTTTAAAAGATTTCATGTGTCGTTCTCGCTTCTGTACAAAACTCCTGTTTATCACAGTGTGTATTAACACACACTGAATAACATTAACTTAATGCTCTGAATGTAAATGCTCTCACTATCAGCCGGTTGTCTAAAATGTGGACACACAGTGCTGTGTGCATCTCTGGTTCAGAGGTAATATGAGGCCACATTCCCCTGGTGGTGAGATGAGGAAGCAGAGTATAATCTCTGGCCAGGAAGAGGAGGAGTCATACTGAATTCTTGTGTGTAAATTGGTTGTTGTTGCTCTTGTGTTCATTATGGCTGTCTAATGTATCTGTGTGTCTCTGAGGCAATCTCATTCCAGTGCATGTTATGCCACAGGGAGCTGACGGTGTGAAACCAAGCTTTACCATAAAGAATTTTTGTGTGTTGGACTTTTCCATAAGTAACAGAACACAGCGACCAAGTGTTTCCTTGCAGCTGCTCTGCCCCTCTTCAATGTTTAGGGAAAGCAACGGTCCATTTACCAAGCTGTAATGGCCTTACAGTTAACACTGCAGTAAACTGTTTGTATTCTTAATAGCATTTCTGAAAAAATTCTGATTTACAACAATGCCTTTATGGACACAGTCTTGGTCTTTTTAAATAATGTGGACGTATTAAAGGGAAGCTTTATCTAAAATAAAAAACATGTTAAAATGTAAATATTTAGAAATAATTGTGCTGAAAATTAATCTGTTTCTCCACCAACCAAAGCAGCTGTATATTCTAAATTTCACAAGACAACTCACTCTTTTTTTCACCAGCTGCCATTTCGCAATCACTTTTGTGTATGGGAGTATTTGACTAGTCAAAAAAACACTAGAATTATTTCCTCTAAATTGACATGTATGATTCCAGCATATAATTTCTAGCGAGAGGCATGCTGACATTGCTTAAAGACTATTTTACAGAGGAATGATAGAGAGCCGATGTGACAACAATCTTCTGTAGCTAAGTATCAAAAAAAACATTGATCTTTTGGTGAAATACAGTGCTTCAAATGAATCTTCAACCTGGCAGCACAGAATCTGCACAGATCTGAAGCATCAGCACAGTTTTAAGGTGGAAACTAAATATCAGTGTCACCAATTCATTATCTGAACATATGAAAAATTTAAAAATCTACCCTTCTGTTCCTGAGTTGTGGTGTTGAATAAAGACCAGAAAATCACTTTTGCAGAACACTTACTGGTCAGTTGATTCAATAGACTTGACACTTCACAAATTAGGCTGTTGGCAGGTGCCACTCTGGTATATTTATTTCCTTATTTGCTTTTTATGTGTAGTATATAATATAATCTATAAAGTTTTATTAGGTTTTATTTTAGGACCTCCAATTCTGTTGTAAACAAATCACCTGAGCTGGGTACAACCCAAATTATGGAACTGAACCCCTTTCTGTCTAACAAAGGCTTTGTTCTGCTTGCCTGCCAGACCCAACCTACACAAAAGGCTCTTTCTGCTACAACTGCTATTGTTCCTGCCCGCTGCCTTTAGTGGCTCACACTGTAACAGTCTGGATGGCTGCAGCCACACACCCTGGCAACACACACATTCTTAGATGCACTCAACAAGTATCCAGACAGAGAAGCTAAAGCAGAGGGGTCGTGACAAACCTAATAGTGGACCTCTGTTGTTCAGTAAGTAGAGTAAAGCACTGACAGTGACAGCATTATAGGTTCATTAATGCTTAGTTGTATTTGTCGAGCAACACTTGAGCATCTATGGATTTTGAAATAATTTCCCTGAAGAGACTTTCATGCAAAATATGCATGCTCCCTTTTTTCTATCAGGCACTTTAAAACAAGGATAGTTTAAAATCTAGTATCTGCTGCTACTGCACTTCAATTCTAGAAGTAGACCTCTAGTCACTCCCAGCAGGGAAGTGACATCTGCACTTAATCACTTAGCTTAGCTGCAGCTACGCTTTTTTCATTATATTCTTTGTGTTTTAATACTTCATTTTATGTAGTCGCTTATCTTTAAATTTGATTTATAATTAATTATTTATTGTAAATGCTATTTTCTTTAAATTATATTTTTCACACGAATTTTTCTTTGCATTTATTTATGTTAAGTACACTGACCTGCCTGTGTATATAATGTGCCACATAAATAAACTTGCTACTGCTAAACCAATGCTATTGCCAACTAGCTGGACTATATATGGTCAGTGTGAGAAAATGTGGCCAATTTGTCACAGAAGTAGTCAATGATAGGGTTTCTAATGTGAATTCCTGAACATTATATGCTCATGTACAATTTGATCCCAATTATTAAAGTGCTCTAAAGCAGCAGATCACGTGTAACAGTTACGCTATTTATTAGTTTAAAAAAAGGATATAAATACTCTTGCAAGAACTATACGTTCCACTCTTTGTAAAGAGCTCTTTTATCTGCTTCTATCTGTGGATATCTGTTGTTGATTTTTTCTTCATGGAGAGCTAAACAGATCGATAAACCTTTATTATCCCCTTTGGGAAATTTGGGTGTCGCAGCAGAATTGGAGAGTACAAACATTATCATCTTCGCACAGAATATAGAGCAGTACAAATGCTACATAAAAAGCTAAAAAAGATAAAAGAAAGAAAGAAAAAAGATACAAACTACCACAATTTTTATGTATGAGCATGAATACTACTCAAAACAGAAAGATGTATGTATGGATTAATAATTAATACATTCATGAAAACAAAAAGGTTTTTTATATATATATGAAAGATGCATGAGAAAGTGTCATAGCTTAAAGAGAAGAGCTGCTCTGTAGTCTGGTGGTACTGGTGGTATTTTGTCAATGCAATAACTTTACAAGTGGGCAATGCTGTTACAAAACTGTACATGTTTGTAGTCAAAATCAACATGAAGGTTGTGTTTGAAGGTTGGTGTGGGTTCATTTTTCTTTCTCAGGAGTGCTGCTTCTGCCTAAAAAGGCATTGGATAATTGCAGTTATAATACTGATGTTTTGATAACCCTTCACAGTAAGCGTTGCATGTGGAATGGTTTGAATTAGTGGGCCTTGAAAAGGCTGCAAGCAAGCTGCAAGCAATTGGCTCATTCTGAGCAGTCACATTCACCTGTTTCATTAACTCTCTTCTCTGATGTCATGTGCTACAAGGCCAGACTGTCTTTTGTTTGAATGGTAACTTGTGGTTGGCTTGAATGCTTCAGCAATTCTGTTGTTACTGAAACTGCACACATATGAAACCAGGGAGCATTTCTGATGACAAGGGCAAGCCAGACCCTCCATGCTTGCAACTCCTCAACACTAGCTTGACTTTTGAGGCTGTTCTCAGTGGCAAAGGGGCGCTCAAAGAAGAGAGGTAGCAGTAAAATGGGAAAAAGGATTGGGCCTTAGAATTGCTGCAATATTTGTTAAAGCATTATTAAATACTAGTCGAAAGTTCTTGTTGGTAGACAGCAATGTTAATACCCTGCATACATCAAAGCACACAGACACTGACACACTGACTCACCCACACAGGTGCAAGTAGGGAACTCTGCCTGTAGATCCTTTGAAGGAGTATCCAGCAACGTCTTGGTGGGGCTGTCTAGGTAGCGCAGAGGAGATTCTAGGAAGCCTCTTAGAGATGGAGAAGAAGGTAGACTGTCCTTAGTGGGTGTGTCCTCCTCAGAATAGCATGTGGTGGAAATTACTGCTATATCACCAGAGGCTTCAAACTTTATGCGTTTAGGCAGAGGAGAACCTGGCCTGCTGAATGTATCCTCTAATTCATTGAGCTGCTGCTGCTTCTTAAGATGGGCCTCCTGATGCATAGAGACACATAGGGGTCCCTCATGCTGCCCCTCAGCAGGGTTCTCTGTGGGAGCCTGGTTCAAGGTTGCTTTAATTTGGGTTCCTGGTTCATCCTTGTTGTCTTCCATCTCCTGATTGTTTGGATGAGGTGTAGGGCTGGATTGAGTGGTGAGTATTAAGGGATCTGTCTGGGGTTTAAATGGTGATGTGGGAGTCAGATTCTGAGGACTGTTCTGGGATTGGTTCAGAGGGGCTGTAGCAGATTCCTCCATCGGTTGACTAGCAGGTGCGTCTGAGTCCCCGAATTCAGCTTCAAACTGGCGGATCAGTTCTTCGTATTTTGGGTCTATGTTGATGAGACCTGGAAATTGTGAGGTGTTGGGTGGAGATGAGGAGGTCAGAGGTATGGTGGTGCTGGTATTACTTGAGGCCTGGCTGCCCCCTCCCTCTGACTTAGCATGGGCTTCTGGGGCCACAGGTAGGGGTAGAGGACTTATGAGGGCTGGAGAAGCAATAGAAGAGGGAGGCATTGAGGAGCTGGAAATGGATACCTGAGATTGGGCTGGGGCAGGGAGGCCTGCAGCAGCAGCCTGAGTGGAGTTACTGTGGAGGGGCAGAGACGGAAGAGAACCTGGCTGCATGCTGGTCAGAGCTGGGGCTCTGTCCATCATGAGGACTGGTGGTTTTTGTATGGTGATTTGAGTCTGAGGCAGGAAGGTTGGCATGGAGGCTTTCTGCTTGGTCTTCTTAATGATTATCTGTTTGGGTTTGGGTATCTGAGGGACTGTAAGTATCCCACTCATATTTTTTATGACAGGAGATCCTTGGCTACTTTTTTTCTTCTTAGGTTCCTTGGGTTCCTGTTTGATGGCCAGATGTGGAAAACCTTCTGCCTCCATCTGTGGCCACCATTTCTTCAAGTTTTGGCAAGCCAGAGGTGCACGAGGACCTGGTGCTCCAAAGCCAGGGGAGTGGTTAGAGAAGAGGTTCCTCTTGTAGTGAAGGTGCTGTTGCAGAGCTGCCTGAGTGGAGTGACTGATGGCTGCTAGGCCAGGAGACAGGGGAGTGCCAGGGGAGTGTTGACCCTGTTGTTGACAATTAGCCATGCCATAAGGTCCCATGGAGGCAGTGTGATGGTAGTGATCTCCAGAGTCTGGCTCTTGCTTGATCCTGGCCATTGTTGGGTTTTCCTGGACCTGGATACCTCCATTCTGGCTCAACCTGAACTGATGTGAGACTGGAAGCTTGAAAAGGGGATTGCTGAACTTGCCATTGGTGTCACCAAGCAGCTGCTTGAGCTCTGACATGGGGTCTGAGCTACTGTGAGGTGCAGCAGCATAATGAGACTGGGGCTCAGACTTCATACACATCCACGGGTTCTTCAGTTCAGAGCCTTTGCCTGAGCCCTGCTGCCACTGCTGGGGATTAGGGCTGAAACCTGGATGCTTTCCCTGACCTGGAAAGGGAGAGGTAGAGGATGAGAGAGGGGTAGCATGGGATGGCTGGCCCTGGGATTGGGGCCTGTGGTGCTCACAGGATACTGGGGCCTGCTGGCTGGTGTGTAGTCCTGGAGGGACGGACTGAGAACGTGAGGAAGATGAGGGGATGCTGGGAGAGGATAGGATTAAGCTAGTGCCATTGGGGGGCTGAGATGGGAGGTTCTGGGTATGTTGGTGGTTATGGAGGTTATTGTTGTAGGGGGTTTGACCAGGAGAGCTGGCAGTTTGTGGACCAGTACCAGATAATTGGGTTAGGGCTTCTATGGCGATGGCTGTCTGAAGACTAACGTTCTTTTCCTTGGCTATGGAGAGCACCTGGGGTGAGCAGGGGATTGGGGGTTTGGAGCAGGGCACTTGGTCTGGATGAACTCCCTGTTGCTGCTTTGGGTATGAAGTAGGCAGGCAGTGGCCACCATTCACCTGGGGGTAGGATTGAGGGTGATGCTGCAAATGGTTTTGCTCAAAGTGAGGCTGTGAGTGTTGGGGTGCATCGGCCATCTTGCTAGCACCTTGATTCTCACTGGCTGCTAACTTAATCTTCTTCTTGAGCCACTCAAGGTAGTCTGGACAATCAGGCCCATCACAGTTGCAGTTAGGGGGCTTGTGTCCATATTTGGCTTGGCTCAGTGCTGCCTGTAGGGTATTCAAGTCTTCTGGGGGTTGACAGCTACCCTCAGGAGCCCCTGCAGAGAGCCTGGCCTGAGGTCCCTCCGAACCCATCTCCTGGGTGAATTTCTCATACAACTGGGCTGTGTTAGGCTGCACAAGGCAGGAGGAGGAGGAAGAAGGAGGCAAAGAGCCAGCAATTGCAGAAAAAGCCACCAGAGTGTGGGCATCCTCCATGTCTGCATGGTGTATAGGTTCACCAGGGTTTGTACTACTGCTGCTGTTCCAACATGGTTGCTGTAGTTGGGTGTCACTGACCTTGCCTTGTCCTGACACCCACTGTCTTGGAGGTACGCTCCCTGCCCTCTGCTGCTCTGTTTCCATAGATGTCTCATCATCATTAGGGTAGCGGTTCACCCCATTGGCCAGTTCCAGGCTCAACGCGCCTTCCTGAAGGCGGTCATGTGACCCAATTTCCATCTGGCCTCCACTTCTGGTGCCATCCACTGAAGTGACTTCGCGAACAGTCTGAAAGACAAACGTGGAGTGAGGTTAGCGTGGTCACAAGAATCCAGTTAATCCTGGTCTGAAATTCAAAACAACATTTTTATTTGTAATTGATGATTTTGAAAAAAACACCACTGTTTCCTTTATGTGTTTAATAATATAACTGAATGAAATAAAATAGATTTTTAAAATCTGTATTCAAACTGCAATTTAGCAAAACTATCTTCAAAGCCCTTATCCAGGGTTTCCCTCCCACAAATTTATTACATACACTACTATAGGGTCAGATCAGTAGTCCTAAGAAAAAATGGTTTAGAGTTTATTTCATGCATGCATCTATAATGCATTATAACACATAACACACTGTTACACTTTGTGAACACACTTGCAGTGCATTATAGATGGTTAAGGTTAGGTGTGTTGTGGTTATGAATAGAGTTAACCATAATCCTGCTTCTAACTATGATTATACAGTATTAAAGGTCCATTATAATGCATTATAAGTATGTTCATAATGCATTATAGAAGCATGCTTTGAGTAAAGTGTTACCAAAAACTGAATTAGGTATTACTTCAGTGGTGTGATTTAACAACAGACATGTTTTGTCATGTGATGTAGTGTCACAGTTGTTTATAAATGGACACTGCTCGAGATCAGTTGGGCTATGCAAAGCAGACAGGTGGAGTTATACTTGAGTTGGGAGACTACGAGTGTGCAAGGATCATAAAGATCTAGAATTCAATAGACAAAATTGTTGTGCGAGTCCACTTTCCAAGTTTATTAAACATTTTCATAACATCAACAGATTAAAACTATGCATATTATTTAGTTGAAATGTTCCAGAAACAGAAAGAACACTTCATCTGACTACTTGTGTTTGTTTATAACAAACAGTGAATTGCTTTCATCAGTAAAACCACATACCATTGCATATTTTAAAAACGAATATGTTATCATGGTCTTTGGGCAGTTACTGCAGAAATTCTGTTTTTAACTTTGATAGAAAACTTCTGCTGAAATATGTTTTGCAGTTGTCCATAATGAGCTAATAATGTCAGTTCAAGCCAAAGTGTTTTCTTGAGTGCTGAAAATTATCTTAAGCCTCATTTTATAGGAAAGATTGTCACTGACTCCAGAAATTTTTATCCAAAACAAAAATGGCAAACTTAAAAGAAAGGATCTGAAAAAAAGGACTAGCAACAACTGACTGCTCCTGATGTTTGGCAAACTCCACACTTCCTTCCCCTATAACTGGATCTACTTTTGGGAGGAAAACGAACAAAGTGACTGTATCTGCACTTTAGAGGCACCGCATTCACAGCACAAGAGGAAAAACATTAAATGCAAAAGCGTTTATGAAACAGAGAAAAACTAATGAATTTTTTTTCAGTTCAGTACAGGTTTAATGACATTCTTAGATTTTTGATCACTACAATCACAAGCTGATCTTTGCAGCCACACGTCTCACCTCTCTCTAAGTTGAAATCAGGATATTAAAAAATTAACAGCTGCAATTAAAACTGCAAATACATCATTTGAGATAGTGACAAACTACACGTTCAGAGTCATCTCTTGATTTTCTTTAGCCGAATCTCCAGAGGGCAAGCTTGACTACAATAGTCTATAAAAAATGTAGAAAATTAAAATATAATTTTGCTGCATTTGCCTAAATGACTGCTAATCTGAATTATCTCACAATATTAAAACCAGTTATGGTTCCCTCAATTCACTTGAATTACAAGATTTCACTACAAATAGTATTTAGCCAGGCTTGAACATCATAGGTTAAAACAACACAAGTCTAAAGAGGAACAGCAAACAAATATAATCCAAGGGCAGGCTCACAAATCATTGATAGAGTTCATGTTGTGGCTGAACAGTGTATTACAACATATCTAGTAAAAATTATGAGAAGAACACGAAGGCAGACTCACTATAAGGGTATATTATTGGTGTTAACTCCATAAACAGAAGCAAGCACACTGTATTAATAACCTTGTCAAAGTTTTCACCCTATGTGTACTATAAACAGACAAGATACCCTGAACAAGCACCTACGGGTTGCTTCAACCTAAAGTATCCTTTACTACAAAGGACACTTCCCTGCCTTGAAATGTGGGTTTAAAGCACAACCTTTACCTGAAAGAAGATACAGCAAACAAACTAAACCAAGATAAAGCAATGATGTAAATAATTATTACTCACTATTCCTTACACATACACCAAATTCTACCCACAGGCTGATTGACGCTCTCACAATAAAACATAAGAGTGAACTAGTTCCTCACTCAGAGAAGATAGATAGAGATCATTTGTGTTTATTGCTTCATCAGTATCTGACAGTTACGTTCGACCTTCACAATTATTTGAATATTACTGGAATGAGCCATTGAAGCGACTAATTGCTGGACAGGCAGTATGCTTGAGTCTTTTAAACCCCCCCCCCCCTTCTGCACAGGGTGTCTGTTAGGAGTCCCAGGGGGTGACGTTGATATTGGTGAGAGGCAGTGTGTTGTTTGTGTGTGTGCGCATTTGTGTGTGTGTGTGTGTGTGAAGGCGGGGGGGGGCAGTGAACAGCCGGCATGCAATACGTGAGAAGCCCCATGTCTACACTATCAGCGGCATCAGACGAGAAAGAGGAAGGGGGGTGAGCGACAGTTATGAGAACTGCAGTGTGTTGAAACCGTGACTGCAACACTGTGCGCAACGTCCCACAATTAGTCACGCTGACACTATCTTTTCCTCTTTTTGTCACACTTACATAAAGGTTCATGTACTGCCACCAAATGTCAGAAAGTCACATGGGTTTAAAGCCCCTCAAGCTGAACGCTCAGAGTTGAACTGAGCTTCGCCGCTGCAGATAACAGATGCTGCACCGCACACTAAATGACAGTCATTTGAATCCTTATATGATCTGATTAACCTTGATTGACTTCTGTGTGAGATATGGAGGTCCGGAATGACAATGCAGCGCTCACACCTGCAGCACTTTGCACCTATCCGGGTGCCTTGTGCTGCACAGACCACGTGCTTTGATAAATATTTACACCGTGACAGAGCCTCACTGGAAGTCCAACTCAAACTCATCGCTAACTATGTCACTCTATTTCACACGCACAAAACACACGCTTTTACAACTTGGACAAACATTAAGAATGTGGATTAAAATGCATCAGCGCATCTAACCAGATCAGAAGTTGCAAAACCTGGTAGACCAGATGTTTGAGTCTATGAGACCTTTAAACAAGAAAGCAGGCATGGGCTGTTTAACAATGACAGTGCAAAAAAAAAAAAATAAAAAAAAAAGAGGGAGGAGACAAAGTATGTAAAGACACTAGAGGCTGTGAGAGGGTTAATTTCAGCTTGTGAGTAGACAGCTGAACCTAAATCCCAGATACACAGCACCCTCCCCATCCTCCCTCTTGTCCTGCTACTTCTTCCCCCACCCCTTCCTTTGCTGCCGTGCCGAGCAGAAACATGAAGTGTAGACCCTGACGATATGAAGCCGGCTGAGAGCCCGAGGAGCAGCGACGCACACTTACGTGGTCGTAGACGTCCAGACGGTGCTGCCAGTCGCAGAGCAGAAAGCAGAAGAGGAGACAGAGAGGAGCATGAGACTTGCTTGCCGGCACAGCAGCCCACAAGCGACCCGGCCTTGTTGGCTCGTATTCCTTTTTATTCCTTCCAGTCCGTGCGGCGCACAGACAGAGCAAGCGCCGAAACACACATGCATGCGTTCACACACCGACACACAGCCAGCCACACATACACAGCACACCTCCCCCCAGCACACACGTTTCTCATTCTCCTGCCTCCTCTTATGGCCGACGCTTTCTGTTCTCTCCTTTTTCCTTTCTCATTATCTCTGTCTGCTCCTCCCTTCCCTTTTTCAATATCCTCTTTCTTTCTCTCGGCTACACATGCAGTCAGCTTCTCTTCGCAGCCCCCACCTTCCCCCTTCTCCCTCCCTCCCTCCCTCCCTCCCTCCTTTCCCCTCCCTCTCGCGCAG
>JAQLOL010000021.1:5120595-5138178 GCA_029783665.1 Naso thynnoides | reverse complement strand
TGGAAAAATAGTTCCAAGTGCTGCCTTGCTAGCTTGTATATAAGCCATGAAGAAGGATTTTGACACGGACGTTTTTTTAACTAACGTTACACACTTTTTAGCTACTTTCTGCAACGCTTATTGAATATGGACAAAATGTAAACAAACACAATATCTCACAGAAGCGCACGGTGAAAAATGCCTGCGGTCTATGTGACCTTTGCAGCCGATGTGGACAAAGGACGACACGTTGTGACACTGGTGTGGTTCTTTTATAATTTTCGGGTCTGAGCTCACCAGAAGCTGCTCCTCCTCACAGCCATCCAGATCTCAGCCATTCTCTTCATCACCACCACCACCAGTGTCCCACTGCCACTAAAACACTCAGGACTTCTCTATCTATCCCCTTTAAAATATGCCGATGTCACGATGGGGTCTAATCGCCAAAGACTCGTCACCTCTCTCACATCATTGCGCGCTTGTCAATAAAATATTTGACACTCCAGATTAACTCTCTCCTGATTAAGCTGTAGCTGTGATATTAGAACCGGTGGTAGAATCAAAAATAATAGCAAAGAATCTAGAAACAATTGTTGGAGATGGCTGTACAACAAGTAAAAGCCAGGACTTGTTAAAGAAGAATTACAAACATTATGAGTAATATTAGAGGCAATAATTCTTCCTCTGCTATGATTTAGCTCCCTGTCAAGATGGGTTTGTTCAAAAATTACACAGAGTCTTTGCAGAAGGAACTAATTTTAATCCAACGATCGATCCAACATTGCCTACACTTACAGACACCTGGCAGTTGCTGACAAAACATACTCCCATACAGACACGAATCCTAACTGCTCCTGTACAGCATCATAATCCTGACGTACACACGCCTTCATTCAACCTCAGTCCATTCACAAACATCCTGCCTGTTGTTGTAACAACCTCCTGCTCATCTTCATTTTTCAGCAACACTCACTGCCCACAGACACGGGGGAGGAAAGCACATCACTGCAGGACAAAGGACAGAGGAAGACGAGGTCGGACTAACTAGTCCAAGTAATAGTATAAACTAAGATATTCTGTCCCATTCTTCATACCGACAAAGGAAATGCAATCATCTGGTAACTTCCTCTTCTGTTTTACAGACATTCCCAGTTACACTCGCCGTCTGAGGGGGTATAACCGAAAACAAAAAAAACATACGGCACTAAGAACATTGACTGTGTGGAATTTCAGCCAGGCAATGACATAAGACGCACGATATTACTTACACGTTACTTACACAAAGCGGATATCAGCCAGCATGCCGATATCGATAACCGATATAATATCTGATAAAATAACAGGTTGTTGTTTCCTGGTTTTATCGCCAAGGTTGATGCCATGTTTCACATGTTTCCTGCAGACAGAAGTTATGTTTACTTACTTTGTCACTTGTGAAACAGGCCAAATTTGTCCTGGTTGTGAGTATTGTTCTGATTGTCTCAGGGAGAGCGTCATCCAGTTTTAAGTAGGATGTATCTTACTTATTTTGTTTAAAAGCAATTGTCCTAAATAAATACTGACAATGTTTACATAATGCAAGTTCAAGTATTTTTCTTCTTTTGAACAAGGAATGAATATCACATAATTTGAAGCTTTGTATTTTATGCCTGCATCTGCCGGCAGGCCAACACGGTCAGAGTATGCATATTAATACTGTATGTAAATTCCACTATAGAAGTGACTTGATGATCTCTGCAATCAGGCGTGGGGAAAAACATGCATATGTATCTGTATCTGTATCGATTATCAGCCAAATGAGTTGCAAAAAACTGGCATATCATAAAAAAATCCCAACATCATGCTCCCTAAAGAAAACATATATTTATGTTCATGTTCAGTCTTTAGAAGGGAACATTTCTTAGTCTGTATTAATTTGGATGGAAGTATACATTCAGAAGAGACAGAGGTTAAAGCTGCTGCCCATACTGTCATTATGCGAGTGTGAGCTGCAGAGCAGCTGTCACAGGAGAAGATGGAGGATGTGGTTGCCAGGCAATAAAGAACTCAGTGGCTACATCCATACGGAGGTCAGAGGGCAGAGACGGAGGGATTGTGGGGGAGGAATATTGATTGATGGATAGATGGAGAACAGCTACACCCACTGCACAACTCCTGATGCTCCAAGACACCACACTGTCTTTAGTCAATATGAACAGAACCACTGAACATCTTTGATGGCCAGTAGTTTGTTTTGTAACAGTTGTGACCGTTTAAGAGGCAGGGTGAGGTCACAAAGAGGCTTAGCCTGGCTGCAGTCCTGGGGGAATATCCATTATGATTTTATTATGATATTTGTTTGTTTGTTTTCAAAATTCCCAGCCAAAAATCTTTGCATCCCTGTATGCAGTAATTAAGCTATGAAATTAATAGGACATATCACTGCATTAAACACTGGGCATCATGAGTGTCTGTGCAAGTTTTGCGCCCATCAATCATGTAGATGTCGAGCTAAAACCTGACTGACTGCAAAATTTGACAGGACAATCCATCTCATAGTCGTTGAGAACGTTCAGACAAACCAACAGACTGACCCACACATTAACACTGTCATCCCTAGCTCATAAAATGACATTTATCTATCCATCAGACTGGCACATGCAGGAACTAGGCTTCCTGACACAGTCCCGCCCCCTGTAGGCAGAAAACAAACCAAACTCGCCATTGACTTTAACTTAAAATTGCTGTCCAAAACAACACAAATAAAACACTGTCAGAGGTAAAACAGTTGAAAAATAATCCAGAGACGTGATGTCTAGTTCATCTACGTCCACTCTGCCTGCTAGAGAACATGCAAGATACATGGAAAGAGATAAATGTGATCGATCTTAAAGCACGTCTGTTCATGTCTGTTCAGTCTCCCAGCATCAATCTGGTGCAATGACCCCGCGCAGCGGCCAGAGGAATCATGCCCTGCCATCTAAATTTATCTGACTGAGTCTCCGAATAAACAAATTACCAGTGAAGTACTTTACTTTCCACTCTGGATGGTATGTTTGTTCACAGAAGCACCATGCTCGAGGCTCTGAAAAACGTTCAAGCCACGTTCGTAAGTTCATTCTTACTAAATCTATTTAGTGGATCTGGTAGGAATGAACATGGGTACAGAAACAGAATTTTTAGATGAATAAGTCTGTGGTGTATTTTGACATAAAATGGGGGGGGGCATGTTTGAGTAATGTAATGTATGTGGTGGTACTAGTATATGCATGTATGTATTTACATATAAGTGTATATATGTATGTGCATATGAGTGTATGTATGTATACATATATGTGTATGTTTGTATGCATATGTCTGTGTTTTATGTGCATACGTAGAAGTATGTAAGTAGATATACACATGTATAATATGTGAAAAACGTAAATAGGGGCAGGCTCAAATACGTAAATACTTCTTCCTACTCCTTTTAGCACTTGTAAAGTAAGGAAAATTGGGGGTGGAATTTGTTCTGATTATGATTTTTTAAAATAATTTTGTTTTATTCCTTTCTTTTTTTGTACTACTGTTTTTGCTGCATCTTACATTTTTGAAAGAAAGCCTTCACTCACTCAAGTTAGCATGCCTGTCAGTCTCGCCTCCAAAAAACAAATGAGCGGCGCAGCGTCCAACACACAATCTTTACCGGGCGATGCCTGTCCTCCTGTGTTTTCATACAGTTCTGTGAAACCATACTGTTGATTATTTGTGCAAATGGAAATTAACAGAATTAAATTATGTAGAAAGCCTACATGAATGACTGAGGAAAATGAGAAATTAAAAGCCTCTGGAGCATATTTTTTTACAAATGGAGGGGTAGATCGCTAGTTGTTGTTTATTGCTTTCTTGTTAGTGCAAACAACTAAACTACAAAACAACTCCTCAACATGGCACGTTTCATTTAAACTTTGCTTATTTGTGCTGTCACTGTCTGTGCAGAAAGCGGGACTGTTTTCCGCCTAAAAGGGGCGTGGCAACGAGAGGCTGCTCTAGATGACGTACTGCCGGCCTGATGTGATGCAACGCTGTAAGAAAAGGCTCGTTTATGAGAGTTACTTTGATGAAGTATGTCTGCTATTCTAAGACGGGTAAGCTGCTTTTTAGTTGCGTGCCCTAAATCAGAGCGAGACAGGGTTAACTTGAAACGGCAGTAACAAATATCCCTGCGTCTCGTGAACTTTCATGTAGCCAAACAAAGAATGAAATGGGTAGAAAAGGTTTAGTGCGGGTAGAGTTCCCTCTGAGGTCAGGGCTTTTGAAATGTGGAGGCTGTAAACTTCTATTAACCCTCGTCAACAAGAGAGCTTGTGAATTAGGAAACCTCTCTCCCTCTCAGCTGCTGAGGTCACATACAGAGACACGGTCCTAAATTTCTTGATGTGATGTCAACTGTTTGCAACAGAATGCACGAATAGTGACAACAGCGCCCATTTCTGTCACATAAACCACTAGGGTGATTAGTTTTGGTGATTAAATACTGAACTGTGATCCTGTGACTACTCTCATGTTGCGGAAATCATCGTGTTGCTGCGGCTACTTAAAAAACTCTTTCCTGCTTGTGGTTAAACAAACTTCAGGCCTTTTCCTCCCAACTTAAGCTCTACTTTTTCTGTTTGGCCCTTGTCTGTGAAGTCATCTACACACTGAGTGCTGGTGAGGTGTTGTAGTATATAACTTCTGAATTATTTATCCTGGAAGTTAACATCACCATTAAAGTGGGTAAAGTATGTGTCAAAGCATCAGTAAAAATGATTTCACAGCAAGCTCTGTTTTTGCAAATTGAACACACGGCAAAAACCACATTTTGGCGACTTGTGATGGTCTATCTTCTGATTCCTAGGCTTTCAAAATGCCTTTCAAAATTCTTTTCTAAGCAGTCAATAATTAAAAGATCTGAAGACATTTTCATGAATATTATTGTGCTTTTAAAAACACATGACCTATATCCTGTATAATCCACAAAAAGATGGGAAAGTCTCTGATTCTTCAAAAACGAAATATCATGACATCCTTAATAACAACTGTTAAAAAAATGTACATCTCCTAATTAAGCTTATTTTGAAAAACATCAGTATGAGTTTTACTGAAAAAAAAAAACACGACAAATACCTGCTGACTATTAAAAAACAAGTAAATTATTGACTGGATGTCAGGTACTATCTAGTTGGTGTAAATCCATCACATAGTAGAACTACCACTTTATGCTGAGGTCAGACTAAACAATATCAGCCCAATAACGGCCCGACCAGGAGGACGTAAGGCGTCGTGTGGGCTCAGGAACGATCAATGAGCATCAGGCACGTCATTCGATTGCTTCATCTCGCTTAGTGTGTCATAATGGACGACAACCAACGCTGCATCCAGGATGCCTCACAACCTCAAGACAGAAAGACTAGCATGTTTGATTTTTTATTCCCCTCCCACGACGGCTTGTCAGTAGCACTAGTAGTCAGTGGCGAGTGCTTTGTTGCCGGTGATGTCACGCAGGTTGTAATCTGACAGTGAACACTTTAACAAAACTAAACTATCTTGTGGTCTGACTTCGGCATTACAGAAATCTTCAGAATTGATAGAATACAATTATGTCCATGATTATTGTTATATTAATGAATTTTCCATGTGTTTTTTCTATTACTTGTAGTTGGAGTAGGCAACATTTGGAAATCACGCTAACTGTAGCATGAGACTCCTTAGGAAGTAACTCTAGTGCAGCCTTCCCTTTTTGCTCCTGCTTGCGTTTTATTTTCTTTGTTGTCGCTCTCTCTCTTTTTTGACTCCAGTTTGCACCAAAGATTCATGACAAGACAAAACGGTTGCAGGAAAAGTCGCGAGCGGCGTAAGCTGGTCAACTCAAGCCGGCTGACGGTGTCGCCTGCAGACAGTTTATGTCGGCAGAGGCCAGTTTTAGAGCATAAGGCAGGTCACTTCTTTCAACAGCCAATCAGCTTGCACCGACATCACCTGTAGCTACAAGGCACAATGTAGAGCAGCAAACAGGAACATGTGCTCTCAGAAATGACCACAGTTGACTGAGAATATCCCGTCATGGTCTGAATAAAGAGCGACAGAGAGGTGCAGAAGTGTAGTGTTCTGTCAGACCACCTGAATCACAACATGCTAAATGGTTATTATGGGATTTTAGTGCAGTGAAACCAAAGATAAACTGCCTACCCCAGCTTTAAAATGATTCATATTGGATTTATGCATGATGCCTACCTCTTTATATGCTCTTTGTCTTGTTTTATTTCTATTGCACACATGACAAAACCCTGCCAAGAACAAAACCAATGCTTGGAGGAAATGACTTAACAAAGAGGTTTTTTTTTAGTTTGTTTGTTTTTTAGGAAATTGTGCTTTGGAAATGGTTACAAAGGAAATTACATAAAACCACTACTAATATCCTTTAACAGCTGCTGCTTTTTTGGTCGTTGGCATCTCAAGGAAACATTTAACATGTTGTGTGAAAGAGGAAGTTTTTGTGGAAACGTGGGTAACAGAAACAGTGATGCTGGGCTTGTTGGTCTGTCTGCTCACCCTTGGAGGAGCGAGTCCAGCCTAGTCTGGTTTTTCCTGCCCGTCCTCCTCCAATACTGCTGACCACAGCTGCATCTTCCTGTCTCCCTCCTTGACTTTACAGCCCTTCCCCCCTGTTTGAGATGCTGATGCACAAACAAATACAAAGAGCCGCACACACACACACACACACACACACACACAAGCACTTCTATTAACACAGAAGTGCACACTTTCAAAACATTCTCTCTTTCTCTTTCCGCACTCTCCCACACACACACAAATACAAAATGCCTAAGGTTAACCCCCACCCTCATTCAAGGCCTCAGAGGTCAAAGGACAAAGCCCAGGCAACTGCAGGAATTCTCCACTGCTGCTGTTTGGGAGCTCTCAGTCTCCTAGCTGTGCAAACACAGAAACTGTCCACTTGTGCTCTATTAAAATGGACAAAAACTTTTGCACTTGTTTATCTTTAAGAATATATTCAATCGAATGTAAATATTTGGATAACAACATCTAATAAGACGATGAAGAAAAGGCGGTATTTCCTTAGAAGTGATAAGAAAAAAATTTAAAAAGGCGGTATTTCCTTAGAAGTGATAAGAAAAAAATTTAAATGAGTATTTTTTTGATCAATGGTCTACTTTGAGCTTGGATTCATTTGCTGTTTATACCTTTGTTACAACTTGCCTGCGGTCTCCAAAGCATTTTGCTACATTATCAGAAATGAGCTGTTATCTTAGCAGTGTGCACACGGTTACACAGGAGAGATTCAATCAGTCACCCTCTGCGTACAACAAGAGAAGCACTTATAATAAATGAGCTGGGCAAATGCAAAGACTATAAAAATCAGCCGAGTACTTTTCCAGTTTGAGGTTTGGTTGGTATAGTATAAACTGAAACTGCACACTATGCCGCTGGTGGCCTCAACAGTCTGCATGGCGAGCGTATTTAGTCATAAACATGTAAGTCAGACAGGCGCCGGATTTTTTCTGATTCTTTTCATGAATTAACTCTCACTGCAAAGACTCTGGCTTTCTTTTGATCGACATTTGACTGGTTTATTCTTTATGAATAGTTTTGCCTGATGGTGAATTCATTACATAAAATGTCACCAGTGAAACTCGGTTTTCTCTCAGTAGGCTACTTGTTATTTATTCAGGAAACCATGATTTTTGAGGAGCACAGGGAGCGAGCAAATGTGGGTGGAAAAAATATTCCTGTTTGCCTTTAAAGGCAACACACAAGCCTGCATGTGTGAAGGGTGACTGAAAAGGATGTGGCCTAATGAAGAGGGAGAGCAGTTATACAGTTCTTGTTACATGCACATGCAGGTCAGATCTTTGAGTGATTATACAGACAGTCTGAAGTTAAAAATTTCGGATATTTGTGTTTTGGGTGACTCGACTTTGGGTTATCGTGACGTGCTGAGCAGTCGTGGTTAGTCCAGCTCTGTTGCTAATCCTGAAATCAGTACTATTTAAACAAGTATAATCTATGTAAAGGTGTTATACCTCGTCAGCATATGTGTAGTACACACAAATATGCCGAGGAAAATAACCAAGGACAAAAGTAAGAGAAGTGAGGGGCTCTTTGATGAGGAAAACGTGCCGGGATCTGACTTCGAAGAAGAAAGTGCTGCAGGCTTTACAGGCGCAGGTAACATCGACAGCACTGAGAACATGGAAAATCCCTCCAATCCAGACATCATGAAGGCCATGCGGACATTCAAAAAAGGTTTTCACACTGAAATGGGAGGTGTACTGACAGCAATTAAAATGTTCAATCTGATGTTAAGGAATTTCTTTCCACCAGAGGGGACGATTTGGAGTGCAGGAGCCGACGTAATAACATATGCACACTGGGTCAACCTGAGACGAAGGCTCTGACCCCCCTCTTACATGGACAAATGGATCCCCGCCATTTTGGATATACTGGCTCCAGTTCTGGAGAGCTCACGGAATAACGAGCCAAAGCCCTGACTCCGCTTCGAGGACATTTATTGTGAAATGCCTTAATTTGCGTTTTGGGTAATTAAGTATTTCAAGTCAGTATTGGGCATTTGCGCAGTCATCCACTGCCTTGGTCCCAAGGAGGTCTGCAAGCACTTGTAAGTAACACTAAGGGAGGGCGCCATTTTAAACAGCATGGTGAAGAAGCGGGATGCCAAAATCACACGTGGCAGATGGAAATAACTAAAGTTCAACTTGTCCAATCAGAAACTGTCTCATTACTAGGGCAACAACCATATTTCATAGTGATAGGGCTGGGCGATGAGGCCTAAAAATTAAATCCCCAATTTCTTCATACTACATTCAATTTCTGATTTTAACTGTTTTTTTTGTTTTTCTTTTAACTACAAAAGACAAATGAATTATTTCAAATATGTTGTTTTTATTTCAAACAAACATGAATTCCTTGATTGGGAATCAAGTCCAAACCTTTAACCTTTAACCAAACTACAGCTTTTTTTAAACAAAGGTTTGATCAAACAAAGATAAATCCCCCAATATGGGATTAATAAAGTGCCAGCCTAACTTTCACCAAGCTTCACTTATAAAAACTGAGAGCCCAGAGCTGAGAGAAAACCGCAGGCTACCATATTTACAGTATTTAAAGGAAAAACTGATTTTCACAATTTACATTTTTTAACATTGTCCAAACAAACTAATTCAAATTTCAATTTAAAATCAATTTATTTCCTGGTCCTACACAGTGTACGACTAGCTGGGCACAAGCCTCCTGTTTAGCACTCAAACCTGCATGGTATATGACCAGACTACTAACGTGTGACAGGAAGCCACAGGCCCAACACCACTGTCACTGCCCTAGAAATCATCGTAGTATACAGAGCTGG
This sequence comes from Naso thynnoides, assembly GCA_029783665.1. Classification (NCBI taxonomy): domain Eukaryota; kingdom Metazoa; phylum Chordata; class Actinopteri; order Acanthuriformes; family Acanthuridae; genus Naso; species Naso thynnoides. The sequence continues at coordinate 5,128,811 of JAQLOL010000021.1, read as the reverse complement.
GACAGTAGCATAAAATATTTACTGACATGTCTCTTGTCTAAGAGATTCAGCATGGCTCAGCTACCCCCCCTAGATTTAGTGGTTTTGTAAAGCAGAAAACAACTGACGACAGATACACTGGGTCTGCGGTGAGAGGGAATGGTATAATACGTAAAATATGAGGAGGAGTGTGTTTGGAGAGTCAGCTTTTTCCGCTGAGTGCGGCTCACACGCGGAGGACTCTGCCAACATTTTATCAGAGACCGTGACACACATCATGATGATAAAAGATTAAACGAGAATACCAACCTCAGCTGCAGCCGGCTCACACGGCTGCCATCTGGCAAGAGATATAGAAGCATCTCCTCAAACCGACAGACCACAGAGCAACCTCTTCCCCTCTTAAATCATACTTCTCACTCAAGCATGAAAAGTTTGACTTTTATCTTCTATTTTAGTAGAACAGTGATTATTTCTAACATGATGCACAAAAACAAATGTGAGACTGAAATCATTGATGGTTAACAACACTGCCTTCTAAGAAACACCATTCAGTTTAGTAGTATGTAAGTGTTTCTATTTGATGTCAGGCAATCAACACATACAAACATTTAAACCATGATTCACAATAGGTGTTTTTACACAGAGACTCCGCTGTTAATGTTATTAACACAGAACCCAGCAGCGCGTCTGTAAGTCTGTCATTTTACACTGTCAGCCGAGGTTGTGGATTCGAAGGAGAAGTCGCCGCTGTGAGATTTAACAGTATCAGCTTCCTCCATTAAGAAGGCCGAAATGCCGGATATGCACCAGAAACAGTAAAACAAGTGATTAAACTGCAAAAAAACAATAGGGAAACTCTGACCAAACATGCACCACAATTGTATGAAAGGTTACGTGTACAAAAAAAACTCCAAGCTACATGTTTACAGTTTGCAATTTTTCACTGTGCACACACTTTAAGATTAAAATAAAGGACAGATGGAGAGTTTTTCATGGATCAGCAGGCTGCTGCCTGTAGGCCCACCCATTTTTTTTCCGACCGTACACTGTGTGAAGTGAAACTTCAGTCTGTCTGCTCATTCCTTTATTTCTTTACCACAATCGAGTGCGATACGGAAGTTTAAGAGACAGGTTTTCACAGGGTTAAAAATCTGTTTTTTAATTTTTTTCCTAAGCTTTTATGCAATCAAGTCCCCTAAACAAGGTCCAACTGTGGTCACAAACAATTAAAGAAGTGATTTCACTGCGTAAAAACAGTATAAAAACTCTAAAAATAATGTGAAACACACATAAATGTGCATTCTGTCATAATGCTGTTTAATCCTTTGAGTTTATTTCTCCTCTGTCAAGCTAAATGCCCTTGACCCACCCTACCCCGTCTCCCATTTACACAAGCGGCACTCGACTCGGGTCCACTTCTGACTCAGCTCTGATATTACCTCTGAAGGCGGATTATTGGCGGTGCAACTTCGACCCCACCCCCCCAACCCGTGTCCGTGCTGTTTAAACAGACCAGAGAGGCGCATCAGAGGTGCGTCAAACCTGTGCTGAACAGGCTGTGTCAAAGGGGCTAATGTTAACTGCCTCACTCTCACACACACACACGCACACACACACACACACACAAAACAGTAAAAGCATGCTGTCTTCATGTTGTCTTTTCCGATTTTTGATTGTAACAGTACAGGTGCATTTTTTAATATACGAAGCAGTTTCAGTTTAAAAAGTAATCGCTAATTTGCCTTTGTAAAGCACACAACATTTCATCATTAGGCACAAGTGTGCTCTATAAATGTATAAATTTATTTGTGTTGGCAGAACAGTCACTTCCATCACTTCTGGCTCTGTTGAACAGTGAGTTAATGTTTACGAGCAGAGGCTGAGACAGATGTGGAGGTGCTATGATGAGAGTAAAATACTCAACTGTAGATGTGAACTTATAAATTCGAGTTCTGGAAATGAAGTCCGAGTGAGAGTGCCACATCTATTCTCTTTATAGAGTGGGTCATTTTGCCATTCGGAAAAGCACTGTCACATATTTACACTGTGCAGTATGTGCAACTGACTAGCCCGCTAAACTGAGCCTGAGGAGAAGCAGGTCTAGGCTTGACAGAAGAGGAATGCCGATGGTAACACCAGCAGCCACACAGCTAAGAGCTATCGGTCTGAAATAACACCTCAAACAAGATGTAATGGTCTGAAATGAAATACTGCAACAAGTGGGTGGATGGATACACTCCCAGGTCTCTTCTAATCTTCTGCTCAAGTGTCCTAAGTGTAAAAATATATCACTCCGGCTAAAAGCGTAACATGCTTCTACAGAGAAAACCCAAGTGAGTGTGTGTTACCTCCTCTCACAGTGTGAGTAAGTTTAGGTGGTTCATAAAGATAAAAAATTATATCCCATAATTAGCTGTTTTCTCGATCAATAATCAAGCATCAGAACAAATTTTGTTAACCCATCATTTGTGATAAGTCACGTCTCACAAATGATTGGTTCCCTGCTTTCTGCTGAATACTCTCATGAGACAGTATGTTTACATGGACACAAATAATCGGAATAAAGGCCTGATCAGATTACAAATGCTTCATGTAAACACGTCATTCAGAAATTCTAATCCGATACGACCCATTCGGAAACGAGAGGGACGGTTTATGCAGATCATTGTCTCCCTGGTCAGGGTGAAATTATCCTAGCTGCACACGTGTGCCCTACGTTTCCAAGACGGAGACGACCATTCTCGTCTACCCTCCTGTGAACTGTATCGATTGCCAACATGTGCATTATTTTCTGCTTCACGATTGGAGGACGCTCCAGTTATGTCTGTTTGTCCAATTACGTTGAGTGTCTGTAACTGGAGCTATCATGTACAAATGCCTGCAAATTTCAAAATGGTTAAAGGAACTTAATTAATCTGAATGTTAACTGCTTGTGGAAAAAGTAGGAGCCTCCACTTGCTTTGTGCAGCTCACGTCGGGGCAACAGCCTCCGTCCTCAGCAGCAAGAAACAGGAAGCTCCCACTGTTCCGTATCTAATATTATTCACAGTGATAATGCTCATGTCCAAACCATGGCAAGCTATACAGGTCACATGAGAGCACACTGAGACTAGGAATACACCATGAGCTTTCACATCTTGGAAAAATACACTGATCATAGTTTAACCAGGAGCAGTATGCACTGCTGAGCTTGTAAAAAAAAAAAAAGAAGAAGATAATGCAGTGACCACGCAGCGACAGCAGCATTTGTTCACAGGACGCGGAAATAAAGCTTCTTCTTCTTCTTCTTCTTCTGCTATTTCTGGAAAATTAGGCAACTCTCTCATTTTTATGTCAAATATTTTTTCTTTACCTTTTCTTTAAGTCCTGAAACTTAAATTATTGAACTACTGGTATTCTAACACTAATGCGGTGTTCTCATTCATCATTATCTGTGATTGCTTATCCTTTCGCGGGGTTGTTGGGGCGCCAGAGCCAATTCCAGCCGACGCTGGGTGAGGGCAAGGTACACCCTGGACAGGTCACCAGGTCATTGGAAGGCTGACATATAGAGACAAACAACCATTAACACTCACGGGCAATTTAGAGTCACCAATTAACCTGCACGTTTTTGGACTGTGGGAGGAAACTGGAATACTCGTAGGGAACCCATGAATACACCAAAAGAAGACATGCAAACTCCAAACAGAAAGGTCCTATCAAACCCAGGACCCTCTTGATGTTGGATGAAAAGACCTGGATTTGAAACCCAGGACCTTCTTGCTGTGAGGCAGCAGCACAAACCATTAAGCCACCGTGCTGCCAAATACTACAGTATTCTCCTTTGCAGTAAATGTACTTAGTATCTGATCAGAAAAACATATTTATACCTCGCTTACCTCCCACTCATTCCGTTTCTTCTTCAGCTGTTCACATTTGCGCAGCTTGCAGATCTGTTTGCCTATCTTGCGGTTCAGACAGTTTGAGCAAGTACCACAGTTATTTTTGCGCAGGCAGGGAGTGCAGGCACCACATTTCTTCCTCCTTTTTTTCTGGAGGTCAAGAGCGGCGTCCTGGGAGGCATCGAGGGGAGACAGAGAGAAGAGCCCCGCTTGCCGGTGTTCAGTCTCAATGTATTTGCTCAGTGGAGACGTCTTCTCCAAGGATTTATGCGGGCTGAGAGACTGAGCCTCCTCCCCGTCCATGGAGAACTCATAAATGTCCTCAGGTGGTGGACCAGACCCTGCCCGTGGCCTGGGCATGGTGACTGTCCTGCCTTATGCCTATGCTGTATCTTAATCAGGGAGATTGAAACACACAAATAAACACAGTTAAGTTTGAAAAGTAAAGTTGAAAATCAACAAGAGATACCATCCAAATGTACCATGAATATTTGGCTGCACTTGCTGTAAGTTTGTCTGCTCCTTACCACAGTTTGGCAGGTAGATAACTTGTCTTTGCTGATGACGTTGTCTTGATATTAAGCCACGCTCGAAAAAAGCTTCAATCTTCTGAACTCTGACGGCTATTGCCAAAAAAATTAGCTAAATGTTGTCTTGAGGCCTAAGTCCTTCAGGGACAATTTAATCATTATATTGTGTTCTTGATCATCCGGGCGGCCTTGGAGAATCCAGATGGTATCTTTCAGTATCGAGTCCATCTTTCCCAACTACCCTGTGGGACGGTTGGCGGTCCACCACAGTCTGGGCAACGTCGCTGAATCCTGGGGAGTCACAGTGGTGTCTGCCCAGCCTGGGCACCGTCTGGAAGTGTGCAGAGACAGAAAAGACAAAGAGGGATAAGACAAACATTTTTAATTAATTCTAATGAACTGTACTCATACTATATTTCTTACTAGGATGGCAGTAAGGACTTCGTCTACAGTATCTTTCCACACTAATTCTTCTGATGACATACATCATTAAATTCAAGGTTTCAGCAGGAATTTGGATGGCATATGTCTTTTGACACTTCCCACGTAAAAGATGTGAACATATGCTGTGATGGTGAAGTTAGAGTCTAAACTGAAATCACATTTATTCATCTCCTTTTTTTGAAGTCACAAATATGTCAACACGCTTTCAAAACTGATAATTTTTGATTGTCTAAAATGAGGAAAAGATGTTACAATACAAAGCAGTATACTAAAGTAGTAGTGGTAGTACAAAGTACAATATTATTGCACTTTCTAAAAAAAACCCCACAAACTTCTCTCTGTCCTCATACAGATGGAATGTCTGCACAGGTATGGCTCAATCTTCAATACAAAATTAATTAAAAAATAAATCAGAAGCAATGATGATATCTGGGACCTCACCAAAACATTTACATGACGAAATTTCTTTCCACTTGTCCAGACAAGGACTCAGATACCTGGGAATTGATCTCATATTCAACTCCATACAATTATCTGATGATAACTACAATAACTTGTTTACACAAATTAAAAAATATATGTACCATAATAGGAAGTTTATCCTTCATCTTCATTTTGTGAAGAAGACGGAAAAACCTTTTACCCATCCTTTTTTGTCTGTTTCAATTCTTACTCATGAGAGTGCCCATTTCTATTTTCACTATGTTAAATAAATTAGTTGCTACATTTATCTGGCAGAAAAAGAAAGCTAAGGGAAGACTTAAAACTCTTATTCCGCCTAAGGGTAAGGGAGTCTGGCCTGCCAGATCTCAAACATTATTATTTAGCAGCAAAGGAACCAGTAACAGTGGCACTGATGAGAAATGATCAACTAACAGGATGGGCAAAAAACAGAACAAGATTAAATGTATGTCTTTATTAGCACTACCTTTTTAAAAGCATAGCTTGTTTTTAATAAAATCAAAATTGAAAATTAATGGATAAAACATTCTTTGAAGGATTGGCAATCGGTAAGAAAACGTTCAGGGGACCAGCATCAATTTCAAGGGCCGCATGGGTGTCGGTGTCACACCTTACCTTAGCTAACAAGAAACTTCACTGTAGCCTTTATGTTACGATCACTATGTTATGAAAGTAAGTACCTGGGGGTGATACTTGACACAAACTCTGCTGGAAAGCTCATATAAAACATCTGCATTCAAAGCCGGCCGGGAGAATTGGAATTTTGGGTAAAGTGAAGCATATTCTGAGCCATAATGTACTATTCACTTCTGTTGCCATGTTTAATTTACTGTGTTGAGGTTTGGGACGACACTTACAAAAGCACCCTACAAACAACATGCATACTACAAAAGAGAGCAATATGGATGGTTAATAATGTAGGCTATCATGATCATACTAATACACTGGAAGCGTTCCAAATTGCATACTTTTGCTTTTTACTTGTAAAAATGGACTGCTGCTGCCCTCACAAAGTACATAGTAAAAGTACATGCAGTATGCATACAACTGGAACATACTACAAACAACTTTGACTCTGATGCTCCGAAAACCGTCGAAAACCCTTAGTGCGAAAATTTGGAGTACAAGCTGAGCAAGAATGTTTCCTACGCCCTTCTATGGTAAAATTCGTTCAAATGCATCTTACCATTTGCACTCATTTATTCACTTGTCTTTCAGCACAAAAGTACATTAATATATTAATCGTACCCATGGTACTTGGACTTAAATGCGCTGTCATCTGTTATTGTGGCTCTTGTCAGTCTGTCAGTCATCTGCATCAGCTTTGTTTGTACCTGAGCAACACAGTGTGACGTGTGTGACATATTTTCCGCTGCCCAGAGGATTGTGGGTCAGAATGGTCAAAAAAGCACGCTGGCTTGCATACTGCAAAATCCAACTGGATGTAGTGGAACATCCTGGTACTTCTGGCATACTGCATTTCACATACTACGTACTGGGACATAAGCCTACTAGATCTTTTTCTGGCATACTAAATAGTGTGTGGGGGGGTTACTTTACGGAATGGTTTGGACGAGGATATCAAAAAGAGTAAAAATGTCTTCCTGATGTTCGTAACGGTTTGATTGGTATTGTCCTTATTTTTCTGTTGTTCACTGTTGACTGGCCTGTACATCTGGCAGCTTTTTATTTTATTACTGGACAGGGCGCTAGTTATTGATTGATTGACATGACTGGTGAGATTCTGTTTGGTTGTTTTTAATTGATAATGTCTTTTGTTTGAAATAAATAAATCCAATTTAAAACTCAGTTCATCCCAGCATCTAACCAGACATTTGTAGAAACGTTTAAATTGTTCAATGTGCTGCCATTTAACTGTTTATAAGCTATCAAGCCTGCGAACTGATTTTAGCAGCGCACTTCAAAACCCTATATTTACTTAATGGGTTTGTATATTATAGTGGTTGTATAACATCTGACAGTACGACCAGATAATTTTCCCAGTATTAGAGTTCAGTCTGTCTGCATACTGTCTGGTGGTTTTTAAACACAGCTGTCAGTGCCGTGCATCCAACAGGCTCACATCCACACAAGTCTATGTGAGCAGTCCTATGTGAGCCGTTTGAGAAGACATTGTGTTTTATGGGCAGACCCCACATGGATGGAGGGCTTATGTCTCCCTGAATGAAAGATGGGGGTTGATAAGTTGATGCCAGGGACAGGCCTCTTTGTCTTGTGGTCACGCGCTCCAGTCAACCGTCAATAAAGTGAATTGTGCTGAAAAAACCCAATGTCTCCTTGCTGTTGACTGGTTTCACAGGCTGCACCAAATGTGTTTTATGTCAACGGGAACGCAGCAGTAGGTAAAAGCCGCCTAAATTCAATTAACCATAAGATATGCAGGCTTTATACTAAGATTTTTAAGTCAGTTTCTGCATCAATATGGATTTAAAAGATGTAAAAACTGAAACTCCTGGCTATGGTAGGACCTTTCAAGGCGGGAAATTACAAATTAGCATTAAGTGCATTTGAATTTATTGTTTCTATAAATGTCACTAGTTGTTTTGCTTTCCCTACACCACCAACCATCACAAAGTACAGAGCATGGATGGACGGACGGACGGACGGAAAATGGCCGCCGTACATGTCAATGAAAGTTGCTCGCCTGGCGCATACGCTGAAAAAGTTCCTAACTTCCGGGTTTTCTTCCGCATTATGTGGCCCATAGAGACTGCGCGGTAGAGTCACCCCCCATGGTGCTCTGGGACCTCCCATCATGCCCCGGGGCGAAGAGAACGTGCAAATCGTGAAAAAACTCACCTTTGAGTCATTTAATTCACTTTACCGACCACATTAAGCACCGTTCAGGCTCCCATTAAGTCAACATGCAGACATCCACGCTCCCTAGATACAGCAT
>JAQLOL010000021.1:5108678-5120495 GCA_029783665.1 Naso thynnoides | reverse complement strand
CTCACCCCCATATATGTGTGTTTTAATCATTATTATTCATCAAAATGTGCACACAAAGTCAGACACATACATTTACTCAATACAGCATCAGAGAGTGAAGGGCATTGCCAAAGTACATAAACACGAAACACATGTTACCAATATACCCAACTTTTCCACAAAGGGGGTGAATTCATCACACAGCGGGAATAAACAGAAATGAAAGAACCCAATGCAGCTTGGAGAAGCTTCATCAAATTCATTTTGCAACTGTCCATCAGTCGGTTGCTTTTTCAAATGTATTTATCAGAGGAAGGGATTTGAGAACTGACCTGAATCCTACTAAAGCAGAGGGAATGAGGGCTGAGAACCGGAGAGTCTTTGCTTATGAAGAAAATAAAAAATTTCCCATTAAAATAAAAAAAAAGCCAACCACATACGTTACAGACTCATAATGTTCAGTCATACTAACATATCACATCCTGCAGAGTGAAATAATGAGTGATCTTTGGGGGATGAAACTGTCGCTGAATATTTCCTGAGCTGCCTGAAAACATCACTTTAGAAACTTCAGGTTTAATTCTGTTTCCTTCCGAGAGTTTGCTTTGTCCCAGCAACACTTTATTTATTTATTTATTTATTTTTGCTGCTGAATCGCATTAGTACAGTATTTGCCTCAGCTTCATTCCTTCATGCATGGACGCTTCAAAAGCGAAAGCTGCATCTTTAATTATTCAGGTAAATCTTGGAAGAGAACGGCCATGACAACACAAAACTACGAGACACAAATGTGCAAAGTTTGTGCAGCAGAATTTAAAAGGCATCACAGCTCACATGGAGCGGTGACGCTGCGGGCTCTGATTAGAAATATTGTCTGAGTGAGATCGTGATGATGATGATGATGATGATGACGACCAAATACGCAAAAATATCGCGTCTTCTCTGCAGCAAGGCGTTTAATTTAAAAAAGTTGGACTTTTAAGCGAAAGTCGTGCGTGTGCTTCCCACGTGACTGTCCCGCGCTCTCGCGGATTCGGATGACGTCAGAGCCGATCCGCGCGTCATTAGCGCCAGATGTGTCCGGGTGCAAACCGAAGCTACTGCCGACCGCTGACGCCCCCTGGCGGCCGACGAAGGGCGGTCACCGTGGACGGTGTCCAACAACAGCAGAGCGCAGAGGAGCAGTTAATATGTTTTAGAGTCAGAACGCAAGAAATAACTTTTGTGTTTTCAGTCTGTCAGTAATCATCGCTGTACCATTACACAGACATTTTTAAAATGCACTTTTATCAGAGCACAATGAAGCCTACTGAACTGTGTGAATATTAGTCTATGCCTAAAAATTATTGTCGAAATACACATTAGAAATGCTCTTCATAAAAACTGCAGCTTTAAAATCTCTTTAAAATATTCACAATAAAAGATGTTTTCACTCATCATTCTTATAAATGACCTTGTGTCTGGCATTGCCAGTGTTGTGAAGTAACTAGTTACATGAAATGAAATTATGTACTTACAAAATAAATGTAACTGTAATCAGTTACAGTTACTGAGAATGAATGTATAATAATGTTAATGATAACAAAGGGGGTTACATCTGAATATGTTCTGTAAAAACATTGGCTATTTGTTGAATAACATTCATTTTGTTGCCTTGTTTGTTATGATGCGCACAATGTCTTCTTTTGCTATTTCCAGTCGAGGCTGTTTAATAAAATTTGATGCCGTTCTGATGCTTTTGATTGGTTCTTTTTTTTGAATTTTCAGCGCCCCACGTCTGCCATGAACACTGCTTGGTTTAAACATTTGGAAATGTTTAACAGTTAAAAACATTCTTTAGAAATTTATAAAAGTTATCAAAAAGTAATGAAACGTAATAAATTACATTACCTTGATAAAGTCATTGAAGTAGTTTTATTACTTATTACAATTTCAATAAGGTAACTAGAAATCTGTAACCTATTGCATTTCCAAAGTAACCTCCCCGACCCTGGTTATCACAACATTTAGCTTTACTGTTTAAAACCTTAATCAATAATTAGTGTTTTCACTCAGTCATAACACATCAAATCTTTATTTTTACACCATTTTAAACTCTCCATTAGAGGCTTTTCAACAAACACACACAAAATGCAAACCTTGAACATTTCCTCTGAGGTACGTGGACATTATACCATAACACATAATGCTACCAGCATATTCTTTTTATTCTGAGTTGTTAAAGAAAAACTGCAGGTTTTGGGGGGTTAAGCTTTTCATCCACAGTCTCCATACATGCCTTTCCCGTCTCTGTGTGTTCAGTAGGTCGCCAGATAGCCGCCTCGCGCCGGCAGTTTCGCACGTTCAATGGAAGAAGTGGGGATGCACCATTACTGCTGTCATATAACGCAGATTATTTTCACTACTCTGAGTTTGAAGCAATTTCACCCTCAACGGCGATGCATTAACAAATCCAGTACCTTCAGTAGTAACCTCGACTCACTCAGGCGCAATGACCCCCGGTACTGTGTCACTGCGCTCAGAAAAGCAGTTCATTGGTACTTGCTCCCACATTAACAATATGTCTACAGCGAAGTTCATATGCAGGCCACAACACGTAGATGAAGTGTGTTTGAGAGCATCTGGGTGTGTTTTAGGGGCTTTAGAGGACGGTAACGGTGTATCCCCACTACTTCCATTGAACGTGCAAAACTGCCAGCGCGAGGCGGCTACCTGGCAACCAACTGAACGCACACAGAAGGGAAAAGGAATCTTTGTTCTTGTCTTGCGTAGGCACTGTGGATGATAGACTAAACCCTCAAAAAAGTGCAGTTTTCCTTTAAGATGTACATTATTTCTCCGACTGCGCAGGCTGTGATGCACTGCAAAAATGTTTCAGGATCATTTACATCTCAAGATTTAGCACAAAATTTATGGGAGCAGAAATCTTTTTCCTGGCCACGTATTTCTATATGTTAATACGAACTGATGAAAAAAGGCCAATCTGTTTGGTTATAGTATTGTCAAGTAATGAGCCTCTGTAGAGTTAAAGCTTTAAAGAATTTAATGACAGTATACAGACATTGGAAACATTGTACACAAGACATTACTTCAGCAAATGGATCACTTGTTTGGATTAATAAATAATAATTAAAGTTCAGTAAAAGAGGTGAACATATACCTGAAATTCTTCCAGACACTTTCATTTTAATAAATAGCTCAAACAGATTCAGTATTTCTACATCCATCTCACTTGCATCAAGAGGAAATGTTAGTACCAGCAGGTGTGACGTGTAAGTGCATAACTGAGGACGGCTCCTGTGTCACATTCTCACATGCCAGTGTGTTGACTCCAGTGCTGCAGACGAACCCATCAAATCGTTGCAACTAGATGAAGAGGAGCAAAAGACCAAAGCAAAGAGACGAATGCCGGAAAGGAAATTTTAAAATTGGAACAAAAGAGGAAAAAGGAGAGTAGGAACTACAGCGATATCTGCTTGCATTGGTAGGTTTCAGTGAGGGCTCGTTCCCAAGGATCCAAGAAAAGTAACATAAAACTGAATTTATAAACTCATAAATGACAAAACACTGAAATTCCGTCATCGATAAAAGCTCGTCTATCAGAACTTTTTTTGGAGGATACTGGCCTAGGCCCAGATCAAAGACTCCGCCCACTCCACTGAGTGGACTTGCTTCTCTAGGTCTGGCATTGCGCTTTGAAACGGTGGTTTTCTCAGCTGAGCAGGCGATTTTCCAGTGAGCACTGGGGGTGGCGATTCATGGGCGGGACTAAGCTATCACGAGAAATATCCCACATGTTGACAGACAATGGCACATCACAGAACCAAAAACAGTAATGTGGTTGTATGTGGTGTGATGGTGGTGATATGAGCTTAAAGGAGAGCTATTCTGCTTTTCGGTCTTTTCCGACCTACAAATGTGGTTAAAATGTCAGATACTTGTGTTTGATGATGCCTAAGGGTCGCATAATGAGGTTCACGCATTTGGGAGTGAGCCCTGCAGGTTGTTTCAGTTGGTTCTGCACGCTGTGTTTTACAATGTTTATTTTTTTCCAGTTTTGTTGATGCATGCTGACCTACTTAAATGGGCACGCAAGCTCCATGCACACAGCACTGTGCCTGCCCCCTCCCCCGCTCTGCTAAGACACTGCTACGCTCTGCTCTCTGCTTCATTGATTACTGTCAGCACCTTGTTCAAGATGGCTTCAGTAAAGTCTTTTTTTTTTAGTGAAAGGAAAGTTAACTTTGTTAAACTTTCCAAAAGGGGCAAACAAGAGACAGAAGAGGAAAGCATTTCTGTTTCTTGTGGATTTATTTACTTCCTCAACATGAGCACATGAGGTGGATTACAGCTAAACTGACCGCATGTTGCTTTGTCCTGTTGAAGGGTGAGAATCGAAGCTGCAAGTAACATTTAATCAGTGTCCTAGCTGTGTTTATTATGTGTCATTAAAGGGGTTGTGTTTACAGCGGCATGCGGAGGCGCACGTGAGGGAAAGGGGGAGGAGTAACCGACAGACTGTTTTGAGAGAATGCAGAAAATACAAGGAAGAGAGAGGGGGCGAGTCAGTTTTTGGAAGAGCTTCAGACTTAACTGTTCAGTCATTTGGGTTTAGCTCCTCTATAGGAGTCCAAAATCAAAATGAAAGACCCAAAAATGAGTATAACAGCCAAATTTATACATGGAAAAGTGGCCGTGACCCGTCTGTTTAAACCAATGCTCCTTTGTGCATCTTATGCAGTGATGTAATGACTGTTTGCGTGGATTAAATTTGAAAAGGCAACGATTAATGAGGAAGAGTTAGAGAAAATCCAGTTCCCCTCTGACAATCGCTCAAAGTGGAGGCAATGCCAGACCAAGAGAATCAAGTCCACTCAGTGAAGTGGGCGGAGTCTCTGGCCTGGGCCCAGGCTTCTATTTTGATTCAGTGTTGGTCCAATACACAATATCTCTGGTTTGGAGTGTGAAAAACAGTCACCAGCACACATCAATGTCAAACATGATACCTACGGCTGAAACTGCACAGCATCAAACTGCAGCCGGTTTTGTTTGTTTGAGCTTCACAATCATGTCTGAACTCGATGGAGCCTGAATTGATACAAACTGACACAACTTCTCATGGAGCTGCTCTCTTGGTTTGGCTCAGGACTGAAGTTATCACTGAAAATGTACTTTCTATCAAGAAAATTTTATACTGAAATCAATTGTGTTTGGCCTGGGTTCAGCTTGTAGAGAGAAGGAAATGTTTTATTACACTTGTAAGGCTTTTTCATTGGTATTTTTGGCCGCCCAGAGTCAAACCTTGCAGTGCTGATTTGCATTTCCATTAGCAGTTTTAATGTGCCGAGATGTGCTCAGCCGTGCCCAAGATGGATCGTCTCTGTAACAGAGCCAAAGCGCAACGGATCACCTTCAAGTGGACTGTGGTGACATTTCACCAGCCACAGCCAGCCAGTTCTGACCCCCTTCTCCCTCTTGCAACGTGTGTTGCAAGATGTAACTCATGTCAGTGCAGGAATCCAGAGAGAAATTTGTTTTTAAAAGTCTCTGCGTTCCTCTCTCAGTACTTTTTTTTAGCTTCTCACGGACTCTCGGTGGTTTCAAGTTAACTTTCCCTCCTGTGTCCGTGTTTAAACTTTAGATGTCTGCTTTATTTTACTGTTTCGTCGTGTTTGTGTCAAGTTACTGCTGATGAAAACCCAACATTTCCTGATTTTGCTGCTTCACAACAGGAGCTTTTAAATAATAAAATTACGCAGAACTCTGGCTGTACAGAATTTTCAGCAAATTAAATGTATTTATCATATTGCGGGGAGAAGTACAAGCCGAAACAGTCACAATAAAATCGTGAGATGAAGAGCTGCAAAGTGCTCACCTCCAACAGGTCAAGTGCTTCTTTTACCTGCTGTGCCGTGTAATGGAAAACCAATTACTGCATAAACAACCATCTACTCAAGACAATCAGTTACGCCCGGGACAGGCACCCTGCATCTGCGTCTGCAGCGTGTCGGCTTATTTTTTTTTGGGGGGGGCACCCATTCAAACAGATTTGAGCAGCCACATAGCAGGCGGGAGACGCACATCAGCAGTGACGCAACACTTCAGCTCGGGAGGCTCCGTTTTGATATATCCAGCGTGTCTTTCAAAATAAAACCTCTCACAAGCGTGTATGTGCAGAGAGTCCCTTCATTTAACAGTGAAACACTTAAAGGATCTTGATGTGTAAAACAGTGTTTGGACTTTAGGATAAATAACAGTCAAACTAGAGACCCAATGTAGTGAGTGTTTAGTTTTTCTCTTTAATTTAGGCTGATCACTGATTTTATTAGGCTGCCTTTATCTAACAACACAGTCTGCATCGTACCAACCCGGAGTGGAGATACACCCGCAGCATCTGAACAGGAAAGGAACTCTACTTAACGTAATGACTTTAAACGCAGTAAATGACTAGTTTTGAGAGCAGCAGATTGGTGACGCAGATGTGCCGCAGAGGTAGAAGCAGGATGTGTCCCAGGTGTTAGGGACAGACCTTCATGCAGGCAGCCCTGTTTTAATGGAAATGCAAATCACACCAAGTGAAATCAAGTCAAGTCAAGCCAATACATGTGTACGGAAGAGGCCTGTTGGTTCACTCTCTCCAGGCTCCATCAAAGCTCTGAGCATTTACTGGACATTTGACGTGTTCACTTCAGCAGGTTTCTATGTGCAATGGTCCATTTTTAACTGCTACAAGGAGCCTCCAATATTTGTAGGTAAATCCTGAAATGCAAATACACAGGGAATGTACCAACTTCCCCTCCCCCCTCAGATCACCCCTCAGTCTCATGGTAGTTTGGTCCGGTAGTCACAGAGCAGCAGTCTTTATGTCCGCACCTGGAACTTGCCAGCCTTTGTCATGTACTTGATGCCTTTGAAAGGTTTATACTTCTCGCCGTACATGTCCAGTCGATTCACCTTCAGTCCTGTTGAAGGACAAAAATAAGAATTTCTCACTACACACACTGTGTGATGTGCACTTACCTTGTGTTAACACTCGACACATTTACATGCACAGTTAAGTCGAGCTACGATTACAGCTCGATTAGGCCATTTAATTGGACTACTTTCCTTGTGCCCATATACAAGCGCTGAGGGAGAATCGATTCATTGTCGATTCTTCTGCTATTACTTCTGCGACAGTAGGTGCCGATATGCCTCGTTCAGCTGGTTGCTATTGGACCTTCTTCTGCTTAGCCAAACAAGCTACAAACAAGTTAGCAAGCGGCTAGCTGAATCCATTTCTAACGGTAAAAACATGGATAGCTTTGCAGCCTTGGACACTTCAT
Organism: Naso thynnoides; assembly: GCA_029783665.1. Classification (NCBI taxonomy): domain Eukaryota; kingdom Metazoa; phylum Chordata; class Actinopteri; order Acanthuriformes; family Acanthuridae; genus Naso; species Naso thynnoides. The sequence continues at coordinate 5,113,191 of JAQLOL010000021.1, read as the reverse complement.
ATTTACGCTTTACTTTTGTTACACTTTTGATGCACCCTTCCCCTCGTGCTTACGGGATTTTTGTTTTCGTAATGGCTTTCTTCTACAAATTTATGCTGTTCCAGTTCCACGTCAAGACGCCGTGGGGACTATCGATCATGTGCGGATTGCTGAGGCCAGTCCAGTCCGGTCGAGGCGCACACACACACAGGAGTAATTCAACTTCCAATCGCATTATCTGAGTGTGTTAGCTCGACTTTGAGAAATTCAGTCTGACTAACACATTAACATGCATTTTAAAAGTCCGGTTTTAGCGGGACTAACACAATGAATGGATTTTCTCTAACTTCATGTAAACGTACTGACTGGCACAAACACCCAAACAGGTTTCTACAGAACACAGAGCATCATTTTTTATCCTCTCTCAGCTCAGTGTCACTTGTTAGCAGTACTAGAATAGAATAGATATTTAACTTGTTTCCCAAGGTACACCTGAAGCATCATAAAGTACTCCGGTTGCGCTGTCACTCCTGTTAAGACCTTACCCCTGTAAACATCTGATTAAGACCTTATTCAGGTAATGAGAGACACAAATAAGATAGCTGGGTCGTGCCTGCATTAACCAGAATATTCAGCGTGTTACCACCTTACCCTGGTAACTACTGAGGCATGCTCCTGTGCATGCAGTTACAAGGAAGAGACGTGCAGCGCTCGCCCACCGCTAATTATCTCAAATACTGGTAGACAATAGAAAATGTTAGCCTGCCTCCGCCTGAAGTTATCAAATAAACTTTCCAACTACTCTAAATGGTCCTCTGTGCTTGTTGTGACTGGTTTATTTACCATGTTATGTTATTTTTTTAGACTCAGGTTAGCACTAAATGTAATTTTAGAGTGAAATACATTTGCTGTTGTTAAAAGTTACAGTTTACTGGCATCCTGCGGTTTGCATCCGGTGTCTTCATCATGTCACTCGTCTTTCAGCACATAAGACTTTAGCAGCACAAATGTTTGCCACAGCATTGGTTGCTGTAAAATAGCTAAAAGCAGGGCACGCAGAGAGGATGAAATTAGCTGCACCTTCAGCTAAACTAGCAGGGCAAACACACACGAACTCCGGCTGGATAGTGGGTGCTACGGGGTGCAATGTATACAGGCATATGATCGGGGTACTGCTGGTCGTTGTTCATGTCAACAGGTCTGTCCCTGGACAGACAGTAATACGGGTAACGCTCAGTAACCGCAATATTGTGTGTAAGCGTGGTCATCGAAACAAAATGACAATTTAGTCATTTCACGCCATCTAGCCTAGACATGTTAAAAATCAATTTCACATGCAGTGGATGGAGTATTTTTTCATCCAGATGAAGACTGATAAGAAGTGTCTTACAAATAAAATTGTTTAATAACCTCCGGGGTTTTTCAAAGAATGCAAGGTATATATTTTCTGAAAGTCGGATGTAATATTTGGCACAAATTGGGACTAATTACACCTGTGCCTGTCTACACACATGAAATTATATTTAAAGCATTAAATGCATGCTAGTCTCACTGCCCTCCATGTTGTAAAATTTGGATATTGGGAAAGAAATTTTAAGAGATATTCCTTTTGTAAATGTGTCAGGTGAGGAGATGTATTTGATGCATCTGGCACCATCTAGTGGCCATCGTGCCACTGTGCCGGCGGAATGCAACAAATCAGGTGGTTATCAGCTGAGCAGGCCATGTGACGAAAGCTTCTCTTATGTGTGGGGCTTGAGGTCGAATGACTCCCCATTCAAAATTTAAACAGGAAAAGATGATTGTTAAATAATGATCAAACATTAATCTAATTCAGCGTCTAGCTGTTGTGTGAGAGTTCGGCAGGTGTGTGTGTGTGTGTTTTCACCTGAGATGGCCATCTGCTGGATCTTGAACTGGATGTTGATGGTGGGGTTCTCGTCAGGTTTGGAGGCCCCGGCCTGCAGGCTCATGGTGCCTTTCAGGCTGGGAAGCTTCTGTGGGTTGATCTTACCAACATCCCATGTCAACATCTGGTAAGACATAAAACATCAAGGTGGCAATGAGACCGCTACAACTCATATAAATAATCTGAGTCTCTTTGAGAACTGCAGCTTCCATTTAACAAAACTGACCTCTAGTCATGATATTTCATTCCTATGTTCATATACATCTTCTCTTTTCCTTCTCTAAGGGTGGCAAACACACTCAGACACAATCTCTAAGTACCTTTGTGACTGGGTCGAAGGTGTATGTTCCCTGGGAGGGGTTGAGATTGGCGTTGAGGACGCCCCGTGGCAGTTGGCTGCTAACTAGAACTGACTCCACGGCTTTGCCCATCGTTTGTTTGGGTCCTAGGGTCAAGTCAAAACGTCCTTGCGAGCTTCCCTCGCGGAAGGTGATGTTGTGCTTGACGTACACGGGGATCGCCACCAGGCTGAAGATAAAACAGGCCAAAAAACAACCAAAAGTCATAAGAGTGAACATTCATCTACAGGTATGGAATCCTGTTGTTTATATTAGTGCATTGCTTGAGAGAATATCTTCAGACAGAACACATACAGTATAATTGATTAAAAAAAACAAACACAACTCGATGAAAGGAGTTGACGTGAATAAATCCTAAATGAAAAAAACACTAACTTCTGAGAGCTGACGTGGTAGGAGAGCAAGCGGAAGTTTCCATCAGGGGGGATGAAGGAGAGGATCCGCTCAGCTTCCCAGCGCTTGAACCGAACACAAGGGTGGAAGCTGACATCATCCAACAGCCGAGGATTCTGGGAGACAGAGGCGGAGGCAGAGGTTCAAGTTGGTTAGGGACTAGCGAAAAAAAAATTTGCTTACGGGTTGCTAAAGCAACTCTATGTAAGGTTGACCGCGACTAATGGCTTCGAAAAACAAAACTCAGCTAAATAAAAGGCTGCAGACAGACAGAGCTGTCGCAGGACATCAGAGGAAAAACCAGAGGACATTTTCTCCAGAAAATCGGATCCGGTTTTACTAAAATTGCTGTTTTGTGCGACATATTAAAGTGCATTGTTGAGGTTTGTTTTTCAAAGCCACGAGTCACAGTCAGTGTTACATAGTGTTGCTTTAAGATTTTAAAACAGCTTTCTCTTACAGACTTTGTATTTTTAGATGCTTAAACAACTTTTACTTTTCATTCTGAGTCAAAACATATCGGCTACAGCAAAAAACGGCTCCAACTTGCCAAAAAACAAAAAAACAAAAAAATCTGTGTAGTCTGAGGGGGTCTAAACATCTGTGAGAACACACAGCAGCTGTTCCATTTGACACTCTTAAGATTTTACTTGAAGTCATGAATGTATTTCAAAGTGAGTCTGACAGTTTGGATCCACGGAGACATATAAATAAATGTATAAATGTAAATAATAAATGAACGAATGAATAAAAAGAGCTCGCACATTTGTTAAAACTGTGTAAAAGAGGAAACTTACCATAAAAGAGAGCGTGAGGTCGGGCATTCCTGTCAGTTTTACACAGGCATCAATGACTCCCTGAATTTCTGCTGTGATAGTGGAGCCTGAAGAGTGGGGGATGGGTTGATGTGAGAAAGCAGCAAAAGCATAAACCACACAGATTAACAGTAAAACAGATTTTAAAGGCAGACACTTACAGTTGTAACCTAACCTGATAGATATTTTAAGCTGTAAACATTATTAAGTATGCAGTAATATCTTTTATCATCTGTGATCTATGAAACTTTACCAATTCACAACTAACATGAAGGCTAAACAGTCAAAGTTCAGAACAATACCTGATTTATCGATGATAGCATCGATCTCCTCCACCACGTCAAAATAGGCTTCGTTGTTGGTGTATTTGACTCCAGTGCGTCGCCATGGCACCACTGACAGCTGGCCTGTAGGCAGCTGTTCACCAACATTGGTGCTGCCTATAATACAGACAATAATTAAATGTAGGGATGCATTATCAGTTATTATTGGCATTTTATTGGTATCGGACAATATTGGCTTTAAAATTAACTATCAATATCAGCCAGCACATCAATATCCGCTGATACAATAACCGATAAACTAACAGGCTGCTGTTTCCTTGATTAAACGCCCGAGTCGACTCCATGTTTCACATGTTCCCCGTGGACAGACTTTATGTTTACTTACTTTGTCTCTTGTGAAACTGGCCACATTTGTCCTGGTTGTGAGTATTTTTCTGATCGTCTCAGGGAGCGTCATCCAGTTTTAAGTAGGATGCGTCTTACTTGTTTTGTTTGAAAACAACTGTCATAAATACATATGACATGTTTTACGTAACGCAAGTTCAAGTATTTCGCTTCTTTTGCACAAGGAAAGAATATTTCATCATTTTAATCTTTGTATTTTACATCTGCATTTGTCGGCGGTCCCACACAGTGAGAGTGTGCAGAATAATACTGTGTGTAAATTCCACTACGGAAGAGACCTGATGATCTTTGCAATTACATGTGGGGAAAAAATACACAGATATATCAGTACTGGTATTGATTATCGGCCAAAGATGTTGTAAAATGTTG
>JAQLOL010000021.1:5097947-5108578 GCA_029783665.1 Naso thynnoides | reverse complement strand
GATTATCGGCCAAAGATGTTGTAAAATGTTGGCATATAGGACATTGGCAAAAAATCCAATATCGTACAACCCTAATCAAACGTCACGCGTGCAAAGAATCCATTCAAACAGTAAACACAGAAATGGCTGATACGAGTCCAGCATCCTGCATTATTTGGTGCATTCGTGACTTCGACCTCACTTGACCTCACGTAACAAAAAACATAAACAAAACATAACATAACGCTGAAGTGCTTGATTTGAAAGGATGTGTCATTTCCATTAGCAGTTTAAACGTGCCAAGTTGTGCCAAACTGCACCTGAGCTGGACCATCTTTATTAGCAGCCATTCTTTGATAAAAACAAGTCACTGATACTGCCGCAAGAAAGTGAACAAACAGGAACAGCCACAGTGAGAGGTCTGATGAAGAGCAGCAGAATACAGACTCTAAACGCACAGCTGCAAACAGCTCACCTCCAAACGAGAGGCAACGTTCAGCACTCCATGTGGTGTGATGGAAAAACAACTGTGGAGTCAGCACAAGCGCATCACCAGGCACAGACACACCTTCGTGTGGTCTGCCCTGTTTGAATGAAAATGCCAATCCCTGCCAATCCCAATGTGTGGTCCAAATATATAAATCGTTTTATTGCAGCTACATTACAGGCTAAGCGGCGCGATTTACTGAATCTATGTCAGGCTACTTTATGTGGAAAAAAAAAAAAAAACAGCGTTAGTGGAGATTTTAGTTGACATCATTTCGTCAGGGAGATTTTTTGAAGATGAGCTGGTGTCAGGAAGTCTGCCTGTTTTCAAAATGAAGAACAACAGAATAAAAGATGGGAAATTAAATTCATTAAGATTGTTGAAATCCTGCTGAATTTAAGTCAGTTCAAGTGGTGTCAGGTAACACGTAGAGCTTGGACTGTTTTCACCACTGAGTGCACAGAAAGCGCTACTCTGTTAAAATGAACGCACTATGTGAGTACATTGCATAGGCTTAACATGTTGGTTGTAACATTACTAATGGAAGAACGCGATTTGCTTGACTGTATAATAGTTGCCATGACAACGGTAAACTCTGTCTTCATAACCTTTAGACTTTGAGTGCACACCTTTCACCAAAATTTACCAATACTTTTATTTTATATTGTTTGAAAATGACCAGAGCATAAGCAGGACAATCAGCTCGTAGGTGTGCGTTAAACGGTTTGAGGCATGACGTGGAGGCCAAGTCGCAGAAGGTGGTTGGCTACGCAAAGCTGATTATCCCTTCCATGCACACACGCTAGTGGTCACTTAAATTTATATTAATTTGGATGCTGATGATGATCAAGGGATGTTACTTAAAAAATTACTCACACAATTATCTGCTTAATTGAAATTAGTAATTGAAATTTTACAGGCACTGTGGCCTGATGTTGACATGCACACAGACAGTACCTGTGATAGTGTTGACCATTGTGCGGAGAATGGTGGGAGGCTTAATGAGCTCTTTTAGGATGTTGGACTCAGTGGCCAGTGGAAAGCCGTTGTCCAGCATCTCTTCCAGTAGCTCATACACCACGACCACGTTGTCTTTAATGGCGGCCTCTGTACACACGCCAAAGTAGTCCTGAGAACAGAAAACACAGGCAGGGTGTTAGCATTCTGGTCAGACATGAGACATTTCAGAAAAACTGCGAGTAGATGTAAAAATGTGAACATTTTTAAAGGCGCCAGAACCTGGAATGTGTCGACGACTCTGTGCAGAAACTCAATGACAAACAGAGGTGGCACCTCGCTCTGGATGACCGCCACAAAGTAGATGCGATGTCTGAGCACACTGATGAGATAGTGATGTGGGGTGGGGATCACTGGTGGGACGTTCTCCGGCTCAGTGGCGCGCTCCTGTGCCTCAAAGAAGTAGTCGCACACCGAGCGGCTGACCACGCTCTTCCAGTGCTTCTCCAGAAAAATGTCCCCTGAGGCGTTAACTAGGAACAGGCTGTGGATCATTTTGGCTGAAGGCTGAGAGGCTAACGATGAAAAGAGAAAAACAAACATGTCCAAAGAGAATTTTTGTATTAACAGAAGGCAATGAAATTCTTTTAGTACTATACAGGAGGTCTCAATTTAATTATCCAGCAGTGAATCTAAGTATTTCACATATCTGCCGATGATTTGTATGCCGTCATTTAGTCATTCTACAGAGACAGATATATAAATGGTTAAAGTGGTACGGCAAAAAATAAACAACTTAGTAAGATTCTCTGCCCAAGACTGAAAAGACAGCTCTTCTTCCTCTCACGTGACACATTCTTGTGGGATAAATATACGTTTCACGCTCTGGATATATCGTCAAATATTGTGCCAACTTAAAAAGCAGACAAGAAAACACATCCATGTCACTTCTCGGGCTTGTGGGTATGTTTATTTTAGGTTACAAAATAGTTACATGCTTATGTTTGAAGTTTTTTTATTTTTTTTAATCTAAATTTATTAGTTTTAACTTTACAGGAAACAAGCAAGTAACTGTTACAGTGAATGAACTTATTCTTAACAAAAACAAAACTTGCACCAAAAGCTCCAACACAACGTAAAACTACATGAGCACACGCTATATGATAAAGGTGAAGAGCAAAGTAAAGGAAAAAATAATAATAATAACAATAATAAATTTAAAAATATATATATACTTATAAAAATATTATAAATATTCACCTAAATCACCTATAGTTCAGGTAATAGTATGTTTTAATGTTTTAAAGAGCCCTGTTGTTTTCCTTAACATTATTTTTCGCAGTTACTGATGAATCCACAGCGAGTACAAAGTAAAAGTACAGTTTACATTTCAACATCCTTATCCTCATCACGGGATGTTCATGCAGTTTCACAGCAACACATGAACAAGACGTCATAAAAATGGGAGGTAATGGGTCAATTTAAAAGGCACAATATCAATTTTCATTAAAAAATAAATAAATAAAGGCCAGTATTTCTCTGGACTTGGTTAATACAACAGTGTTGCAATGAAGCCTCTTTAGTTACGTTAGCTTCAACTAAAGAGTGCCTTTGAAATATGACACCGGAATATTCATTAAATATGCGACGACGCTATCGAATTCGCCAGTAACTCCGCGATGTTACAACCGGAACAACTTGCAGCTACATTAATATTACACACATCTGCAAATAATAACATTATTTAACAGAGTAACGAGTTATCTGAATTGAAACGGAGCATTTCAAGGCCTCGGTTTTCATACAAGATGCTAACTAACATCAGTCCCTCCTCCTGCCTCACAGTCTCATGACAGAGGAGCAGTCTCCCGCTACACGCTACGGAAATTCACCAAATAACGATGCTGTTCTCACCGGAAAAAAATGCCAGCTGTCACTAAAGCCGTTCATTAAAGTGAAGTGACTTACCGAAAACAATTTTTGCGTTTTCGTCTCGCCTTTCACCGTTTTTCCCACTGAAAGATTAAGCAGACGTCGTTGCTTCCCGTTAGGTGGAGCACGTCCTGACGTAAGAACAGAGGCGCGCCGCGAACCAATCAGAATCCACGGAGACTGTGAAATCCCGCCCACTCTACAGAGTCAAAAAACACTGCGGTCCGCTCGCCCAGTGGTTCCCTGTGAAGTGGACTCCGAGCGGCTATGAGCCACCTGAAGTGACGTTCAGTTCTAAGGGTACTGCGACCTGTGCAAGGAACCGGAACCACTGATCAACGAACGTTTAGTACACCGGAAATTGACAAGCAGGATTACCCATCAGTCATTGCGGTTCTTGTAGCGGTAAAAACAAATACGGAGCTCACTAGCTAACGTGACTATTATTCATGTGACTTTGAAGTAATAACGAACTACTGATAACTAATTTAAGTGATGCAGTTCATCTTAAAATAACAGTGCTGGTAATAATGGTTTATTTTTCTGGGTAAACGAGTTGTTGTAGCCTTGTCTGACAAGGTAAACTTGATTGAGTTAGCATATCTAGCTAGCTAACGCCAAACTTGGCTCCTACTGCTCCGTGTAACTTCAGTATTAACGCACATGAATGCATCTACCAGTCCTAATTATTAAGGACAACACACTGTTATTACTTTGTAGTTAGAATAGAAATAACAGTCAATATGAAGTATCTCCTAACTTTTAGCTAATTTTCATAGTAGCCTACTTTTAAAAAACGTATTTAATAACTTATATAGCCTACAACGTCTTGACAGGAATAATAAGCAACATAACGTTACATTCTTTATGACCGTATAAACAGTTACGTGACAGAACAACATGGCTATATTTACCATAAATCAAATGTACAGCTGAATAAATAAGGTGAACTCGAAACAAAATAAATAATTAGTAAGAGAATTTTTATTGAAGGCAAACTGTCTTCATTCTTCAGCAGTCCAAACAGGCGCCCCTTCAGCACCGGCCCGGATGGGCTTTTATATATTATCTGCAAATATTTGTAGAGAACAGATATAATTCTTTAATTCAATTTTAAAACAATTCAATGAGGGTTTCTGTTTTGTTTCCCCCACTTACTTAAGTGTAGCCTATATGATATTTTCCCATTATAATAACTATATCAGATATTTTTCTGAATAGGGTTGTGGCTTTGGTTACATTAGATACACCTAACAGGAAGTAAACAAATTCAGTGGCTCCTGTGGTCTGTCATTAGTTAGATACCAGATAGATACTTTATTAATCCTCTGTGGGAAATTCAATCATTTATAATAATAAAGGTTCACCGCCTATTACTAGCCTGGCATGCATACTATGCAGATTTTTTTTTTTTTTTAACATAAAGGAAAGACCTCCGTTTTTAGTAGAGCCGCTCTCGTCTAATCTGGCTGAATCTTCTACTTTCTTGTCTGCTAGTGGATTAGTAACAACTGTGTTGCCAGCATTGCATATATGTGAACCAACCAACTAAGCGAGCTATAGAGCTGCTTGCAGCTAAAAAACTATGTGACTAACCATCCTTCAAATATCCAGCCCAATGCAGACAGAGGCTGTGCCCAGCCAATGTGATGACACAGGACACAGCGCTGTGGCATACTGAAAGGACGGGGCTTGGACCACGATATGCTGGTTTGAAAGAGTGTTACGTCAGACTTAAAGATCAGATACTGCTGCTGAGACCAAATCTTCTGAGACGGTAGATTACATCAGATCATATTAGATTTGACTGGATTTGATTTAATTTTATGATGATTATAGGTCATATTTTCCTGTGCTACTCTTTTTCTCTTGCACAATGGTCTAATCTCTCATATTACATTATATTACAACAGACTCAATTTGATAATTAGATTTTTTTTAAGTGATGGACACGGCACACAGTTAAACCAAACTCTGTTCCCCCAGTTGAATAGAAGTTTTTTTTAATCTTTTTTTTTTCTCATCTAAAATAATTATTAATTTTGATTTAACACGCCTGGGCTTTGGTGGCATGGTGACATAGTGTCAGGAATGGCTGATTACTTGGTCTGTGGTATAGCTGCTTGCAGCTTACTTACAATACACAGCAGTTACAATACACAGATGTGTCCCTCAGCAATACAGTCTACTCATCAGCTGGGTTAAAAAAAAAAGCATACACTAAAATTTTATGACCTCAGATGCGTCAAAGCCCCATGCAATGTCAAAGTATAAGTCCCCAGATTTTAGATAAATAAATGGTGCAACTTCAGGTGACGTTACCAGAAGCAGACAGGAACACTGCATCCGGAGTACATCGAATGTCACCGAGATGGGGGGCGCAAACTTTGAGCCGCTTCGTCTCCTTTCAGATGTCTACAGCGCTGATTTGACATGTTCACAACCATCGGCAAAAGATCTCAAATCTGAAACACTGACAACACAAACTACATAAAGAGGAGAAGTCAAAGCTGAAATTACTATAAAGAAAAAAACATGTTATTAAGTTAGGCACTTACTGTTGTCACATTAATTCATTGACTACAACAATTGCACTACATCTGTGATCTGACAAACAACCAACACACTCTTGCCAGGACTTGCACCTGGAGTCTTCCACTCAATGGGTGGATGTGTTACTATTACACCACAAGAGTTTGGTGTTTATTGTTGTTTTAGAACACAAATACAGTAATGCGATCTCAATTACATACAATATCCACACATCACTTTCTTACAGAAAGAAGGTTTTTTTACAGTGTTAAAAAGTTCAGTGCAACAGTCCAGAAAGCAGCAAGTTAAATTTTAGCCTTTCTAAGACATTTTTATTCCATAATTTAACCAAATTTCTAAAAACTTTGCAACACAAAATACTAAAAGGTGAAAATATGAAATGCAGTAAGAACTTATAAGAGGATGAATTAAGTCCAGAACTAACAACTTCATTCTTTCTTCTACTATAACTATTTAAAAGTTTTATTTTCCTTTAACATTTACATTATTCTGAATAATCTGTTAGTTTGGAATAAGTTGCTTTTGTTTGTATCCAGTCAGACTAAATCTGAATTGATTAGAATGCAATCCAATTAAATTTTGATAGATTTGGTAGATGATAGCAGACTTAGATTAGAACATTTTAGGATACATTACATCCTTCTGGATAATGCACAGATAACAGATTGTAGACTTTTATCTTGGAAGATTGATTTATTTGTTTTCATTCTGTTGTTTAAAGACCTCATTTTAACCCGCCACCATCGGAGGACAAATAACTTTATTCTGTTACAATTTGATTTATTATTATTATTATTAGTAGTAGTAGTAGTAGTAGTAGTATTAGTAGTAGTAGTATTAATAATAATAATAATTCTCATCTTATCTTAAACTCATATTGTATTTTGTATTACTGTCTTATTTTTCACAAAAGCTTTTATAAAGCTGCTGCAAATGAGCGAAACATTCGCTATAAACACTCGGATACATCAGAAAGATGTTCTCAGATGGTCTGTGTCTACTGTATTTGTCAATATTAAACAAACCATAGATAATCAAATAAATAAAATAGTACAAATAAAAAAAAAAAATAAGATGATTAAAATATTAACATCCAGAAATACTGGGCACGCATGCGCACTGTGAGCTGCTGCCCGTGAAACTCTGTCCCACTCCGGCCCTGGTCTCAGGGGACATTAACTGCCATACAACTGGCTTATAACTTATTTCTCAGTCACACATAAATACCTCTTACCCCATTACCTCATCGCCATCCATCCTGCAGTCTCTCCTTCACTTGCTTCCAAACAAATGCAGGCGGTGCCGGTGTTATGCCGAGTTCTGCGGGGAACGTGCTAGCAAAGATCTTCAGTAGACGCTTGTGTCACGACTGCTTTTGTCCGCTAGAATCAACAAAAACCGAAAGTTCCTTGAAGACACTTTAAGAAAGTTCTACTTCGTTTCAGGATAAAAAGTAACATTACATTATTTTACAAAAGCTATTTGTTACAGCTAAAAGCTACAAGTAAAAGAATCACCAGCAATGTTTGCAATTTAAACAAAGGCCATGATTCTGTAACCCTAGTGCTATGAGCGCAGGTGAAGCCCTCTGCTGGACTCTGTAAGGAGAAATCCAGTCATGGTGCCAATGGCTCATTGCAGAGACGGCAAGAATGTTTAGTGGGACTTTATTCAGGCAATAGACTTAAGGGTGATTCAAGACAGATTTAGGAAAACGTGGAGATGGAAGGCAGAGCAGAGACGAAAATAAATCACTTTAGCTGTGCTATTATATCACCGTGGTTAATGCCATGGATTTTACAGATTATTTACTTAACCTCAGTACGTTAGATAAATGACAAAAGACAAGGGCAGACTAAACTATAGAGGCAGGCAAGTACGGGTGGCAAACGAATACACAGTTTGACGTTAAGTTGTTTGATGCCAATACAGCCACAATAAAGCCACATGATCAACTCACATACCACAACAACTTGCAGGTTTACAAGAAATGTGCGTACTGCTGTCCATATAATATAACCGAGCAGACACGGATGTGAAACAAATTTTCACTGATGGATTTATCTAGCAGCTCTCAGTTTGAATCTGATAGGTTGCAACATGCCCAACTCACACAAATACCCAGACATCAGTGTGACTTCATCTTAAAACCTCATCATTCTCCTCTTCATCCCTGCAAACCTGTGAGCCACTTTGTTCTTACCAATGACAATACTCCTCTATTCACAGTATAATACACTGTGTTTGTATGTTTGTATGAATGTATGGATACACAGACAGATGTGATCTGAAAATCAAAGGAGAAAACTGTGTTGTTTTTTTTTAAAGAGAAAGGAATCTTGACATTGTGCTCATACAACTATATGTAAAGGAGCACAGCTATACAGGTTCTGCAGACACTTTTCCAGGACAGCTCCAGTTACCTTTACTTTTTACATGAATATGTGTCAAATCTTTACATTTGTAAGGTCAATTAGAAAATGCATTTCCTGCAGAAAATGCAGAGTGAATGCAATTCACATTTAAATTGAAATTAAAAGAATTCTTGGAAATACAAATTTTGAAAAGAATTGCTAAAAATAGAAGCTGAACTGCATTATTCAAGAAACTTGGAGCTGAACTGCATTTTCTATCTTATTTTGTTGCGAGATTTTCTTTTTTTTTTCCACGTTTGTTTTGCCAGTGCAAACGTCTGTTACCCCTTCCAATAAAGCACTCCAAAACCACGGCCACCCAAGGGAAAACAGTCTGCACCACAACATGCAACAAAGGGCTGAAATGCTGGCAAAGGGACTTTAGCAAGAGAGAAACATTAGATTTCAGTTAGTTAAAGGATTAATAGCTGCCCATATACATACCAAACTCAGTATTGCCTATGTAAGTGTCATTTCTAGTTAACCTGCATTTCTTGTCAGAAATGATCTTACTGAAGGCTAGAAGTTAAATTATTTGACATTTATATCATTTGATCATGTGGTGCCAGTTTATTTTAGTCTGCATGTTACGTCTCTTTAGTGTAACATTTTATATTTTGTAGTCTATCCCACAATTTATACAGTGTTGTGTATAGTAATGTATTATTTGAATACATTTCTATTTTATATATGATGGTGGTGATATATTTTATATAAAGACTGTGTTTGCAATATTTTGTCTCTGTTATATTCTATATTTTTTATGCCTCTTACAATTTACTGTAATTGGTCTGTAGAAATGTTTTGTTGCAACTATTTGTTTGTCAATACAATCAGTCTAAAACCACCTCTCTCTCTCTTTAAAAAAAAAACTGTAATGGATTGATAGTGGCTAAATAATATTTTATTATGTAGCCTATAGTGTTCCAAGTTTTATGTAGTATAGGTTATTGGTTGTTTTATTTGAAATAGGAGCACTATTAAACCTAATTTCATGATAATTCTCCACAATTATGTAAGAAATTTTGCCAACTGGCAAAAATATAATAAAATGTCTGAGACTAAACTTTTCAAAGGTTTTGAAGAACTGCTGTGCTTTTCCGGGCTCTTTTAAAAGAACCCCTTGGAGAGCAGCAATACATGGTCCAAGTGACTGGAGGCCTTCAAGTGGGAACTCATCCGTGGAGAAAGGTTAAACTGGCTCTCGCTGAAGGAAGGCAGGTACTGGGTTCACTGCCTTTTACAGTGTGTGGGACACGTCACGTCCAGGCTGGACAACTGTGCGCAGGCCCGTGTCAGTAGGCGGTGTGTGCTAGTAGTGTACAAGGTGTTATAAAGAGCTTTTTCCTGTAAACATCTGCTTGTTGCTGCCGGACATAAAGTTGATGAGACTGATTACACTGAACCAAAACAATACAGCTGCTGTTTTGGGCCAAAAGCACTGAGCGGAAAGACTCCGAAACACTCTTTAGAGTCGTCTAAAATTGCAGAGTTAAATGATGACTAACAATGTCCACATTCCACGAACTCATACCAACAGAAACACTGATTTTATAAACCTGAAACTGAATCAGAACATAACACTGAGTGGAAAGCCGATAAAGCCACAAAACAGCTTGACATCCGTTAAAGCTCTTCAAAGAGCTTACACTGTATGGCCAGAGGGTGACATGAATCACCTCAGATGACACATCTCTTTAACACCCAGGCCACAATACAGCCACCAGCAATTCTTCTCTCTGATTGGATGTTCTCTCTGATTGGCTTTACCTGGTTAGAGCGTTGCCGAGGAAGCGACATTTTACACCTGGTCACCAACAGAGCCGGCCCAAGGCATAAGCCGCTAAGTGCCTAACCAGCAGGGGCCCCCCAAGAGCATCTGATTTTATTCATTATTTGTGTTTGATGATATAGTAATTATATGTGTTATCATGCAAAAGACCTGCACCACGTTCAGTATGCAACTTTGTACTGCATCACTTTGAATATTAAAGTAAAAATCAACACCAGACCACTCTCGTAACTGAATTGGCTACCATTTAAGATTAAAAATCATAGAAGAGTAAAAACATGCCAGGCTGACGTTGGTAATGGGAAAATGCTGCCTTTGCCAATAGAAATTGAGATAATGCTCTGCTCTCCAAATTTGGAAAGTATAATTTGCTTCCATGTCCACTCCTTAATCAGAGTCGCCCTGTGGAT
Organism: Naso thynnoides; assembly: GCA_029783665.1. Lineage (NCBI taxonomy): Eukaryota > Metazoa > Chordata > Actinopteri > Acanthuriformes > Acanthuridae > Naso > Naso thynnoides. Next base: position 5,098,054 of record JAQLOL010000021.1, on the reverse strand, counting down.
GAAAATCTGGCTACAACACTATGTGCTCAAAGCTAGTTTTACTAGTATATTTGTAATAACAGTTAATTAAATAGATTAATTAATTTATGGGGGGGGGGGGGGGGGGG
>JAQLOL010000021.1:5067216-5097847 GCA_029783665.1 Naso thynnoides | reverse complement strand
TATATATACGTCTGTGTGTGGAGGAAAATGCATTAAAACACTATACAATAACAACATACCCCAATATCCAAATAAAGTAATCCTGAGCTGCCGAGTCACCGATAGGTGATGACTATATTCCTGACATGGCTGAATCAAGCACACAATAGCGTGGACAAAACACCAACACTCAAGCAAAATCGTTTAGTTTGATTGGGTGAAGTGTCCAATCAGTTATTAGTGATTTTATCTACTCTTAGAATGGACGAGGACAGCACTAAACTCTTGCATGTTACTTTCTGATGACACCGCGTGTTTTTTATAAGATGGAAACATATAAAACCAGATCTCATCAGCCGTACACCCAACAATGTATAATTCAGACACTGGGAAAGCTGTGCAAGTAAAGCTGAAATACTAACGAATCAGTTGACAGGAAAAAAAAGTTTAATCAGATATTACTCAAACAAAAATTTGTTAAAAATGGTTTCAGCTCATCCAAAGTGCTTTTATTTTTTTTTTTAAATCATTGTAAACAGTGTGTGCTCACATGTGATGTCAAAGGTGATCAAAAAGACAAAAAAAAAAAAGGAACTTTTATTTGACCACTTCATAACCTTTTATGTGTAGACAGGATGAAAACAACAAGCTGATGTGCAATGCTAATTTCTGGGTGAAAATGTATTCGCCTGCTTCTCTGCATCAAATCCTTCATTGTCTGCCCGTTTTCTGAATGTTAGGCAAATGACATTGTGCAGCAGTCTGACAGTTTCATAGATAAACACATTTGAGATGTCAGATGAACATAGAAGAGTCGCCACCAAAGGGCACTGTTGGACTAGACAAGGTGTGGAGCACCAAGCTGCCACAGCACCAGTTTTAGTTCAATCACAGGTCCTCACAGCGTCAGACAGCTGTATATGGAGAGAATCCATTTCTGATCAAAATGACACAGAAAACATCTATCAATCATGTTTATCATAAAATGTAATAATAATAATAATAATAATAATAATAATAATAATAATAATAATAAGAAGAAGAAGAGCTCCAGTGGGTCAAAGTGGTGACTGACTGGCTTACTAGCGACCCTGCAGATGTAAGCTCTGCTTTTACATTGCCCACTAAAAAGTTAAACAAATTCAATACATTTTAATATTCTTTTGTAATAAACATAATATTATCGTTAAAAACAGAACTAATAAAATGACATTTAATTTCTACTAAATTAAAATAAACACTTTGAGGGCACAAACTACAAATATCAGCAAGATGATAAGAGATTGAGCTTTTGCATTTATCTGTGTTGAAAGTTGTATCAATGAAAGTGAAACCAATTCGTTCAAAATACAGCAAAATTCAAGGAGACCAAGTCTGAAGTGGGGTGAGGAGATAAGACTCTTTTTTTTTTTTAAGACTGACTCGTGTTCTAAAGGAACACCTGTTGACCGCAGTGTTTGAACCAACTCCACCAGTGACTGAATTTACGAGTTTGAGACAGCTTCCAGTGGTTGTACAGGGTAAAAATAATCTGGACCTTTCCTCATTTCTTTGCTACTTTCCAGACACCCTTAGCTTTCTTAATCAAAGCTCAGATAGAAGACAGAATCTGTAATTGTAACTGGGGAAAACAAAGACCTGCGCTCTTGGATGATTTTCAGCAAGCTGCGATAACTGCATCGATTCTTCGGGTGAATCCTGACTATCCACCTAAATTTTTAACGTGGAATAAAAATATAAAACGTATTGAAAGATCCTGCAATCAAGTTTCCTTTATCAGCTTTCAGAGACTGGGTCCAAAATGAAAACACCTTTTCATGCGAGTTTGAACAGCATTGGTTATTTTACATTAAAGTCCCCCTTCACTCAAAAATGTTTTTTCCTTAAAGGGAAAATCCACCAATTCTCATGTGGATGTCCAGTCAAGGTTGATGGTAACTGTAGTCAACTGAAGCAATAAATTCCTCAGTTTGTGCTTTATTGACAGAGCTATGTTTTCTGAGTTGTTCTGCTCACACAGCCATTCTTGCAGTGCCTGCATGTACCAGTATGCATTGTATCACAAAAAAACAAAACAAAACTAAAAACTAAAAACAGTAATTGCCGGGTCTCCAAGGTTGTTATCCATCTCATTGGAACATTTATAGTTTTCAATAACGAGGGGTTTTTAGTCTGTCAGAGTCATAAAATCCTCTCAAACAAACATGGCGCTGGCTCGCCCGGAGTGTGAGGGGTAAACACTTTGTAGTTCTTCCTGGAACCAGTGACATCAAGAAATTTGGAAGCTGCATCCAAGAGACACAGAGAACATTGAAATAAATATTGTTGGATTTCACATTATGTCCCTAATTTAGGTTTATGTTCCCTAAAATGTTAGACCTGGAATCATCTGTCTGGTGTGCAAAGTTTTGGGGTTTTTTTTAAACTAGAGAGGTGTTTTCACATTCCTGTTACAGAAAGAGACGTCTGTTTATTTCCCTAAAATCTGATTCAGAGGTACTGCTGATAAGCTGGATTTTAAATCTACACTCAGGTAACGAAACCCGAAACTTCCAGTGCAGAGCAGATTTAATGTTCACTTCGGAGTAGGGATGTGTGATATTGGATTTTTGCTGATATCCTCATATTTTACAACTCATTTGGCTGATTATTTATACAGATATATATTTTTTCCCCACACCTCATTGCAGAGACCATCAAGTCTCCTCCACAGTGGAATTTACATAGTTTTATTATGCAGACTCTTACTGTGCTGGCACACTGGCAAATGCAGGCATAAAATACAACGCTTAAAATGATGTAATATTTATTCCCTGTGCAAAAAAAGGAAAAAATTAACTTTTATGTAAAACATGTCATATTTATGACTACTTTTATCCTACTTAAAATTGGATGATGCTCGCTGAGACAATCAGAACAAAACCCACAACCAGGAGAAAATTTGGCCTGTTTCACAAGTGAGAAAGTCAGTAAACATAACGTCTGTCCACCGGGAATATCTGAAACATGGCGTCAACTCAGGCCAAAAGCCAAAATGTGGCCTGCAACAAAAGATGTAAGCATTGTTTTAGCCTGTTAGGTTGTCAGAAATACCTTTTGTTACATTTTTCCATCATGGGAGACACGATTCTAGCGGAAGCACTTGTTGATTACCTGCAGCCTCTGCTGGCTGTTTGAGAGGAGGAATACGAGTCACTTGAATAGTTTTTTAAAAACTGTCAACAGCGAAACCTTTAAAAGTCATCAGCAAATAATCATAAATGTGCTTAAATATGGGTATGCTGTACACACGATTAAGTTTAGGCCTGGTGGAGATAATTAAGTGCTTGTTTTGCAGTGTTTAATGGCTGACACCACTAACCTCGGGCTTCAAACATGTTTTTAAATTCCTCCCTTGAAAGTGAAAAAAAAAGTCCAAATATAAAATACTCAGTGAATACAAAAGGGTTCAGTGTTTATTTTGAAATGAGCATGATACTGATCACAATAAGCCTTTATCCCTTTGGAGTAAATCTGGAAGAAGTGGACTTAGATAACCAACTACAATTCATCTGTAGAACAGACTCAGAAGAAACTTTAAAAAGCTCAAGGAAAACATGAATGGCTCAACATAATTTATTTTCATTTTATGTTAAAATGTACAGAGTTCTTTGAAAGTACTTGCTAAGAAAGAAAGAAAAAAAAAACAGAATAAATGGAAATACATACAGGGACAGAGTAGAGAGTTGAGGCCACTGAGCGCTAATCAACCTTCACTGTGCCCAGCTGTCAATCCACTCTTTATTTTGCGCTCTCTCTTAGCATACAACGCAACATGTACAATTACAAAGGATACAAAAAGGGAAGCGATATAAACAGACAGAAATATACTGAGCTCCTTTTTACATGCCTCTTAAATGTAAGGAAGTCATCCTATACACACACAAGTAAAAAAAAAGAAAAAAAAAAAAGAAAAGAATGCCAAGTGACCTTTAGATATTTGTAGTCCTTTTGTTTAAAATAGCATTAATATACTACACAAAGATAGAAAAACTCTAGAGATGAGATGGAATGGAGAGGTTAAAGGCATCTTAAAGTCACTAAAAGTGAGTGGTAATTTTTTTAAATTTTGAATTTCTTAGTAATTATTACCCAAGAGGCGAGCTAAAAAATATGTATTGTTTTTTTTTTCCTGAAACAGAAGTGAAAAAAATGACAGTACCAATATCAATGTCAGAGTTTCCTTTTATATTATAGAAAAAACATTTTCTCTACAATAGCTTTTCTAAAGTCAAAAAGAGTCAGCTTGTGTCATAAAAGAAAGCTGCCCAGTCTGATAAAATTCAGAAAGAAACACAACGAAAACTAAGTACAGAACAGAACAATACACACGAATCAAGTATGCAATGTCAGGTCTGTAAGAAAATGAAAACTCCTATTTTGACTTCGAATACTGGTACATGGTGCAACAAGGTCGACCGTTTCACCCCTGCCAGTTGAACGCCATTACCAACAGGACCTCGGACACTAACCCACCTACGACCCTGCTTTCATACGAGTTTGCCTCTATGTGAGGGCCAAACCATGCACTAGATCAGGCTTTTAGGCACACCTTTTAAAAAGGCTAACTGTCTACCGCCATATTTCTAGCCAATGGGAGTGCAGAAATTTGCAGAAAAGGAAATTACAATTAAAAAAAAAATACAGAAAAAAATATCACCATTTGAGAGCAGACTCCTCGACCTCTTTGGGTCACTAACACTTACGGAGAGGAGGTCAGCTATAGTTAACCGACTTTCCTTAAAGCAGTTAAATGGAAGTCCCACCATTTGTTCTGCATTACCTAAACTGCTAAAAAAGGCTGACATAGTACACCATCTTTCAGTGGAGTGTAGACAAGAACAGCTGAATGTTGTACTTTCCTGAGCTAGCCACAAATTGGCGACAGCTAGCCAGTGTTTGTGTTTGTGTGTGTGTGTATGTGTGTGTGTGTGTGTCTGTGTGCTGATATTGGGAAGTACCAGAATATTTACATCTACATCATTTCAGAGTGGCGGCAAACAGAAAAATAATGCTACTTGTTTCTTTTAAGGACACATAATAAAACAGTAACGCGCTTCTCTCCTCTGCGTCTTTGCTGTTTTTGGTACAACACCGACCATCCGGGAAGCCAGAGAATCTTGAAAACTCGACCACTCAAAACACCGCAGGCCCCACTCGTCTGCTTTTCTGGAACTAGGTGAAAAGCCGTCTGACTATGTGGCCTCAGACGTGTTTGGGTATTTCTGAGAGAGCAAGAAGGTGTATCACCATTTCAGAATGTCACACATATAAAGACCAAAGCATATAAGAGGTCGGACTGCACACGAGTATTTCAAAAAACAATCAACAAAAACGACGACAACAAAAATAGGATTCAACATTATGTTTAACAAAACAAGTGTCCGCCCACAATGTTTCATTGTCTCTTTTTTAAGGTAAGGCTTCCCATATCCATTAAAAGATTGTGTGCATGGTTGAATATATTCAGTTAAACACGTTTTTTTCATTCGCAGTCAGACAAAGCAAGGTACTCCTGTATTGTCTTTCTCTGTGCATCTTCCCCGCATTCTTGTGATCCACTGCTCTTCTCCTGCACATCATGAGGAGGAGCAGACTCCTGGGCCTGTGGGAAACCACATTACAGAGGACTGTGCAGGCCTGGCCTGAAGCAGCATGTTATGGCCGAGGTCCCTGAACACACCCCAGCCTGGAATCTAACAGATTTGCTCCCATACACAGCGTGCTGGGAGGGGGGGGGATGAGCCCAAACAAAAAGGGACAAAATGACAACATAGAAAAAACAGGAAACCCTCTCTGTCTCTGTCTCCAGTCACCTAAACTTACTTGTGCCTGCCATGGCACTGGAGAGGGTGAACAGGAGTAATGGACATTTAGAGTACAGCGAGTGTCAGCTCTGGCCCCATATCTCTTTTTTTCAGTTCTTTGCTGCTCATCTGCTCATGTAAGGTGACTGTTTTGGGACACCAGCATAGCTGTGATGGGAGGGGCCAGTGTACATCATGTTGCCGTGGTGATTGGGCTGCATAGGCTGCTGCGGGTAACCCTGCCCTCCCATCATGCCCATCTGCATCTGCATGGGGTACTGGGCAGGCTGATTCATGTAAGGGGGATTGCCGTGATAACCACTGTTCATCATGGGTTGGGGCATTCGGTAACCGGCTGACATGGCATTGAGGGGCGTCATGTTCATGGAATTATATGCTGCTGCCGTAGGCATGAGATTTGGCATCATACCGCGCTGCACCGCCAAGGTGCGTGGCGTGCCCTGCATGGCCACAGCCCCTGAGCTGCGGCCATAAAGCTGCTGCTGGTGTGGGGCTGGGGCCAGCTGCTGAGTGGCTTTGGACCGTATGGAAATATGGCCTTTGACTGTAGCCATCTGGCCCTGTAGCCGCTGTGTGTGTGGCGGGGGTCCCAGACCGATATTGGTGGTGGGCATGTTGCACTGCAGCTGCAGAGAACCAAGGTTCATGGAGCCAGAACTTAGGTTAGGAGGTGGGGTCATAGTGGGCTGGCCCTGCGGAAGGGGAGTGTGGGGTGACGGGGCGAGCCCAGGGTTGGAGAGAGAAACACTGGTGGCATAGGACGTGACAGAGGCTGAATGGGAGTAGGACATGGCATGGGGGTCCATGATGGTATTGGTGAGCTGCTGAAGTTTGGCCAGGCTGAAGGTTGCTGATGGCTGGGGGTAGCCCCCTGTGCCAAAGTCCTGACCCATGCGCTCATACAAGGTGCGGCCCCCTCCTCCGCCTCCACTCTCTGGGATCTCCATGATCATGGGCGTGGATGCAAAACCATTGCCCATGCTACACTGGGACAGTGCCTGCTGTTGTTGCTGAGGGGGTGGTGGTGGAGCTGACGGTGGAGGCTGAGGGTTGGGAGCTTGCTGCTGCTGCTGAGGCGGCTGCTGAGGAACCTTTTTTTGGGACTGCTGCTGCTGTTGCTGCTGGTTGGTGCTGGGCGGCCTCTCGATCACACCACAGCTTTGAGGAGACTTAATGCCACAGCTGGGGGTGTTGGACGGTGGTGGGGGTGGTGGGGGCTGGGGCACAGCGCTGCCTACGTTACTGGCACCTGGTCCACTGTTGGGCCCTGGTCCTGTTTGCTGGATGAGGCTGCAGCTGCCCATTGCTAGCTGGGATCCTCCAGTTCCTGTGGAAGAGGTTAGGCTGGGAGCTGGCACAAACGAGCAGCTGTTAGACTGCGAGGAGGAAGACGGGGTGGCCGAGCTTGAAGAGGAGGAGGCAGAAGACGAGGAAGCTGTGGAAGCTACTGCAGCTACAGCAGCGGACATTCCCCCTCCGTTCCCACCATTCCCTGTTCCATTACCCCCTCCGCCCATGGTGGAGTCATAGCTGCTGGGGTTGTCATAGTTCTCTGTGGTGCTCTCTATGCTGCCGAGGTCACTGAAGCCACTGTCCACCACCTGCTGTGAGTGGTCGGACACAGACGGCACGTCCATCATCGGCGACGTCTCCATGTTCTGCTGGGAAGGGGCAGACAGAGAACTGGGATGCTCCGGTGTAATTTGGGTGTACCCCCCTCCAGCACCTCCACCACTGCCCCCGGCTCCAGTGGGGCCGGGTGTCCCTCCCCTCTGCCCTGCTGGGGTTGTGTCCATGATGTTTGAGGGCAACCCTGGACTGTTCACTGAGCGCACAGACTGACTGGGCAGAGGTGGCACTGGGGGATTAGGGAGTGGGCTGCTGTGTTGGGAGGCCCCACACTCCTCCACTAGGGCCAGGGAATCCTCCTCAGCCTCCCCTGTGTGGCTGTAGCTCTGAAGAGTCCGGCAGGCGGCTAGGGTCTCCTCGCAGTCCTGGTAGGCCCCGTGGTGTGGCTGGGGTTCAGTCTCTTCGTCCTGTGCTTCCCCCTGTGTCAGGGACTGGACGGCCTGCATAGTCTCCAGGTCCAGCTCATTGGAGTGATGATGGGGGTGGTGTGGGTGATGGTGGCCAAGCTCCTCTTTGAAGTCAGAGTGCTGGTGAGGGTGGGAGTGTGGGTGTGTGTGTTGGGGTTCCATCAACAGCGTGACGTCCTTGTCATCTGGGTGCAGAGGCTGAAGCTCCATGGGTTCAGAAGGAACAGACATGGCCGTGACTGTTTCCACTGCCGCAGCTGCTGCAGCAGACTCCTCCTGCTCCCTGCGCCGCCTCTCCTCCTGCTGTGGGTCAGCTGAGGAGGGCCGACACTTGGACTCCTGCACCTCTTCCTCAGCCTCCTCCTCCTCCTCTTCTTCCTCCTCCTGCTTGCTGACATAGTCGCGCGCCACGCTGTTCTCCATGTCTAAAAAAGCCTCTCCACCTTGGGGTTCTTCCTTGACCGGAGGAGAGCTTGCACGGGAGGCAGGCTCCTCCTCCTCCTCTTCGTCATCATCTTCATCTTCAGAGTCCTGACCTTTTCTCTTCTTACTGCCGTTGTTGCTGCTGTTGCTTTTGTTCTCCAAGTGTCCGTCACCCTCATCATCTGCATCGTGGTCTTCACTGCGTCTGCTTCCTGAACCCGGTGTTACTGCTGCTCGCCTATTGATACTACCGCTACCCAAGCTGCCACATTCTTCTTCCTCCCTCTCCTCATCGTCATCATCTTCTTCCCTGTCACCCATATCTGTGTCCTGAGGCCGGGACTGTGGGGCCCGGTGCCCTGAGGTGGAAGAGGAGGAAGAGGGAGACAGCAGGGGACGAGACGGTGGACGGCTGGGTTTGTCTTCCTCCCAAGTTCTTTCAGTCTCCTCCTCCTCGTCCTCTTCCTCGTCTGGTTCAGAGGTGGGAGGTGGTTTGGGGGCAGGCTGTGGTGGTTGGAGGAGGGTGCGGTTCTTGGGGGGTCTCCCTCGCCTCCTTGGTACTTTCTGCTCAACAGGCTTAGGGAGATAGTCATCTTCATCATCAGAGTCTTTCTGTTTGTTGTCTCTGTTAGTGTTGGTTCTGCAGAGTCGCTTGCGCTCATCCATCTGGAGCAGCTGAGCATCTTTGTCCAGCTGCTGCTCCAACAGCCTTTGTTTTTCCTGCTCCTGCCTCTCTGCCTCCTCCTGGGCCCGCTGCAGATACCAGCTCCGGGGCTTGCGACCAGGCTTCATTTTGATTTTGGGGGGTGGAGGATCCCCACTCTGGGCCTGGCTGTCTGTGGTTGCACGTTGGCCGGGCCCACCACTGGGTGGTTTTCCAGGTCCCCGCTTCTTCCAGTGCAGTGGTTTACGGCTCTTTCCTTTGGGCCAGCCTTTCTTCTTCTTCACTGGGACATCAGGGTTGGACGCTAGTGTCTCTGAGGGCATGGCTGGCAGGGCAGCCACTGGCTTCAGCACAGGTGTCAACTCTGAGGAGGCCAGAAGCAAAACCGGTGTTAGATAAAGCAAAACACATATTCCTGTGAATAATCAAATAATTACTAAATCATAGCAGTTCTGACTAGGGCTAGACCGATATGAGATTTTTGGGGGCCGATGCTGATACAAAAAATTGCGAGTAAGAAAATTCAGATGTCTGATAATTATCGATTCATTACTGTACATATATTATATCTGCTGAATGTGGTTATAAAATACAAATGACAAAGGCACATAATGGAGGCAAGATATCTTACATCTTAACAAACTTATTCCAAACATCAGTGCACAGAGGTGTTAATACTTCATTTATTAATTATTAATTGACGAGCCGCAAACTGCGTAATTACACTATTTTAAATCACTAGTCCAAGCATTTTTCTCAGCCTTAAAAACAGTTTTCGTATTGGCGCATACTGATGAACCATATGCCAATATCAATATATCTGCAACGGCCCAATATTGGCCGATAAAGTGGCCAACCGGTATATCAGAGAGGCCCTAGTTCTGACCTCAAAAGCCCCTCTACTCACCATCCTCCTCTGAATCTGTAAGGTTTGAGTGCCGCCCTCTTTTGGGTGCCGGGTCAGACAACCTCAGAGCAGAGCTGGCTGGGGGATAGCGATGCAGTGGGTGACCCAGGGGTGTCTCCTCCTCCAGCCTGGGCATAGGCCTCTCTGAGTCAGAGTCTACAAAGGGCTCGTCCAACACCTCTGTGGTCTCAGAAATTGTCTCAGTCACCACGCTGCTGTGAGGATGGCTGCGCTGGCGAAAGCGACGCTTCCTCAGTGGTTTCTAGACAAAAACAGAATGGAGAATTAGACTTGTCTTTGAAATTTAAACATTATACTTAAATTCATGGTATTGATATTAATTTCTACATACAATTGAACGAAAAGTTGCCAATTTTTTTTTCAGCCTCTATGTCTTACCTTGCATTTGAGCCCCATAGCAGGTTTAGTGAGGATGGGTGGGGAGCATGCCCTCCTTTCTTCATCATCCTCATCATCATCGTCATCCTCCTCCTCTTCACTGCTTTCACTGAAGCAGCTCTTCCTGAGAGGTGGAGTCTCACTGAGCCTAGAAACCACTGGAAGCTGTCCCAGCCCTTCTTCAGGCGCTTCCGTCAGTCTGGGTTTAGGGCCTCTCTTTTTTCTGGGGGGCCGCCCTCTTCGCGTCGGGGTTATGGAGGGGTGCCTGGCCATTTCCAGCGCACGAAAGGCCGTGGACTCCATTTGTCTGTCCAAGGAGAAAAGGGAGGGGTGGCTGCTGGCAGAGACTGTGGCTTTTCCTCCCTCTGGTCTCTCCTCATCTTCATCATCCTCGTCCTCCACTGGGCGGATCTTGGGTGGCCGTCCCACCCGTGTGTTGTCTTTCACTTTCCCCCAAGGCCAGTTTTTGGGCGGGCGTCCCCGTGGTCTGCGCTCTCCATTTGTTGGGGGAGGGGGTCGTGGTGGCTCTGGGACAGGGGGTGGACAGCGAACGGGAGGAGTTGGAGAGCTTTGGCTAATGGGAAACCCCAAGAAGCTCTTTCTCTCCTCCTCTTCTTCCTCTTCCTCTTCTTCCTCATCCTCCTCCTCTTCCTCCTCCTGGTCCCTCTTCTTCCCTTGGCGCATGTTCCAGGACATTGGTTGCATTTTGTGACTTGGTTTCATCTATTTACAGATTGAGGTAAAATTTAATTAGTAATGGTGAGATTTATACAAAAATGTACAGCAACTTTGACATCAGTTTTCTCAGAGCAAATACAAATTCAACGTATTTACCTCCTTGCGGTTGTCTTCCTCTGGTTCCTCATCCTCCTCATCATCATCATCCCCATCAACATCAGAGACCACAGTGTTGGTTACAATGACAGGAGTCCAGCGAAGACACTCGGGGTCGACCTCTAGCTGCCGTGGACGGGCTTTGAGACGAGCCATGTGGTTGACCACCAACTTCTCCCTCCGCACCAGGACCAGCCTGACAAAACCACAACAAAGAGAAAACAGGATTATAACTCTGTATACATGTTTTGCTGCACGCATGCATATAGACATTGGATGAATACGCTTACGTTGTGGATGTGGACAACAACGTACATGTACAATGAAGACCTTTGGTGTGTCTTTAATTATTTACATTAGCAGGCTTGTCTGTGTATGTGTTATAAAACCAAAGTTAGACCACTTCAAGATTGTTTGAAACTTTGCCACTTTTATCTGGTGCTGCCAGAGATCTTGCCAATGTTAACATTATTCTGAACCAAAAAATCCTGTTACATAGGTCAATACTGAGAGAGAGTGACAAAGCAATTAACACTGACATAAACTGAAACAGAGCTTAATACTCTGAGCCAACAGGCCGTCATTCTTATATTGCCAAAATTGATAAAGAAAAAAAGAGTTAAAGGGGCATCAATTTGAAGTCAATAAATCAAGGCAGCTGCAAGGCACCTTAACTATATTAATAGTCTGTAGAAATTAAGTCACAAAAGACAGTACCACATGTTATGAGAGGGAAAATGTGAGCAATGATCACACTTCAATCTACTTAAAGGCTGGCTTTGTTGTTCACACAAGGTGTAACCTGGCTACAGGCCATATTTTGTTGAATTTGGGTTAAGCTTTGTGACGTTCTTTGTGACTGAGCGCTGCCTGACAACCAGCTGATCCTTTTGTCTCTCATCACATTACAGGAAGTCATGTAGCATACTGATGCTGGAAAAATAGTTAACATGAACTGCTCATTGACAATCTCGTTTTCCTCACAAGGTGCCTGTATCACTATGCAATCTGGAGGAGCTTGTGAGCAATGTGGGACTACAGTATGAACCACTGGAGGGCGTCCTTGAGCGCTTTTCATGTTGCATTAAATAAAGTGATGTATTTTTGAGTGTATGCCGGTCGTGTCTCTGACCTGTCTCCTCGCTGCTCCAGCATGTTGAGGCTGTGCAGGGTGGTGGTGATGTCCTGTGGGCAGATCCCAGTCAGTTTGCTAAGTTGCCGTATGGTGATCTGCCGGTCACGGACCTCATGGAGACACTCTAACACCACACTGCGCCAGTAGGCCATGTAGGACAACCGGCCTAGGTCTGAAAGAGGCTTCTCTGGAGATCCTGGTTGGCCCTCACGCTTGGACAATAAGTAGCCTACGAGGGGAAGAGAGGAACAAACCAAGGACAGACACAATGACTCACAAAAGACATCCACCAAAAGTTTTAAAATTTTTGAATTTACCATGTTTGTCTTTCAAGAAGAGCATCTACACATTATTTCCCAGCTATTGGTGTTGTAACTGTGTGTGTTGCTTTCGAATTAAGCCCTTACTGAAGTCGATGAGAAAGCGTCCATAGCCCTTGCGCTGGTATTGTGGAAGAATCATGATGCATGATACGTTGTATTTCTGTTGACAATGCTTCTCCTGGAAAAGAGGGTAAGACAGACACATTCTTCTTTTAGGAAACGTGAAAAATACATCACAGAGCAGGCCTGTGTGGGTGCACAGTCGAGTGCTGATGATGCTGCGTCCGCTCACTAACTGCTCTATTTTGGCAGCGAGGTGGCATGTTAATGGGAGCACCTGCATCTGTGAACTCTACAGAGGGGCAATGGAGCTCACAGTAACCAGCGTTTATCAGGAACACAGGACAATCATTTGTATGTTTGTAGTAATGTAGCAGTGTGGGGTGATGCCAATGCTTTTCAATTTTAAAAATTTTATCAATTTTTTAACACATTTTTCTCTTGATTTACATAGTTGCGCTAAGTATGTACAGGATATTGTTGACATGTGTATTTCTTAATATGAAGGAGGTATTAAGTTTGGTGAGGACAATGATGATGCAAAATAGGGTTTGGCAATTGGACGAATATATGAATATTTAGGCTGGTTTGTTGGAACCCACATTTATTCTATTTTTGACATTTTGTTTCGCTAAATTAATTGTCTGCCTGCTTAAAAATTTCACTCAATAAATAAATAACCTACAAGTGCAAGAAACAGGAACAGGCAGTCTGAGGTTTTCTAACTGTGATTAGAAATTGTTGGAGGAGGAGCAGAGCTGACCACTGAAAGGAAACGCCAGTGTGGTGCTGAGGTAATTACACCTGATAGCAAGTGCGTTCTCCGGCTGTGGGAGTGCACGTGCAGTAAAGGCAGATCGACGTTGCTACATGTCGTTTTTATCCAAGTAAATTAAAAATAAACACATGGATCGTTTTGTTTTTGGTTTCGTTGTTGTATCAACCAGGTTATACACTAACATGTGGCTCATCTATTGAAATAAATGCTTTCATTCACCGGTAGAGCGCCTGTGGAGCGGCTCTGTGTGCAAATTCAGAGTAGTGCAGCTTTGCAATTTGCTCTGAGGTGCTGAGAATAAAAATAATCATACGTGATGATTACACATGACAAATTCCGCGCCAAAAACTGATATAAAGTGATGCACAGCATTTCATATTGTACATTTTCCAGGCTTGAATCCATCCATTCTTCCTTGCACACTCTTCAGTGTGGGCATGCAGTGCTTGAGAGAGAAAAAAGCGCTGTATCCTATGTCAACGACACACTGAATCTCACAGTGTACATACAGCGGGGACTACACACTGCAAGTGATGGCACATACCTGTGCGAATATATCGGCAATCACCAGTGAATGGGGCTGACGGTGGCTGGTTGGAAATTGCCAACCCTAATACAATATTCAAAGTTAAATTCAACACAGTGATGAGACTGAGAAGATTGTGGATATACCTTAGAGAAGTAGCCGACAAGGTGGCAACCTTTGCTGTCGTTCTGAGTGAGGACGTAGAAAAGGAAGGGCTCCACATCATAGTAGAGGGTCTTGTGGTCCAGGAACAGCTTGGCCAGCAGACACAGGTTCTGACAGTAGATTGTGCTCACATTCCCATCAACCTGTTGTGTGATTAGGGAGAAATTTAAAAAAAAGAATTGGTGAAAAAACAATGACACAAAGTTGAATGCATGTCTACGGTTCAGTTCCAAAAATAGAAGTAGATTTTTAAGCTGCCGTTAGAGAGCTGTGGAACAAAGTGAAGGTGAATGGAGTAGAAGTAAGTGTCAGGCAATGATCTCAGTCTTGTCTCTAGAGACCTCGGCAGATAGAGAGGGTGGAAGAGAGAAACAAAGAGCTGTAAAGAGTAAGAGAAGGAGGGAGTTTCAGGTTGGCAGCTCGCCAGTTATCTCTGCTCTCCTCCGAGCGAGGATGGACTGCAGAGTGGGGAAACACGAGCTGCAGTGGAAATTGCCTGCAGACAACGATCCACAGAATTAATCAGCAGCTGTACTACGAGACCCTGGATAACAGCTTCACTGTAAATTGGCAATTATGGATTCTTCTAATAATAACAGTGACTTTCCCTGATGACATGAACAAGAGAACATTGTCAATTAATCATCATTAGAAACCAAATGACCAACATACTCTATATTAATTAAGTTGCACCACACAATTTTTTCTAATTCATCTTCAACTTTCCTGAAAACAAGACTAGGCTGGCGTAGTTACGGCCAGACCGATATATGGAGGTTGGGAGACGTATTGACAAATAATGTACAGCACTATCTGTGTATGATGAAGATTATCTTGCTCAACACAAGTGTAAGTGGCGTAGTTTAAGACTTTTTTTTTTAAATAATGTCTCGCACAGATAGTCAATATAACACAAGATCCCCCACTGTACCCTGCTCCAATGGTATGAAATGGTATATACACTTCCTGTTTCCTAAGTGGGTGGAGTCACGTCTCCCATAGAGACAATTAGGGACCATCATCTCTCCGCCTTGCTGGAAGTGTTATAATGTCACGTGAATGGATTAAAGCAGATGGATTTTGCGTCAAATGACATTTGTTTGATGTAAGTTTTAACTTTTAATTCATGCTTTCACACATAAGACCATTTAAATGTCCGTTTATGTCAGTTGTGAAGCAAGGCAGGAAGCAGTTCTCATATCTTGCAAGAATGTGTTACTGAGACAGAGACAGGTCTCGAACAAAGTTAATTTTCTCCTGATTTGCGTGTCTAAAAAAAAAAGCCATTTTTGGTTTTTGAATGTTCAGAAGATATGTTGTCTTGTGAAAAATGGATCAAATCTGTATCTTGGTGACTATGGGATATATTATATTATTATATCATATTAGCGTGTAGCAAGAAAGAATTGGTCATAATCTGTGATCACGTTCATTTCTCCCATAAGAATGAATGGACTCAAGACTGCTTCTAGTCTCCCAAAGGGGCGGAGCCGTGGTGAAACCCATGTGACACTGATACAGGAAATGAACGGTCAGGCTCTCTTTTAACCATCTCTGAGGTTAGCAACACCATGTGTGCATGAAATCTGCCATAACTTTACAGCTGTGATTATTACGATACTCATGTATTTATTGGCTCAACTACATTTTTCATTATGGTGGTAATTTCATAAACAAAAATACCTCTTTAGTTGCTAAACTTTATTTACCTGTGTCTGCAGTAAGCAACATTCCCCCGAGAAAACTTAATTATGCTAAAACTCAAGCACAGCAGTTGTTTTGGTTACTAACTGGCATAAAACTGATACTAACTGATGTTGCTAATGTTCAGCATTTGTACAACACATTATGAAAAGTGTCTTAAACTACGTTACACTTAAAAGTTCAGCAAGATAATCTTCACACACAACAACAACTTGTATTTTGAAGTGTGGAATAAAAACACGGCCCTTCTCCATCATCTCCATTTATGGCATTTGGCATTCAGCTCACTAGTGCCACTCTCACTTCCAGGGTGTGAACTGCTCTGCTACTTCACTCACGCATGTGTGCTTAAACAATGGGGAGTCACTCCCGCAGTCAGTCAGTCAACCAGTAAGAAACAGTCCTATGGCCGTTCCCTTGTGCCGCTAAAAAAAGGCGGATCCTGTTAAAGGTTTACAGAAAGCACAGAGTACATTTCTGACAACTGTGTGAAAGTTTCAGGTGATCAGCAGGGCGAGAGTTAGAAAACAGGCAGCAACAGCGTGAGTTGAGAAAATGAGAGGTGTCCTCAGTGAAGGCTGTGGCTGTAGCTCACTGCAGTTTGACGTGTCGGAGGTCTGGTTTACTCTGTCAAACACCATCAGTCGCTATCAGGAGTTCCTCTGTTCCTGGTCCTTCACTTCATTAAATGTCATTCATTTAGTCCAACTTTCTGAACAACTCCTCACCTCAAACACAGAGACGTCATCTTTCCTGTAGATCTCATTTGCAGGGGGGTGGAACCAGTTGCACTTCTTCATGTGCTGGTAGAGGATGCTGCGACTCTTCATGTAGCGCAGGCAAAACTCACACAAGTAGAGCTTGGGTAGTCTGGAGAGGTGAGAGAAGGTGAGGAAAAGTGGGGAATGTTACAAACATTCATAGCCAGAGCTGCAAGGAAGAGCCTAAGAAATTATTACTTTAACATTTAATGACAACTATTTAGACAATCATTTAATTAGTTGGCACTTTCAAGCATTCTCTGATCTAGCTTTTCAGACGTGGATATTTGCTGTTTTTGTGTGTGTGTGTGTGATGATTTTTGATTGATTAATTGTGGCCTAAGGAAGTGGAAAATAGGTTCTCATTACACTGACATGCAGTTCAACTCACTGAGTGATGATGCAGAAAGTTTGAAGTAAATATCTTTTGTGATGTTTCTGTTTCGGGTAATGGAAAATGGCAAGTCAGCTCTGGCTAAGAAAATGGACATTATGGGACTTTGCGCAGTCATCGGGCACCGGGTGGACCGTCTTATAAGCATGTTGAGGAAGTGAGATGCTGAATTCAAACATGGCTTCAGACTTGCAGTTTTCAAAAAAAAAAAAAAAAAGAAACACCACAGAAGTTATTCATATTCAAACTTTCTAAATAATCACTCAAAGAGTTGAACTACGCATCATCTCCTACCTTAGGTCATGACCTTTTCAATCTTCACTTATTTGTCAACTTGGGCTCTTTAGGACTACTACAGGCCCTTTTTCTAAAAACACAACTTTATTCCTTTTTTTGGACCACATAATTAATCACTACATTAAAAAACAATCGATCAAACAATAATACAAATTATTGCATTATTACAGATTTTTTAAATCACTTTCATTCAAACACATTACACTGAATGAACACACCCTCAGAACATGGGAATCAAATTACCGCCCCTGATCTGGCTGGTTACCTGCCAAAGTAGGTGGTTCCGTAAACAAGCTTATAATTGAGCTCCACTGAGCAGGCGGAGATTTCTAGGTCTACAAACAGGGCTGGGAGTTAAGAACATTATGCTGTTCTACTTCATCATGTTGTGTTAGCGTACCTGCTGTACTCCTGCGGGTACGGAGAGGAATACCACGTCTGGATTTCAAACTTGCCAAATTCGATGACTGAGGGACAGCGCATCTGTGGGTCGGGAGGACCTGTCACCCCGACTTTCTGTTTGGGTGAGAAACAGATATGGAGGAAGAGAGGGAGGGAGAAACAGGAGAGGTCAATGCCAGGTTTACTACTAGAGGGGGATTAGCAGATCTTGTGACAAGCAGACAGATTACACACCAGGGACTGCTTGGCTACGATCCTACTGTCACTACATTTACATGACGTTAGAGAAAATGGCTTTATCGTGTTAGTCCAGCTAAAACCAGACTTTCTGAATGTAAACATGTTAGTTTGACTGAAATTGTACTAAATCAAATTTCTCTAGGTCGAGCTAACACATCCAGATAATGCGATTGGATGGCGAGATACTCCTGCATGTAAAAGCTTCAACTGGACTCAGACTGGCCTAAGCAACCTGTGCATGACCGATATCCCCAACGGTGTCTTTGACCCGGAACTCAACATCAGAAATTTGTAGGAGAAAGTTGGTAAGAAAACTAAGAATCCCATAAGCACGAGGGGAAGCGTGCATTGAATTTGTACCAAAAGTAAATTGTAAATATGAAGTGTACAGCGCTGTAAAGTTGTCTAAGTTTTCACCGTTCGACATGGATTTGGTGAGCCACTTGCTAACTTGTTTGTAGCTTCCTTGGCTAACCGGAAGAAGGTCAAATAGCAACCAGCTGAAGAGGCATATCGTTGCCTGCCATAGGGGAGTCGGACAATGAATTGATTCTCCCTCGACGTTTGTATACTGGGACAAGGACAGCAGTCCATTTAAATGGCCTTATCGAACTATAACCGTAGCTCAACTCAACGGTGCATGAAAACACACTGACTGTAGCATGACAGCTAGAGAGAACTCTGGGCGTGTCTCACAAACACATTGTTAAACACAGAACAACAAAACAATGGGACCCTAAAAGCACCATTACAGCTACAATAATCAATTAAGTCAGTGAGCAAAAGCAATACCTTCTCATTACTTCTAAATTGTCAGAGACACTGAGCTACTTGATACATGATGATGGAATGTTAAGTGGAGCTGTGAAAATGTATTGCCTTAAAATTTTACAAGACCAGTTTGCACATCCTGCCTGTTGTGTCCCTCAGCCCGGATAATATCATTGACCTTTTTCACACATCGTTAGCTCTTATTACTCTGCATACACCGAAACTTAAACACTGGTGTGAATATTCTAGTTGGGAAGGTGTTTTATATGACTCCCATGATGCTGGTCAAACAAACCACTCTGCTGAATCTGCTGCTGCACTGCATGAAATGAGGCGTTATGCTGCATTCACGTGAAAGTGGATGAGAGCAGGACGGTAAAATTTGACAATGGCAAAGGTAATGGAAGACGGCACTGCTGTCAAAAGTAGGAATACTTTTTGCTGTCCTTCGCAAGGGAATTCACAACTGCGTGTTACATTAATCCTCAAATGCCTCACGCAAGGAGAAAATACGTCCGATCTCAACAATGAGAAGGTGATTTTTTGGGTGGAAAAATACCTGAAGTTGTATTTACCACAGCCTGAAAACCCACCGAGATGCCACATGAAGAGCTGAAACATGGAAGGCAATCAGTCCTCCAAAACATAATGCTTGAGAGTGAATTTATTTACTGTTGTTTTACGTTTGCAATAGAAAATTAAGAGAACAATGCATTTTACTGTCAGCTACAGCATAACCAGAGTTACACAACAGTCCCGAAACATTTTCATGAAATATACTTTTTCCATTCTTTGTAAACACAACATCGCCGTAGTGACACGTGGTCATGCGAGTTTTGTTTTGCCTCCCTCTCATTCCGTCGGACTGTTTGTTTTCTCCGTGCCGTTCACGTGTTGTCTCCCGCCGTCTGCCTGATTCCATGTGAATGAATGAAGCGTTAATGTGGCTACTTCATGTTTCTTTTTTAGTGTGACCACACTGGCTGAGCTAACCTGTCAGTGCAGGTCACTGTCTCTACAATTATTCACTCAGTCAATAAAGGATGTTCTCTGACACCAATATTAACTTTATGTGTCTAACTGAGACATGGCAGAGGCCCCATGCACTAAATCACATTGTGCCTCTGGGGTGCTAGATGGTTTGCCATCCAACAAAGGAAGGCTGTGAAATGCAAGCAAATATCCAACGAAAACATTAAACTTTAATTACTCTGTTGTGAAGCTGTTTGCTTCTACTGGTCATTTAAAATCGAACCGTTGATCCTCACTGAATCCTCTACACCCTGTTCAGCCCGCCATCTGTGGCAATGAATGATTTTAATATACACACTTAATGTGGCATCTCTTCCATGGCAAATTAATTTCTTTCAGTACTAAAAAATAATAGTTCTCACGGCTCATTGACTTTTTCGCTCTCAAACACGCCTACAGAACCCGTATAAGCCAGTGGCTCCATCTTTACAACCTTGTAGTTGCCATTTTTATTTTTTCTCTGTTTTTCACGACAGTCTCATCCCAGTTGAAATCCAGCTTCCCTGCCACATATGCTGGGTTTACATAATATAAAGTTCAGTGGCTCCAACATGGTGGCCTTACGGTGTTTTCACACCTACCTCAATTGGTCCAGACTTTCAGACTTTTCAGTTTGAAAGGGACCGAAACCTCCCCTGGACCATGATCCGAAACCAAACAGCCGGACCTAAGTGTGACTGAAAGAGGTGGTTTGGTCCGGAAGAAACTTAACCATAGTTTGGTTTGTTGCTAGATTGACACCATTATTTTGGAAGGGTCGGACTTTTGGACCAATTACAGGAAGTCACCACATGCTAACATCAGAAAATCAGCCAGACATTCGAGAAAAGAGAACACCCCAGAACAAAACGAGCCGGGGGAGTACAAGGGGAGAAGAGGAGACCAACTGTCAGATTAACATTTGGTCCGACCACTTCATGAATAGTCAACTGGAGAAAACTCCAGGATTCCGAGGCCTTTCCGCTTTTTCTGAGAGGATGAAAGAGAGGATATGAGAGGACGGGAGAGCGTTGCCACCTGAAGATAGATAAAAAGTCATGGCAGCAACGTTACACAAAAGTGTGCGATGCCATGAGAACAACGGATGCATCGACTAATGAGAGCAAATGTCAGTTGTATAACAACCTGGATGGACATGGCTCATGTAGGTGATGTCTACAGGATGGAGGCATGTCCACTTAGATAATTGCAGTGTGAAACCAAAACAAACAGATCAAATGTTTACAGTGTAACAAAAACATGAACCTTTTGGTATGGACATTGAGGTGTGTAAGCACCCTTAGTCACAGCAATAATTCTTTACCAGGTTCCCCTGCTGATGCTGTCTCGCTTCACAGTTTTTCTTTGGTCTCATCTTCCCCACTGTCACATCTTTGCTCATTTACCAACTTTTTCAGACATTTAACATTTTGTCGGTGTACCTGTAGTGCCAGCTCCTGGATGTGTCTGAACAGCTCAATGTCTTTTTCCGTCAGGTTCTCGTGACCAGGCAGTTTGTCATCTTCATCACGCCAGTCACTGCCGTCCTGATTGTCTGAGGATTGAAACACAGTCCACATGTATGCACATCTAAGGAGAAGTTCGCTCAACTCAGTGCCGATATGCTGACTGACTTTTACAACGATGCTGCGGCCACAGCGGGTCGGCATTGAGGCGTTTACACATGGTTAACAGTTCTCTTAGAATAAAAATAAACAAATCGGAAAAATCTAATTTTAAAAGTTGGGGGAATTAGTTAAATGGCCCGAGCAGGTGGGGCTGAAAAGACCAGTGAGTAGGTGGAGGGTTTCCTAAATCACAAATGAGTCGTTTGTCACGTTGCTCAGTTGTTCACAAACTCTCTGTTCTGCTTTACTTCACAGTGAAACTGACGTGAGCTCAAAGTTAGTCTTCAAATTAGGTGTTCAGCTGCATTTAGGTGTCCACGCTAACAGTGAAGGTGAACATCCTGCCTGCTGTGCACATTTGTGCCGCATGTGACTTTTCCAGATACCTGCATTACAGGCATCGATATCGAAATCATATCATCACAGATATAAATTATGTAGATTAACCCGTGAGGTCCATGTGTTTTTTGTATGGTTTTGAATGATCACATTATAAAGTTTCCTGTTTTAAAAAAGATTCTGTAATTGCGATTATTTGGACTTTTGCTAAAAGTGGGAATGATAATTTTTACATCATTACCCACTTTTTAATTGAAGAATATATTAAAAAGATTTTGGTGTGATTTTTGCACCAAACAAGATGTTTTCTTACATCTGTAGGATATGATGTGTAGGTAAGAACAACTCTGCAGCACCACAATATTTTAATAAAACTGTATGCTGACACACACATTTCTGGTTCAACAGATATCGTGTCCTCTGCGATTTAAAAATTGCATTTGTAAATACTGTGACATCGATTAAATTTTGACTAATTGTGCAGCCCTACTTGAAGTGAATGCTCTTAAAATGTTTGCTGACAGTTTTTTCTCCTCTACTTTAAACTCTGTGTGTGTGTGTGTGTGTACTCTTGGCCTCCCGCAGGTGGCCACTTCATATCATCAAGAATTTTATATTGATGCATATGTGAAATTTGTGAGGCAGAAAAAAACAAATCAATCCTTCATCATCTGACCGTCTACATGTTCCAGACATGTAGCTTCAGGCTGGATCATTTTTAAAACAGGACAAACAACACTGAAGCACAGTCTGTATCACAGTAACAGCTGGCAGCACAGAGTCTGTTTGTTAGCAAACCATCTTGCTGACAACAGATAATTTGGTCTGATAAAAGCATTTGGAAAGCATGCGTGAAGATACAATTTGTTTTGTAATGCACTGATGCTGATGGCTCATTAAAGTGCAACTATTACCAAACTACGATGTGGATTTTTTTTTTGTTTTGTTTTTTTTGTTCACTGCATACTCTTAATGTTTTCGCCGTGACTTCCCTAAAGAGTAATTAAACCCCTTAAACCACTTTTTTCAGCTGAAAACTGATGTCTTATAGTATTCAGTAGTGTTTATGATTGACTCAGGTCTAGAACTTGACATTTCAGTACAAATTAATTGAATTTTACATGCTCTGTTACCAACGTGCCCTCTACTGGTTGAAGCCCGGCTACTGCAAACAAATTTTTCAAATGGCTGATCAGGAGATTCGTGACGTGTCTGGTGGTTGCTTTCGTCACCCCCCACCCCCACCGATGGCAGTGAAATGAGCGATAAGTGAGGAAAAACAGAAAAACACAGCTTTTCTTACCGCCCCTATCATCTCCTTCTCCTTTGCGATGGGCTTTCTTTCGGATGCGGCACTGCTCAGAGTAGTCCACCACTTCCTGCCTCGCCTTGCGGCCCTCGGGTGACGGTGTGAAAAACTTTGTGAGGGCGTCGATCAGGCCCTTGGTCTTGTTGTTGAAGCGCAGGCTGCTCTGCGACAGGTCGTCGTCGTCCCGCAGTGAGAAAAGCAGCCGGTCGTCACCGGGGTAACCCTCGCAGGATGAACTGGAGGATGAGTTGGCAGAGGCTGAGCGCTTCCGTCGGCCACGCCCACCCAGCTTTTTGAAGGGCCGCCCTGGCCTGCAGATAAAGAAGTAAGGAGTCTGGTTAAGATTGCATGAGAAGAAAATGCCAACTTATAGGCCACATACGTACCTACTGGATCATAACTGAATCCTGTACTATGTTGTTATATATACAGATGGGTATAGATATAAATTTCATACGAGTGCTGTCAATAGATCAATATATATATTTGCAATTAATTGCATGATATCCATTGTTAACTCATTTTTATCGCACATCATTTTATTCTGTTCTAAGTACCTTGAAGGGATATTAAGTTTTTAATTCTCTTATTAACATGAGAGTGGACAAACGTGCTTGCTTTATGCAAATGTATGTTTACTAGTTTTGCAGCAATCCAATGAAAAATACTGTAATAATAATAATAGTAATAATAGTCAATTTCGCCATGTAATAAATCGGCTCAGAGAACACAGAATAAATTCAGAAATCACCATGTGTCTATGTCAACAATGTTCCACTGTCAGGTGAGGACATACCCAACTTTATGTTTCAAAATCCCATCGATTCATAAACGACATTACGCGTGGATA
This sequence comes from Naso thynnoides, assembly GCA_029783665.1. Classification (NCBI taxonomy): domain Eukaryota; kingdom Metazoa; phylum Chordata; class Actinopteri; order Acanthuriformes; family Acanthuridae; genus Naso; species Naso thynnoides. The sequence goes on along the minus strand of JAQLOL010000021.1, from coordinate 5,074,045 downwards.
TCCAGGTTGCTTTTTGTGGATTCTTCAAAGAATCTTATTTAGCATCTCAACAGAAAAGGAAATGGACTTTAAATGCTTTTTTATACATTTGGTAATTGAACTGCCTGCTTATCTGTTTGGCTGGTTGTCACCATGTGTGTCTTATTTGTTTGTTTGCAACTGTGTGCCTGCCGGTCGTCGGCGCTGGTTCTGAGCGGGCAGGTTGGGAGCCTCCTGCCAGGAAGGCCTGGTTTAAATCGAGTGCAACAGCTGACTGCAACTGACCAGAGCCAACATGGTGCAGCTCAAGCCCACATCGCCGCTAACCCTAACCCCCTTATAGTAGTGTCCTAGTACAGACTGCGACAAATACTGTCAAAAATATATTCTTACTCCTCCACTTTAGCTTACTTGTCTGAAGTTGTGTATCTGGCGTATATGTATATGCTGGTGGTGGCTGCATCACTTCCTGATTTCCCAAATTACAAGGTGGGCCGAGAGCCAGATCATGTGTGCGTTTCTTTAAAAAATTTACAGCGTTAAACCGAATTTGTTAACATTGACAGCCCTGATAGATACTTTAGGGGTGGGACAATCGGCAAATTTCATGTCACAATTATGGTGGCGAAAATAAATGCGATACACAATATTATCGCGTTAATTTTTGAAAAATCTTTTTTTTTTTAAAGTCTTTAAAATTTGTGAAAAATTCTAAATATATATATATTAAGAAAATATGAAGAAAAAGAGAATGGCGATTAAACATACTGTAATCACTTTACCTTAAAACCTCTACGGAATCATGTTCACTGGGGGCACATCTTGATAAATAACATAATAATAAATTAGTTATCCCTGCATAAAAATAAAGGATAAATAAAAATACTGTATGAGTAAGTCTACTCTATTCTACAAAGTTCAACTTGCATTGTAACACGGACAATTCACTGGCCTATTATGATGATTATGCCATTAATTAAAAATTCACCACGATTAAATTACTGTGAGTGTTTTCATTAAATAAAACGTAATTGTCCCGTCCCTAAGATGCATACAGGTGTATATACAGATATTTATAGATCAGCAGTGAGCTCAGTCTTCAGAGTGAGCATTGTGCTCGTCTGTGCTCTGGTGAAGCAGAAACATGGCATCTTGCTGCGTCTCTCCACTCGGCTGACATTGAAGAAGACACCGCGCGCTGAAGGCTTTTCTTCACCTGTTCTTGGGCCGTCCCAGCGGTGCATTGTAGCGCCGTTTGATTTGCGCTGCCTTTTCATGTAGAAGCTTCTTTCCCTTTTTCCTCGGTTGGCAGATTTGACAAATCCACATGCCTGGGAGAGGAAAAGGAAAAGAGGTGGATTAAACAAGGCAGGCACCGGTGCAGACACCAGGACGCTCTGGAACGTATCGAACACATTAGCACTTAATGGTGAAGCATTAGGTGCTTCATTAAGAGTTACAAGCAACAACTCATGGAATCATTTAGTGACTATATTGTTGTATGCTAGACTAATAACGCATGAGCTTTGTGTACTCTCTCAAAGGCAGAGCGGATACACAGTGGAATCGATGGAGGGCTGTAAAAAGGTAATAAAGAGGAATGTGATGAGTCAAAGGAGGAGTCCTGTTCATTTACCTTTTGGCATTCGCGTGAGGGGAGGATCACAGCATTCCATGTGGAAGCCCCGGTCACAGGAGTCACAGAACAACATGTTGTCCTGTGCAGCACACACACACACACACACACACACACACACACAGACAGATGATTATTCAAGAGTTCAGATATGTTTCACACCGACTCTCCGTGACCCAATGCCAAAGTGAGACTCGATGAATGATACAACACATTTAATGATACATGAAATCTACAATAACGTATCGGGCTGAAAATGTGTTTTGATTACATGTAAGTCTGTGCCATCTGTCACAAAAACATATGATGTACTTCATTTGGTGATACCTTCGGTGAGGGCTGATCGAACTCTACATACATTTATGTTTAATATATTTGATACGAACATCAGCAACACAAATGCCTCATATACTGCTGAGCTGACAGGCTCTTTTACACGGCCTTTTCCAGGCGGCTTCTGTGCGCCACTTCCCCGCCTCGCCATCTGTATAAAAGTTACAAAGGCAGCTTGGAGGTTCAGTTTTGATCTGCCTCTGATCCCCCTCCGGAGGTAGTATCACAGCCGCATCAGAGGCGAGCCGGCATTTGTGCAAAAAGGGTACGCCAGTAGGGGTAGGGGTGTGATCGTGTACAGGGGGACATCATGCCTGAACATCTAGGAAAAAATCCATAACCGAAAAACAGTTTTTTATCCCTGTAGGAACTTTTCTCTCAAATCAAGTTTAACTCAGATATGTTAACGAAATAAAGGAATAAGACGACGGACTTAAGTTTTATTTGGATGCAGCGCACAGCTTTGGAGAGAGGGGGAAAAAAAAAGCAGAAGGCAGCAGCGGATCTTTGGACATTTGTGTGAAAAACTCTATGAACTCTAGAGAGATTTTAGTACTCATAACCTTACACACAACCGTGGCGCATGTTGGACAGAGGACATATTAAGCCCAGAGGAAATTAACAGAAGAAGCCCAATAACTTCCTGGATGGAATTTGATGACTGTGTTATGTTTTTGTTGTTAGTTTTCCAATAGGTTTTTCCAATAGCATGTTGGACCTTTATCTTAACAGAGGAAACTTGTGCTGTTAAATGTTACACCAGTCACGTCTCCTTTGAATCCACAAGCCCAGCTCGCTGTGTAAAACGACTGAAGCGGCTTAAAGAGGCGCTGCTTGGTTCTCTGTAAATAACATTAAATTAACAGCATCCAGGTGGAATATTGGCGAGCCTTCATTGTTGCAGAGGTGGCTTCTCTGTGTTAAAAGGGCTAATGCACCAATTTAATACCATGGAATGTCTAATTATTTATTTATTTTAATTAGACACAGGACCCTACTACCACCCAGCAGAGTACCGTGGCCAGTATCCATAACCAGCGTGCGGCTTGTGTAGCTCAGCGGCATGTTGTGCATTTTGTCTCACTGTCAAACCTCCCAGCAAACATTTGAATAACAATGATTCTTATCTGACAGGTAAGAGCAAAGAGTGAAATCATGTTGAGGATGACTAAAATAGCTCAATCCCAGAACCACAGACATGTCTATCAGCATCTCTATCTGGCACTCGAGCAGAGACGAGAGTGTTCACAGACGCCGTTTGGCTGCCAGTCGGCCATATTCGCTCATCCACTCACCGCATTCTTTCCTTGATCTTGACAGCTGCTGCAAGTCTTGCATTCGATGCACTGCCACCACAGAGCCTTGACTCGCGCTGTGAGCTCTGGGGAGAACTTGAGACAGGATGGGTGGCCTGCAGGTAGACACACACGCATACACAAACAAGTGCGTCAACGTCACTGACTTGTTTTTTGTTGCTGCTGACTGACAGCCGTGACCCACTTGCATCATTGTCGTAGGATAAAAAAGCTCCTTTTGGAATTGAAAGCCCTCACTGAATCAAACCTGGCTCTATGAAGAGTGTTCAAACATAAATGACAATCTGTCAGAGCGATGCTTTAGCTGTTTCAAGAATAGCAAACACGACGGCCTTTTCTAGGACAGAAACCCGCTGAGGAAAGAGGAGCAACACGGATCTCTCCTTTGCTTTCACTGAGCAATGTCAGACCTTAGAGACAACACTACAACTTTTGGTAGAGAAAGAATGAAACCCAAGTTATGCCGATCTGCTGACCTTTATACTCGCCTAAGTTAATCAGTTTTTATGCATATCATCCTGGACAAGAAAAAAGGAAAAGCAATAATAGAAAAATAACAAAATACACAAAAGGACAACAAAGGATCATTTTAGAGGGAAAAAGAAAAGGATACATTTCCTCATGAAAATGTAAGTGTGCTCTCAGCTTTAATCTAACAGGTAAAACATCTGAAAGGTAAAGTGTAATTTTAAAAGACAGAAATTCGAGCACATTACCTTCAAATATTAGAGGAAGGTGAAGTGTCGAGAGGAATTTAAAATGTGTGAGCTGTGAGTGCTAGCTGAAATAAAATAATTAAAAGCAGCTAAATAGTTCGTTGAACAAAAAAATATATATATCAGCAGCTCAAATGTCAGCTGAAGAGCCAAGAGATGGAGGCAGCTGCTGTGCATGTTGACGTTGTCACCGGTAACAACCCTTTCACTGGTCACACCTTCGTCCAATTGTCAGTTGAGGAGTAAGAAATGAAGCAGCTCAAGTTTCTGTTCAAGAACTTCAGTTGCAGAAGAGGAGCTGTAGGTAGTCGGTGTTCGCACTGTGAATAGTGAAGTATGCAGCTAAAAGCGACAATATGTGACGTCGACCGTGACCCACCGCTTTGAAAAGAGAAACTTACCCATGCATGTAAATGCATCACACAAAACTGCAATTTTATTAAAACCAGGTCATATTTCACAGAGAAAATGTCCTATGACTGCTCTGTCTGTCTGCAGCCTTTTATTTTAGCAACTCCGTCCCCACCAACGACCTGCTGCTGCTTCGATCTGCAGGCGGCCTACATGTTGCCTTCAGGAACCTCCGTGAATCACAGAGTTGAGGCGGGGCAGTCGTAGGACATCAAAGGGAAAACCAGAGGATGTTTTCTCCATAAAATTTGACCCGGTTTGACTAAAAAAAAATCTTTTTGGTGCGACCTAATATCATGCATCCTCAAGTTTTGTTTTTCAGAGCTGTCGTGGTAAAGTTACATATTGCTGTTTTTTAAAAAATCACACTCGCAGCAATCTTTTTCCACCTTCAGAATGTGTACTTAACAGTGTGCTTGTTATTGTCTTAATTTTTTTTTAACAAATGCAAATACCTTTTTAATGAAAAAAAACAACAAAAAACTGAGACTACTGTTCAAATTTTTACTGATCAAATCTATACTTTGCAGACAGCTGTATTGGATTCTCTTCTTCTCTGGCGATTTTCTTTTCTTTTTTTTTTTGAAACATATATTTATTGGGTTTCTAATGAAAAAATATATGAAGTACAAAGTGTAAAAAATTTCACACACAGTATAAAAGGTCTTATTGGTCACAAAGGAGCACTCACCACTATTGCCACAGTCGGCGCAGGAGATGAGCTCCTCCGGCCTCTTATCGCGATTCTGCTCCTTGGTCCCCAGGCAGAAGCTGCAGATGGGGATTGGCTCAGCCACCGGCTGGCAGACGGACCGAGCAGAAGGGAAAGGGGGGACACGGGAGAGGGGAGAGAAAGTGAAAACTGTCAGTCAACTTGACAGCTCAATTGTACCAATGAAAACAACAAAGTGGCCTTGTGTGTCCTGGCACAGTGGATGACTTGTTTCCGTGTGCGTTAACAAGCCAAGACGGGAGTGAAAACTACAATGACACCATACAGCATGTGGATCTGTGAAGAGTGAGTTTAGAATAATGAAGCGCATGAGAGCGACTGTGATGAGCAAGCTTGCATAATTTATGTGACATGTCACGTTAGAGGCTGCCATCGTGTGTCACCGTCTCTGCTGACTCATGTGCTGTTTGATCAGAGGCTGTAAGTCAGACCCTTTGATTGCACGGGCCGGGGACTTTTATTCCCGTGCACCGAGTCCCACTTGACACTTATTCTGAAACATGCTATCAGGCGTTCGGTTTGGGGTTGCATAAATCTTTTAGTGTGTCTGTGCAAAACACAAACCATGTCAGCAGGTGTGTACTCGAGACAAAAAACAAGCACATGATCCGATAACACACACCTGAGCCAAGTTTGTGTCCAGGAAACAAAAGGCAGAATAACACTCAACATGTTGTTACACATCAAATAGGACTTGGTTGTCCAATAAAGCTGAAAAATCACTTCCTTGAAGCACTGCAGGTGCACTTTACACAGGCTTTAACACAAGTGGGAGGGGTCATGAGGCGATTCTTGAAAGTCGCTGGAGCCTAAAAGCCCAGAGGCGAAGTGTAGCCTCGCTGTGACTTCAGAGCGCCTCACATTTTCAGCAACGCAGTCTGTTTACGGCTGAGCAGATGTTTGTCAAATTTCTATTACAGTCAAAATGTAACCATAAACATCTTCATACTTCAGCTGAGATGTTCACAGCTTGCGTTAACGTCCTGCATGAAAAATTAATTTTGGCAGCTACTAAGGGCGAAGGCAAAAAGTAAACATACTTCGATGCACTGCTATGTGATGTGGACTTTGCATTGCATTACTTTTGCTTTCATTCAAAAACTTAAAAAAACAATTTTGCAAAGCAAAAAAGGCAGAACTCAATTATCCTTTTCATTCTTTTTGTTTTTCAGCAGTGGCGGTATTCAGATTTCTGACAAACATCAAATTAACCCGAACAAAATCCCCTTTAATGCGAGCTAGGGTGGCACCATTTTAAAAGATTATCCAATTCCAATTTTTTTTGAGTGACGCCGCGATTATGATACGTTTTCGATATTAGAAAGAATGATAATTTTTAAATTATTCTCATTTTCACTGAAAAACAAAAAGATTTTCACATGATTTTTGCAGGGAGCTACACCAAACAAACCTGTTTTCCTAAAGCAACACTACGTAACTCTGAGTGCAACCCGCAGCTTCGAAAAATGAAGCTTAAAGATGCACGTTAACATGTCGCACAAAACAGCATTTTTAGTAAAACTGGGTCATGTTTTAGAGAAAAATGTCCTCTGGTTTTCCCTCTGATGTCCTACGACTGCTGTCTGTCTGTCTGCAGCCTTTTATTTAATGTGCTGTCTCTAACAACAACCTGCTGCTGCAGCTGCAGCTTCAGTCTGCAGGCAGCCGACATGTTGCTTTCAGGAACCTCCGTGAATCACAGAGT
>JAQLOL010000021.1:5036015-5052140 GCA_029783665.1 Naso thynnoides | reverse complement strand
TATATATATGTATATATGTGTGTGTGTGTGTGTGTGTGCGTGTGCATGCGCGCGTGAGTGTCTATGTGTGTACTCATAGGGTAACAGCCGGTTGCTCTCTGATCAGGTTACCAGAGTGGGTGTGTTCCCGCTCTCCTCTGTCGCCTGCCTGTCTGCCTCTCCCTCCCTCTCTTTTTTCGCTTTCTTCTCCCTCTATGTCTCTGCCTCTCTCTCACTTTCTGGTTACACAGGCCTGTAGCTTGCGTCATCCGGGCCTCTTCCTCTGGCACCACTGCAGACCACCTCTCCCTCACTTGTCTGTGTTCCTCCCCTTCCCTCTCTTCCTTTCTTCCTCCCATCTTCTGACAGCTTCTGACAGGGAGCATCCCTGCAGCTGATGTACACTCTCTGCAGGAAGCTGAGAGCCATGTGACTCTCTTCCCTGACCTCTTCCTCTACCTCCTCTGCTAAAAAACTGGGCCCACGAGCCGCCCACAAAGCATCACTCCAGCATTGCTCGTCTGACCCACAGCGCACACAAACACACCTAAGAGTCTGTCACTCATCATTCACCCACTAAAGAAATTAAGACTGAGCAGCTGAGTTCAGCAAACTTTTCAACAAGATCTGGCCTCCCGCCACCAACAAACAACAAGAACATCTTTAACACGAATATGTACATTTCAGGTTACGTAAAGGTGCTCACTTCAGACTGGCCTCTGCTTGATTTACAATGCTGTCCAACTTTTCTCAGCCACTTCTACAACAACTGCAATGTGCTGTCTGATGCATTCCACTACAAGAACATGTACAACTAGCACTCACAAGGTCAAAGGCCTTACTGAGCTGTAGTAATGACAGCCTTGTACACCACGACTAGTTTGAACAAGCAGAGAAACTGCAGTGCCAACATCTTGGTACTACCAGTTGATATATCTGGAAAGATCTGGGTATGCAGCAGCTATGACATGAATGAATGTGTGCTCTATGGATTTATAAAAAGACCCAGAAAGGGTGTTTCTGTGACGTTCACAAAATCACTTTTTTCTCTTGATTTAAAAAGTTTTAACTGAGAATCACACGGAGAAATTCTTGAATTCCAGTCACAATTGTCTCAACTGCTGCTGTATAATACAATTGGTGATCTTAAAAGGCATGTGATGCAAGCAGACCAAAATGTGAGTTTGGGGTACACACACACAGTTTCACATGTTTGTTTGAGGTAGAGGTGTTTGATGAAGACAATACCTTGTCTTTCTCGTGGGGCAACAACCGAACAGGTGGCAGTGATTCCAGAGACACCGTCCCGGTCCCATCATCCAGGGAGCTGCTGCGGCTGATGAGCTGGAACAGCGGACCCTGCTTGACCACGCGTCCATGAGCCACAGCCCTCTTCAGAGCCACCCTCAGCTGCTGGTGGAAGAGACCAGGCCCCATGGAGCCGCTCCCGGACAAGTACGCTGCCACATCTGCCTGGCACTTGAGAAAGCGTTCAATGTTCTTTAAACTGGAGCCGTCAGGCTCATGGAGCCCCTCCAGTGCCCGCTTGATTAACTTGTTCCAGTCAAGTCCCGGTTTCTTCCCTGAATGGGAGTGAGAGCTACTACCCCCACTGCTGCTGCTGCCACCTCCTCCTCCTCCTCCTCCACCTCCACCTCCACCTCCACCTCCTCCAGAGTTCCCACTACCTTTGGGCTTAGGCAGAGCCAAGCGCCCAGGGTTATCAGGGTCCTTATAGGAGTTGAGACCTTTGTTGGTGACCTTCAGGATGGTACCATCCTTCACGCTGAGCTCCAGCTGCTCCAAAACCGTTTTGCGGTCGAGACCATGGGACATAGAGACCGCATTACAAATGCGCTCCTCTGATGGTCGTTGCTTCTGCTTCTTCACCTTTTTAATGGCCTCTAGAATCCATTGGGTGTACATGGGGTTGGCGAGCTTCACCATGGTTGCGGCCTTAGTGAATGCAGGGCCCCTGAGGCCTTACTGCTATGACCGCACACACAAAAAAAAAGGACTGTTAGCCAAGGAAACACCTGGCCTGCGCCGTAGCGCCGCCGCCTTTTCTTTCTCTTTACCCTCTGCCTGCTTACTATCCCTTGTCCTGGGGTCGCACAGAGAGTCCCTCAGAAGCTGAGTATGAGCAGCACGGTAATGAACAGCTGACCATAGCACAGACTCCCCTGAGCCAAACCGTCACCCAGTAAAATTCAGTCTACCCACCACCCACTCCCAGCCAGGTAAGGGACCCTGGCAGGAAGCAAGGGTGAGTGGAGGAAGTAGCAGGTGTATTAGGAACTCCCAAAGAATACAAGGCAGGGTAAAACAGATGTTAAACCAAAAAGGGAATTTCACAAAAATAAGGAATTTCCCACTGTGCCGGTTCCAGAATTCCTATGCGTGGACAATGACACCTGTTCAGTCAGTATCCTGTCAGTGGCAGACAAGCCAGTTCTCAATGCGAGTGTGTGGAAGATGGTATCCAAGACATGAAATTAGTGTTTCAACGATTCAAATGAGGGCAGCAGAGTAAATCTGTACTTTTGTGGAAATATAAAACTTCACAGCGTTTCTCCCGCAACCACGTTTCCTCGTCTTTACTTTCTCTCTCTTCCAGCAGTCTTGGCCTCTCAGCTCTGGGACGGAACAGATATCTCACCCCAGGGAGCAGCCAGGACTTGTCACCTTCATGCCTATTGCACTTCAGTAGCTGCAGTGCCCTGCACGAGAAAAAAAACAAAAACAAATAAAAACACACACATAGACAGAGGTTAACGAAACTTTGCAGAAAAAAGTGAAACAACTTTTTATAAAATGGTTTAAAAATCTGGTTAAAAAAAAAAGTGAATTAAAATGACGACGAGTTTGATGATGAGACTCAGCTCAAAGGAAGGACAAGTTCTTAAATGACACTGGCACACTTCAGTTTCCTCACTCACATATAAACAAAGCCTTAGAGCACCATGAGGTTTAGCTGTGCACTACTACAACAAACGAAATGGAATTAGACCGAGGACCACTCATTCCACTGCTACACGTTACCTCTTAACCCTAACCTAACCTAACCTAACCTTACACATGGCTTATTGTATTTGTAAACAACCATGCAGTTCTCATATTACACGGACAGTAGTGACAAAACGAGAGCCAGTCACAAGGATGGTAGCGTGCACTCAACATCCAACCACTGGAAAAAGCACAGACGGCTCACATACTAATGGAAAAGATGGAGAATAAGAGAGTAAACATTATCCCCCAAAAACTCTAGTAGCAAGTTGACCACTGAGCTAGTAGGTTTGCTAACGTAAACATGATGCAGTCAAAACACAGACTGTTAGCAAACATTAGCTGAGAGGCTAACTAAAAATCGCAGCTAAGTCAATTGCCGCATTACCAAACAGTTTCCTGCTGTGCTGTTTACTCTCACTGATATGATATTAAGCAGCTAACATGAAGTGTCTGACAACAAGCCTTCCCGCTAACAGCTGTTGTTTAGCAAGCTAACCTTAAGAGCTAGCCAAAGAGCTAACGTTACGATTATGTTACTAACGTTACTCGCTAACCCGAGAGGTAAACAGCATGAAACAAGAGGTTAGCCAGCGCTCCGGCTCAAAGAGGCACCGTACTCGCCTTTGGCCGATATTTCAGACAATACAAGACACCACACCGCGGCAAACACAGCGAAGAATCTCAATTTGAATGTCATTCAGATATTAACGTGAGATCGCGGCCTTGCAAAAGGCACAATGCAACTTGCAGACGGCCATCTCGGCTAGCGGGCAAGTGCAAAAATTAAGATATCACAGCCGCGGATTCTGCAGTGTTACATGTTCTGCGGCCTCCTCCTTGCTTCGGTATGGGCGAGAAGGCTCTGCCCGCTCAGACGCGTCCCTACAAGCGGTCCCCACCTCGTTTACTTCCTACCTCCACCAACCGCCCTCCTACGTACGCTACAGCCTGCGGTGCGGTGAAGACAAGGCCGCTGGAGCGGAGTAGCTAGGCCTCGGCTCCCCCCTCCGTACCCCCCACCCACCTCCGCGATCATCATCCCTCCGTACCCCTCTCTCCCTCTACCTCTCGCGGTTCCCCAGAAAGCCCGAGCTGGTCCGGTTCTGGTTTCCGAGAGAAGCTCGGGTAAAGTAGACCGCGTAAAAATCTCACGTCCCCCATCCGGCTTCCGCCGCTACTCACCGGAATTTCGTGTCGAGCCGCCGAGGAGAAGGTGCCAAAACCGTGTGAAACGGAGACAACAACAAGCCTAAAAATGCAGCCATAGACCAGGGGTTCTAGAGCCGACGCCATCTTTGAGTGAAACAGGAGCACGGCTGGTGGGGGAGGGGGGAATACTGAACCGTCAGGCAGGGCCAAGGGACCGTCTGCATGGTGCGAAGCGAAGATCCAGAGGAAGAAAAAGTCACTGCAAGGCGCGGGGGGCGGCGGCGTTGTGCTGTTGCTATGAGAGGGCTGTGGATATTGCTTGAGCACATGAAATGGAAGAAAGGGACAGATGGTGGTGGTGTTGGAGAAGGAAAAAAAATAAAAAGGAAGGATAGGTGTTCTCACATTCTCTGCTACACTACAGCCACATAGGGGAAGATTCAAGGGAGCGTCTGCATCTTGCCCAGCAGTTGTTTAAAAAAAAAAAAAAAAATCAAAGCCAATGAGCGTGCCTTAACGTTAGAGGGTATTTAAAGATCAAAGTGAGACAGCCCTCCACACTGCAGTCTATTGTAGCAGCTGGGAATTTTTTTAAGATGAAGATGGGAAGCGAAGCCACACAGTTTCAGCCCCCAGAGATGATCAGATGTTGCTGTGTAGCTATCTGGAGTGTTACCCTGAGATAAAACATATTATTATCTGTCTATGCAGAGTAGTGTACCAATGCACTGAAACCAAGTATTATGTTTCCACTAAAGAAAATTATTATATAAACTGTCTGCAGTCAATCCACTTTGTCACATCTCATTAAACGGCAGCTGAGTCTAAGGCTTTTTCCTCATAATTCATGTTTGGAGAGAGGAGGGATCTGTTTTTAACAGCTCCTGGTGCAGCATAAATTACAGCACCTGGTAACAGATGGAGGCAACATAATGTAAAGGTATCATTCTCAGTGCATTTGAATGCACAGCGTGTTTAATTTGAAAGTAATTTGCACTTGACATGAATGTAGATACTTTCAGGCCAAATTTAGGCATACAGTTTTTTTTTTTCTTTTCTTAAAGAAACATAAAACCTATAATTTTAAAAGTAAGACTATTAATTAAATGAAATTCTTTACAAGGTTCAATAACATATTGTCCCATAGCATACAAATTTACCTTGGGCAAGTTTGAACAACCCAGGTAGACCTACAACCTTTCATTCAAAAGAAAAACAATCAGAGGGAAACGGATTTTTCTGCTTCGATTTCATGATCACAGTGACACCGAGGCACTTGTGTGGGGAAATTTGGCAGCACACTTCCTTTCCTATTACAGCTGAATGCTGAGAGCTCCCTAGATGGAAATTAAATTATCTGCAGCTTTGTGTAAAATGTGTACAGCAGTCCTCAGAGACATAATATAAAGTGTCTTATAGGGAGCAATTAGACCTGAGGTTTTCCCATGTTAGAGGTGTCTTATGAGAGGGTGAACTGCTGTCAGCACAGTGGTGATCAAATAAAACCTGTAAGGTCACACTTTACTTGCTGTTTATCTTGCACTTCTTCAGGGACAGATAAATCACATCCCAACGACAAGGCACTAATTATAATTAACGGCAGTGTTATTACACAGATAAATAGTGTGAAGCATTAACACATGAATGGCTATTAGTACACCTCCTGAGGACTCACATATTACATTAGTGTGTACAGTAGGCCAGCTAACAGATGGACAATACTCAGGAGAAGACTGCACCACATCTATCGTTTTTGGCCATGAATAAATAATGTTGTGTGCCATAATCCGCTGCAGAGGCCGTGTTCACCAATACACAACAACGGAAACAAATTAACCTGCATGGCTCATGAGAACGGAGGAGTATAAGAGTCATTTTACCGTATTTCTGAAAAGATCAGATTGATCTTCATTATGAATGGAGACAGAATTTGTAGCTTGAAGACTTTTACTTATTCTAAGGGAGTTCAGACAGCTTTATTCAATGACTGGAGGAAAGAGGGAATCCTAACTCACAATCTGCTTGAATGAGGTTAATTCACCTTTTATAGGATGCTAAGAAACTGTTTTGGAATATGTATTACAGCATACCTGCGTGTGTACAATATGCATAAAAGAGCTGAAATGAATAATCAATAAGTTCACTGATTAAAAATTAATGGAAAGCAATTCTATTTCCTAATTGTTTAAAGGTGCAGTATATAACATTTTAGCAACAATTACAGTACAAATCCCACGTGTAGGTCAAATTAGTACCGTGCACTGCATATAGAGGGTTGTTCTCTCATTTAAACCGTTCAGTGGAAGTACAAGCGTAAGTGGCCACCTGAATAAAAACCAGGAGCACATTTTTCAAGCAACACTCAAAAAAGTCATGACAATTGAATTTTAAAATCAGAAGTAATAGAGTGCATAGGTCATGCCCCCTCCGATAGACCCCATGGGACCTAAGTACATAAAAAATATGAACGGTAGTCAATGAGGAAAGGAAAATTATTTTTTGATCCTGTTTGACACATGCCTTGAATAACACATCTGATCTTGGTCAATTTAAATTTTAATGTTTTATGGAAAGAAAATCTATGTTTGTCATTAAATGGTCGAGGTATCAGATTGTGAAAATACGTATACGTATAGAGAACAAAATTCAATTTTCTCTACATGAAAAATGATCTTTTAAATTGCCAGCCATCTTTTGTGTAATTCAGGGCACAAGCCAAACGGAATAAAAAAAATAATTTGCCCCTCTTCATTAACGACTGTTCATATTTTTTCCGAATTTAGGTCCCATGGCCCCGAAGTACAGGGGTGTGACTTGGGCACTCTATGTAACTGGTATTACATATAATAACACCCTTAAAGTGACTACGAGGAACTTTCAGTTTCGTTGATTCTAGCGGCCCCTTTGGACAAAAGCGATAGTGACACAAGCGCCTACTGTCGTAAAGATCGTTGCTAGCATGTGACAGGCAGGCAGAATTCGGCATAACGGCAGCAACGCTTGCATTTGTTTTGGAAGCCAGTGCAAGAGAGACCGCAGGATGGATCGCGATGAGATCATGTAAATTTATATGCGACTGAGAAAAAAGTTATGAGCCAGTTGTACAGCAGTAATAAAGGTGCAAACTGACAGCCGTAGGCATACGTAGAATATAATTACATTATTGTCACTGCACAGAGCAAAGAAATTTTAAAAAAAAAAAAATTCCCCCAGTTTGTGGGGATCAAGACCCGATCACAGTCATTAATAGTAACCACATAAAAAAAACTGTCGTTGCGCTGAGGGTCCCGTTTGCTGTTACAGGAAATTTATCATCATCAGGAATAATAGGACTCTTTCATAAGTACTTAAAAGTTCCTCCTGGTCACTTTGAAGAAATAGTTTTTCATTTTGGAGTCGTATTTATTTGCTTTCTTGCCGAGAGTCAGATGAGATGAATGATTATCAGCGATGTGACTTAAATGTAAATATAAAGCTACAGCCTGCAGTTGGTTAGCTTAGCTTCTCATAAAAACTGGAAATGGAAGAACCATCAAGCCCACATCTGTTGAAAACTAGAAAATTCACCTAAGGGGACCTCTAAAGCTTAATTAACACATTATATGTTTAATCCATACAGAAGCTGTGACTTTCTAATGTCTTATTGGAAACTCAAAGCAGTCATTGGTCCTTTGAGAAAAGCTATTCTAGCTGCTGTTCTCAGTCTTTATGTTAAGCTAACAAGCTACTGATTCCAGCTCCTTTTCAATCAGAGATGTGTTATCAATCTCCTTATCTAACTTTGGACTTCCAATCATTGTTGATGATGACTGTAGTCAGTTGAAGCAATAAAATGTGTGCTATATTATTGACAGGGAAAGCTGAATTATCTGTTATCTACTGAGTTATCACATAGCCGTTCTTGCAGTGCCTACATGTACCAGGATGCACTGCAACAAACAAACAAACAAAACCAGTACTTGCCAGGTCTCCAAGGTTGTTATCAACAGCACTAGAAAATTTAATTTCATTTAATATTGCATAGTTTTCAATAATGAGTGATTTTTGGTCCACCAGAGCCAGAAAATCCTCAAAACAAACATGGTGCTCAGAGCGCCGGGCGAAAGGCGAAGGGTAAACAGTTTGTAGTTCTTCCTGGAACCAGTGATGTCACTGGTTCCAGGAAGAACAAGAGATCTTGAGGCTGTGTCCCACAGACACAGAAGACATTGGAAAAAGAAAATTCTTGGGTTTCACATTATATCCCTAATTTGGATAGATAGAGATAAGGTTGAAAATTGGTGGAGTCGCTCTTTAAGGCTAAAGAAGCATAATGTCAATCTATTGCTTTAAGTCAGTTGATTAAGGAAAAATTGTGGAAAATGAAGATTTTATGCCTTTGTAAATTAGATATTTTTGGACTGTAATTTTGAAGGCAGCATTTTTTCCTTGGAAACTTTTTTATTCAACGTTTTACAAACTAAACAATTAAACACAGCATCTCATGAATAAGTGATGGATTCATCAATAATAGAAATAATTATTATTTTCACTCCGTTTTTGTGTTGTGTTTAAAATGAAACATTTATATCGAAGACTAGACCTTTTAACTTACCACTGCTACACCGCATACAGGAAAATACATGTACATGACAGTTTCCATTTTAACATCGATTTCCAAATATAAAGCGGTTCTGAACGTCCCTGTGGTTGTAAAAGTGTTGCAGTGGGTGATAAATGTTGCCCCCACCACTAAATGGGTGTTTTGGTATGAGACCCTGGGCTTGTAGGCCTATTGTATCTTTGGTGGAGAAAAGGAGACAAGTAATCCTTAGCTTCCTTTCATCCCCATAATCCCTCCTTTTTTAATTTCTATTCTCCGAGCATCCACCTGCTAGAGGCCCTGAGCCCCCAGCAAGCTGCACCAGTGTCCACCTGCCCCCTGCAACCTCCCCCCGCGACACACGTGCACACATATACACACACACACAACACACACGCACATAAACACACACATCCTGTCCACCTGATGCACAGCAGCACCTCCTGCTCTCGAGGCCTGCTGGCTCTTGCTCTGCTCCACTTCTTCCTGCCTCCAGTTTAAAAGCTGGATCTTTGCCAAACCAAACAAATTTATCACATCCCTTTCAGTTTATTACAAAAAAATCATGCCACCATTATCATGCTTATTTTGTTGTTGTCGCTGTTGTTTTTTGTTGCCAGATATTTAATTGTAAGTTGGCCAGATTCCACACAGCCTATGAATAGGTTTGGTTGTTTTTTCTTTTTCCATCCTTTGTGTTATATGTCAGATCCTTGTACTTAAAATAGGATCTGATTGATTGCGTGTTTAGGTTCAGTAAATGAGGATGTTTACATATTGAGTCCAGCTGAGGGGACTTTTTCCGTGTAAACAATGCTACTTGACACATGACTCAGTAATATGAACCCATACTGACTCCTTGGCAGCTTTAGCTACTTTTGTATAGTGGAAATTGCAAGTGTATAAAGCGTGAATTGATGGCAACTGAAGAATAAGACAATATCAAATGGAAGTCTGGAAGTGACTCAGCTGAAAGGAAAAAGGGGAAATGCATCCTCCCTGGCTGCTGCCTTTTACTTTGTCAACATGAAACAAGGAAATATGAATCTTGAGTGCAGCTGCGAGTAAGTAGCAGTCAATATGTGCCACCACCCGTGCAGACCTCATTTCTGAGTTCCTGTTTTTTGGGTGATGACTGGAGTGCTGCGCTCAGATAGCCCGGCAGTGTCCAGGACTGCTTTTTTTTGTCCGTGTGAAACTAGCAAGCTTCCTGCTGTGGCTGGCTGGCTGCCAAGTCCCCAAACCCCAACCCAACCACTCCCCCCCAGCCCAAACTCCAACTCCAACTCCAAACCCCTCCCATCCTGAAAAGAGCTGAAACATACAACGGAAATTTCCAGGGCCCGTCCGCCCAAGAGTGTGCCCCCACCCGTCCAGTGACCCCAAACCAAACCCCTCCCCCCACCCTCCCTCCCTGTGGCCCCTGCTCCCTCCCTTGCCTTGAATCCAAAGGGACAGAGAGCAGCTGGAAGGTGAAGTGCAGCTTGTCGACGCTGAGCCGAAAGTCAAGACAGACACCTCTTGCGCTCCTTCCGACTCCTCCTGTCTGAAATCTTCCTGAAATCACCACCTCCTTCACTTGAACCCAGAAGTGCTTAAGAGTGCCGCAGAGTATACTTGTATGGCAGACATAAGTGGTGGAGAGACTGGGTTGGAAAAGTGGAGCACTATTCTGTTTGACGATGCAATTGTTCTGCTGTGGTTAACAGTCGTTTTAAGTTAAGTACATTTCAAGCAGGGGTCTCTGACAAGGCCATTAACATGCACAAATACCTCTGACTTGAACACTATTAAGTACAGCAGAGGAGAAACTAGTCTCACTAATCAATAGTGCTGAAGTGGGAAAAGCCCTGACACATCTGTTTCTTCGTTTTTTTAATTTTCAAAGGCATAAATCGTGCAGTGGATTTTTTCGTTTAATCAAGTTGTCTCGTTAAGATCAAGACTTAATGAGAGACTTGAAAAGAAGAAAACTACTTTGTCAGACAAAAATACAACCAACATAAAAGAACAAACTGTCTAAAGCTAAACAACCAACAAAAAACTACAAAGTATAATCAATAGAAACATTTACAAAAGTAAAAAAAAACCCAACAAAAACCAACAACAAAAAACTGGGAACACTTTACTTAATGCGATTACAGTGCTGTATAGTCATAATTATAGGCAAGGTCAGGGTTAACCCTAACCACAGCCCTAAATCTGACTATAACCGTAACCATAACCACATTTTATGCATTGTACGTGTTCATTATGCACTATAATGCATTAAAGAGACAGGCTTCATAGAAAGTGTCACCACAAAACTTTAAAATCTAGCTTGAGGGCAGTTTGTGATAACAATTTCTATGAATCCTGTCTCTATAATGCTTTATATCACATTATAAACATACATAACACATTATAACACATTATGAGCATATAACACATTACAGCACATTATGAGCACAATTATAATGCATTGTAGGTGGTTAGGGTTCAGGTCAGATTTAGGGTTATGATTAGGGTTAACCCTAACCCTGCTTATAACTATCATTATACAGCACTACAGATGCGTTATAAGTATGTTCATAATGCATCATAGATGAGTGCTTTAAGTAAAGTGTTACCCATTTGGCATTTCTAAGCGGCATAGTGGATAAGAAGACTTTCTACAAAGACTATATGTACACATACAATATATGGAGTGATTGAAAAAATTCTGCATTGTGTGTTGTAGTCAAAGGAGTTCAATGAGAGAAGAAATGTGATGTATTTGAATATGAATGTGTTGTCGGCCTTTAAAGGACTACTTCATAATTTTGCTGAGAGTTAAATGAGAAGGTTCACTTTCACGTGTGTACGGTAAATATATAGCAGGAGCAAACAGCTGGTTAGTTTAGTTTAATATAAAAACTTGAAAAAAGGCAAAACTGTTCAGCTCTCTCAGACCAAAAACATTTACCTATCAGCTCTTCGAAAGGTCACCAATTAAATCTTTATATCTCAGTCATACAATTTATACACAAGACAGACTTTTATAAATTACTGTTTGCTGTTTTAAAGGGGATTGTTTGTTGTACTACTCTTTAGCTGTTGTATGTTCTTGAAGTCTCCTCTGATTGCCCAGCAACTGGTCCTGGTTGAAAAGGTCAGACATATAATTGCCAATAAAGGAGAAAAATACACTTTTCCAATATTTGCACAGATTAAACAAGCTAGATAGTTAATTGGTGAGCTTTGGTAGTGCTTGTAAGCAAATTTAGTTGCCTTTTAGCCAGGTAAATTGTTTTCAGTCTTTATTTATAATTTATTTATTTATTTATTTATTTTAGATCTCATTGGCATTTTGGTTAGGTTTAGGTACTGAAACTACTTGGTTATGATTAGCAAAAGATCATAGTTTGGCCTAAAGTAATAAGTCAGATTAAAGGTTTCACATGGTACTCTGTGGCTTTTTGCCAGAATGGCCTGAGGGCAAACTTCTCCCACATGCAAGCCGCTTAATTATATGAAGAACCATCGTGTAAATTTGAACACATCCAAAATTCATAGCAAGAATATATTTCTAAGCATATTTCCCCTAACCCTGTTAATTTTCATGCTAAAAGTAAATCTATTGTGATTTTTAAGTTTTGGATTAAATGTTGTACCCTAATTTTGAACAGCAGTCTGCTGTCCAGTTGTATGGCAAGAGTGATGATGATAATGATACTATGTGTAATGTAAATAACGGAATATTAAGAGACAAAGGTAGATGAAATGATTACTGTGTACTGTCTTATTTGCAATTACAAGACGTGTATCTAGAAAGCATTGAAGGCCTAATGAGGATAAGAGAGCAATAAGTATGAGTGGAACCAGGGTTACATAGAATTGTATCATCTGCAAAAAAAGAAGTACTTAAGGAAGATTTACATGATTAATGCAAGATGTGAATAAGAAATAAATCAAGAATACATCCTTGCAACGTGTGTTACCAATAAAAAGAGGGGTTAAATCGTCAAAGGTAAAGGTACTTCATTGGTCACATACAGTGTACAGTAAAATTGTGTCTCCACATTTAACCCATGCTTGAGGAACAGTGGGCAACCACGGCACTGTGCCAGATTCCAGATTTTGAGCCAGTACCTTTGTCAAGGGTTCTGACTGGAGACAGACCTAACATTCATGATATTGAGGGTGAGGGCAACCGGAGCACCCTGAGGAAACCCACGTGAACATAGGGAGAACATGCAAACTCCACATAGAAAGGCACACTAACTCAAACAACCTCAACAGTTTAGCTGAAAGGTTAGCAAGGAACTGATTGCTGAGACACTGAGTGGACCTAAAGAGTTTAGTTTGTCAAAAAAATAATAGTTCAACATATGGGTAATACACTTATTCGCTTTCTTGCTAATAATTAGATGCTTCTAAATATGAAGTTGAGGCCGATGGCCAGTTAGCTTAACTTTGCTTAGCACACAATCTGCAAAATGAAGGAAACAACCTAGTCTAAAGGTGATAAAACCAAAAAAACAACTCCAATGCTCACCAACAAGTTATATCTTGTTTTTAATCTGATCTTTGCAAAAACAAAAATGTTAAAACAAACAGCCATCCAGGAAATAGTTCAACACATAACCATTTACAAAACCACAAACCATCTAACCAATGAAATATAACATATGTATTAATTAGTGAGCTTGCTGCTGAACTAAATCTACTATATCTTGGCTTTAGCTTCATATTTAATGCACAAACATGACAATAGATTATTTTTTATTATTGTGCAAAACCTCAAACTTTTCTTTACATCAGGTAAAGTTGAATTGGTTGTCTCTTTCTTTTATTGAATTGTAGGATTTCATGCCCATTCCTTTTCTTCTTCTTGTCCATTTAGTTTTTGTGGGCTTGATATATCCTTAATAAAAGAGCGACTACCTTACTTTCTTATTCACCAGCACTGTGTATGGCAGCTGAATTCTTCTGTTTATACTTCAAGGCATTACCAGCAGCTGCTACGAGCAAGAAAACACCAACAAGCCAGACAAGTCTAGACAGTGAAGAAGAAAGCAAACTGTGTACAGCACTACTAGGTACAGTAACAGTGGAAACAATAACAACTGAATGAAGGATAATTACAAGACTGTGATGGCCCCGGCCTGTCTTTTTAGTGTTTATTATTTCTGGAGGTTGGTTGTGTTCAGTCTGCTTAAATAGCACCATAAAGCATTTTTAGTGCTTTTTTTAAGAATGAAAGAGTTCATCTATGATTTAACAGCTGCTCCACACAGTTTTTTATTGTATTGCTTTGACACTATATCACATGATGCCCTGTTCGGCTGTTTGGGATCCAGCCCTCCCACATTACAGACTCCTTCCCTGGTCCGAGCCTCAGAGTCTTGAATATGGCAGCGCTGCAGTGTTTGCAGAGCAGGATGCACCACAGACAACAATGCAGCCTCCAGGACTCTCTCTCTCTCTCTCTCTCTCTCTCTCACACACACACACGCATTCCTGTGGGCCTGGTGAGGAGGGGGGAACTTAACCTCTGGAGCTCAGCAGGCTTTGTCTACTTCTCCCCCACCTTCGTCCCTCCAGACTACAGGCTACCCCCACCTTTTTTTTTTTTTAAACTAAATGTTCACTTACACAACAAGCTTTTCTCACACCAGCAAGAGAGCATAAAGACCTCTGTAATCAATTCCATTAAGAGTCAGGAGTGAGATTTATGTTAAGAGGGACATGCTGGTTAATGGACGAGTGAAGGCAAATGATTTGATTCCTTGATTTCATCAATAAAAGCCATGCATTATATATTAAAAGCCATTCAGTTCACAGTTATTTATATTAATGGTGGCACTCTCAGATTACTGCAGGGTAATGGGAGCAGAAAAGAGTACATTCCCATGAATGATGAGCCCTCCATGGTCGTCCTAAATTGCATTACAGGGGCAGTAATGATCTGTGTTGTTATTATGAAAACTGTGGTGAATCAGTTATTCATTCAATATGGTCCCTAATTGAATAATTAAATTCTTTTCTGTGTAAAGATATGCATGTTTGTCTCCCCCCTGTGCTAGCAAGAGGGAACAGATGGAGCATGTTATGTAATCATATTGATGTAAATTAAAATCACTGATTACCCTGAGAGAGGTGTAACAAAGTGACATGCATACCTATCACAATGAAGGTGATAAACACCTTCAGTCCTTTGGGATAACGGTATCTAGCTCAGGTGACAATGACAGAGGGCTTACTGTGTTATTCTTTGGAGAGAGACAACAGAACCTGCTGCTGAGAGTGATGATGATATCATGCCCCATCCATCCAGTTTTTTCACATACACATTTCCTGCCTGGAAACAGACATCTACAGGAATGGAGTGGAGTCCTTTAAGAAGAATAGAAAATTGTTTTTTATTCCTATTGATGGCTGTTTGTCTTTTTTGAAAGGCATTACACCTGTGACATATGGATATTTTCATATAATGACATTGTACAAGCCATTTACAAACTGGACCAATATGATTTTTTTTTAAATTGTTTGAATATATAGCCACGCTCCCGGTGTAGCTTTCTGGGAATTTCAGTCAGTCTAATTCACCTATTTGGTTGGCATTATACCACAACACACTTTCGTTATCACTGGCGGACTCAGGATGTTTGATGGGCAGGGACGAAAAAATATGGCACTGAATGCAAATGTGTTAGGTACTTTACCACGTTTTCTTAGAGGGCACTTTGTCATGTTTTATCTACCATAGGAGCAACCAAAAGGGCACTTTCGTGGCATTTTTCCAAACACAGCTGCCCCCTGCCCCTCCTCTGAGTCCGCCAGCGCTGGTGATCCCCTGACTTCCCTCCAGTTTGGCCATGAGGTTGACTGTTGTGGCTTTACAGGACCATACCAGTGTTAATACATGTCCCTGTCCTGTCAAAATCAGCCATAGGTTACATAAGACCGAAATATTTTTCTCAAACTAGCTTTATCTATGAGATACTGTGTTTGTTGACATTTTGTCCATATTCAATAAATGTCACAAAAAAAGTAACTGAAAATGTGTAACATTAAACAGAACATCAAATGTGTCGAATCCTTCTTCATGCTAATATTCACTTCACTACTTTTAAAGAACTCCAGGCATAATAACTCTGGTCTCAATGGCTCCCAGCTCCCCTATTATTATTTATTATGTATTGTTGTGTATTGTCTTTTTATGTTTATATTTATGCCAGTGCCAAAGACAAATTTCCATTTCCTGTTAAAGACGTAAAGAAATGAAAAAACAATTTCATTCCACTATGGGTCTTAAAATCAATGTAATCACTCATCTATCAGATGATGTAACACAAACTTTGTGCAAAATTCTACTTTTGAGTAAATCCGGTTTTAAAGTGGGTTATTTTTTTTCGCCTTCGACAGTGCAGGCGCATGAGTTA
>JAQLOL010000021.1:5017718-5035915 GCA_029783665.1 Naso thynnoides | reverse complement strand
GCTCAGTACAAGTTAAATACAAATACTAGCTAAACAGTGAAGTCTTCGAGCTGAATCACTGTTGTCAGTGACTGAGTCAGTAGGTTTTAGCAGCAGCTCCTCTCACTGGTGACTGACTGAAAGCGCCTGGTCAGCTCAGCTGTTCTACAGTGCACGGCTTCCTTGCTAAAAGCATGTGTAAAAAACCAAAAGAAAGGCACAATGATGATGTCATTACTTTGTCACAAATAATTAGCTGCTAAGTAGTTAACCTTAGAAATATTGCTAGTTTTGCACTTAACTGAACTTGAAAGCTTTTATAAAACCTACTTTCACTGTCATTTCAATCTTTTTCTTATTGCACACTAGCAAAGCCTCATTACATGCCACCAAGCATTACCCTCCACCTAAATGTTGTATGAAAATGTGGCAAAAAAAATCATAAATGCATCTTTGAGCTCCAACAGTCATGACAGGAACAAGTCATAGTCAGGCCACACAGAAGCGGCCACAGCGCCGCAGTGCCAGTGAACTTCCCTCTCTGAGGTCATCGGTCCAAGTAACTCAACTTAACCTCGCAGTGGCAGACGCTGCAGCGCGGCCCTGAGGCTGCGAGTCCTTCCCCGACCCACAGAATCACAACATCCCCTTTTACTGCAGCAGGGGCCTGGAAGTCATCACTGATACTGGCAACACACAGGGAGCTCTTAGGTCATCAATAATGACTCCATTTACTTAACACCGACCCAAACACCTGCTCATTTATCATGGCTGACACATGTCAGCCTGGTCCATTTCTCACAGAGGAGGCAGCCAGCTACTGCAGATCTCGATCAGGTCACCTCCGGCTCTGTGAGGGCTTTAGTGAGTAGCTTAATCCACAGAAAACACACAGAGCTGAGTGCAAATAGTTACACAGTCATGCTTGTGCCATTACTGACTTTTTATTGCAAAATCCTGGTTGCAGTCAGAGTGTGCGCATGGATGTTAGAAAACCAAAATACCTCAATTGTACTCACACATGACTGATTCTGGTTGCATTTGGCCTGCAGTTTGTGCAGATTTCACCATTTCTTGGATTCTGTCCCGTGAAAACACCAGTCTGTGCCAAAGAGTGTAAAAGTCTTTTTAAACAGCAACATTATGCATGACAGTTTCTGTTTTTTATTACATTATTTTGGGAGAAAGCTACTGAATGAACTAAATGTCTTCAGTTGAAGACTACATTTTTTTTCCTTCCAGCGTTATTCCACGGCTAACAGATGTTTTCCAAAAAAATGCAAGCCAGTCACTTTGCTTGCAGTCTAGGGAGATACAGCTTCAAAACATTAAGACCATCTACAAACGTCCATCCATAAACTACAAAATCTCTGCGTGGTATAATCGAAGTCTAATTTATCGTGTCTTAGGCTCAATACTTCTAAAACACTGTTATTTCAGCCAAAAAAACTAAATTTTACATATCCGGCGTAAGGCTACCTGTTGCATGCCCGGAGATAAATCCTGCCCCCCTGTTTTGGAAATATCCAGCTTACGAAATGATAAACAAGACTTGGATTATAACACATGAAGCGTTTGAGCTTTTGGATGGTTTTGAAACTGTATCTCCGTAAGCTGCCAGCAAGAGATGGTGAAGTGAGAGGCTTGCATTTTTGGAAAAAAATCTGTTTACCATGGAATGATGCTGGAAGGACAAAAATATTACAATTATAAAAATATTATGTTATAAATATTCTGCAATTCAAGACATCTAAGGGTGAATAACTGATACACTGAAAATAGCTTTGCATTGAAATATCACTTCAGCTTACAATATTTGCATATGCAAACAATATATTTACTGTATGTACTCAGTGCATCTGTGATTTAAACGAACATATTTCTCTCACTAAGTAAACATACATCTTTTTTAAAGAACGGGATGTGCAGTACGAAGCCCACCATACTTTTTTTTTTCTTTTTCAGTGCTGTGTTTAACTTCTTAAGCCAAATCTCTGAGGCTTCTTTGCAGTACAAGTAGAAGCAGCCTTCTGTGCCCTTCAGCTCGATGCTCACACAGAGTTGAAGATAGTGCTTCTCCTCAGGGATTTCTTCAAGAAACAGCCATAGTTCTTGTCTTCCAGTTGCCATGGCAGGCTGCCTCTTCTCTCTGTAGGCACAACGTCGATAATGTTGGCTTAGCTTGCTCCTCCACTCGGGTATAGTGTGTGTGTCAGATGGACAAGATTTTGATATTTGGGATTTAGAACTATACTGTAACAATTTGTTCTTGTGGGGATTTTCCCCAGTTCCTCTTTCTGTTGTATTAAATACAGGGATGAGACTTGAAATGTTTCTTAGTAAGCAACAGGCGGAGGGGAGAGAAACACCCTGAGCAGCTCACCAGCGCATCACAACAGTTACACAACACAAAGAATAAAGCACAGATCACATCCACACCCAGAGAGAATACATGTCTCTGGAATAAGGAGACATGATGGGAAAAGAATGGGTAAAAGAGGTAATAACTGATGACAAAATTAATACTGAATCTGGTGGAATGTATATAACTGGGTTAGACAAGTATAAAACAATAATGAGCAAATACAAATTGTGTTTTGAAGAGAAAAGAAAGACTAAACCACAAACATAAATAGTTAAATCTTAAATGTATCCTCCTTAAGACAAAAATGCATGTCTTTTTTTCATACTCTGAGTTTTTTTTTCATAGATAAAGATATATATTTGATACTTTCATTATGAATTCATGGTTTTCTCCAGTTGAATTGATTTCTTAAGTGAAACATCTGCAGTCCTGCCATTTGAGAGTAAAAACATCAGACCTCAGATTCTCCCACAAACCTGAGTCTGGACGTTGATTCAATCTTTACATGGTGTCAGTACGAGTAAAACATGCCAGAGGAGTTCACATTAAAGGGATAGTTCGGAACTATTGAAGTGGGGTTGTATGAGGTACTTATGCATAGTCAGTCTATGACCTTCTGCAGATGGCGATCAGCAGTGTCACTTTTAGGACAAGGGCGGGGAAATCACTGCAGCAGAACTCAGCATTGTACTGTTGCAGACAGGGTCAGCAGAAAAACAGTTTTTAGCCACATATATAAATATAATTTATATATATTTATATAAATATAAACCTAAAAAAAAAGAAATCAATATCCATGCAATTGTACGCCGAATTTAGGATTTTTTCCTCATTGCTTTGCTTTGCTGCCAGACAGCCGTTTATTTTGGCACTACACCGCGTTCTGTATCACTCTGCAAATCAGCTGTTTGGCTCAGATAGCAGCCAAACTAAAGCTGGGGACAAGTCTTAAATTTAGTGTACAACTGAACACACACACACACACATATATATTTATATAGATTTCCCCCCTTAGGTAAGCATTTATACATGTGGCTAAAAAACATTTTTCTTCTGATCCCATCTGAAACAGGACAAGGTTATAATAGTTTTTGATTTTCCTTTAGTTTTAGTTTTATTTCTTTACTTTTCAGTTTCAGTTTAGTTTAAATTAGTTTTTTAAACAAGTTTTATAGTTTTAGGTGGGGGTGAAAGAACATAGATCTTTGAAAGATAGATTCAAAATCCACCCAAAATACCATAACAACATCAAAAACTAAAGATATTTTCTCTATAATTTTAAATAGTTTTGTAAACATATAGCACAGTTTTTGTTATCACGTTTTTTTTTAAGCATTGTTTTTATTTTTGTCAGTTTTTTTCTATTCTAATTTTCATGATTTCATTAGTTTTCATTAAAGTGACTACGAGGAACTTTTACGTATTTAGGAAACAGTCTCATGAGTCCTCTGATGATTATAAATTTCTTGTAACAGCAAACAAGATCCTTTTTTACAGTTACTATTAATGCCTGTGATCAATTCTGAATCCCCACAAACTCAGATGAAATTTTTTTTTTCCCTCACTCACTTCCACAACAGATGCAGATGTGTTGCCGGTGTTATGCTGAGTTCTGCCTGCCTGGCATGCGCTACACAAGATCTTTACGACAGTAGGCGATTGTGTCACCTCCGCTTTTGTCCACCTGCAGAAGATAACAAACTGTCTAACCCCTAAGTACCTCACACAGCCACACTTCAAAAACACTGAACTAGCCCTTTAAGGCAGACTTTTTTCATCTGAAGACGCACATTCCCTCATAGAATCAGTCAAATCGAGTTTGAACTTGCCCAAACATTTTGGAGATTTGCACAGGTATTTTAGTGGGCAGCTCTCTGTGTCCTGTGGAACGCACAAGACATGATAGTAACAGTGTTTGCCCTCAGTCCTTCAATTATTCACACACACACTGTGATTATTCCTACATCTGAATTTTTGGTCCGCGTCCAAAAAAGTCCTATTTTCACACACACACACACTCCAAAAAAAAATATGTATATGAATAAATAAAAATAAAAATAAAATATTTGTTGCTCCTTAACACAAACTGTTGCTACTTGTTTCCTTCTCCTCCTCTGGTGTCACTCTGCATGTGCTCACGGATGAAACAGTAACACGGAGACAGTGACACACTTTACAAACTGTGCCAAAACCAGAGCAGACATGGTAAACCAACATGAAGCCACTTGCACACCAAAAAGCAGTCTCCTTATGACTAGCATAATGAGGATATTGCTCGATGTCACCCAGTCCGTGAAGGTTTATTTTGTAGAAGGATGATGTCTGTCTCTCCAGCAGAGTTCCACAGATTTGGAGAATCTACAGTATGACAAAGTGAAGCTGTTCCAGGGGTTCAATGTGAAAAACAATCTTACTCTGAGAAACTTGTGTTTTTTTTTCCCCCTTTAGTATGAGTAGTTTGCTTTTATCAGAGCAAACCCAATCACCTACATAACTGACTTAAAGTCTGCCAACTATGCCAAGTTTCAACCTTATCTTTACCTATAACAATAAGGGATATGGTATGAAACCCAGTGTTTTTTTCCCCCTAATGTTCTCTGTGTCTCTGGGGCACAGCTTCAGAAACTCTTGTTCTTCCTGGTACCAGTGACATCACTGGTTCTAGGAAGAACTACAAACTGTTTACCCCTCGCACTCCATGTAACACACACCATGTTTGATTTGAGAGGATTTTCTGGATCTGGTGGACCAAAATTTTCCTTAATATTAAAAATTATGCAATATTAAAATAATGATAATTATAATTAATCCGAGGTGCTGGAAAACAACCTTTAAAACTCAGTAAGTAGTTTTTTTTTTTTGTGATGCAATGCATCCTGGTACATGTAGACACTGCAAGAACAGATGAGTGAACTGGACAACTCAGAAAACTCAGCATATTCTGTCAATATGGCACAAACTGAGGAATTTATTGCTTCAGCTGACTACAGTTACCATCAACCTTGATGGGACATCCAGGTGAAAAGTGGTGGATTTTCCCTTTAAAAAAAGAAAAAAGGCTCAATAAAGAGCAATGCAGCAAAAACAGCATTATACGCTTTCTTTGAATATTACTTCTTTCTTCTTGCTGCTTACGCTGACAAAGCCGACTGCCAACAGTTTGGTGGAAGATTCAGATTTTGTCAGTCAGTAGCCGTTCATGTTTGGTTAACTCACTTCTTTCTTACGGCAAACCGCCACTTTTTGTCATTTTCAAACCATCAGTCTTCAAATCTAACCGATGCTGACTCAACTAACATCATTTGAGATAATTCAGACCTCAGACAGCTCCCTCTGCACACACATTAGGCTTTCATGGTGGCTGTACTGCACGAGAGGCCAATAAAAACGCACATGAGGCCAACTTTAAAAAGCCTGACTTAGAGATTGAACCTACTGCCAAAGTAAAAAGAACATCTAATTGAAAAACAAATGTTGATATAGTGTCGATTTCCTCTTGCTGCTCTTTCTCCACTAAAACAAATTCATGATCACCATCTGCTGAATGCACCAGCAATCTTCATTTAAGCTGACATTAAAACATAAGTTATAAATGAGCTTTATTATGCCAAACAACCGAAGAGAATGGGCTTACTCAGTACATAATTAGCTTCAGATTCCTCCAAAAACTGTGGAGCATTCTTAAGTGAAACCCCAGAAATCAATTAAAAGAACTGAGGATCTGTGCTGCAGCTGTTTACGGCTGGTTTGAGTCACCCACATGCAGACATATCAGGATAGAAAACTAAACTGAGTAGCTGAGAGTCTCTTGTTGTCCTGCCTTTGTTTGCTGTGCCGCTCCTGCTGTCTTTGGCTCCATGGGAGAGCTGTGCAGGGCTTAAAGAGCACGCCTCTGATCATCAATAACAGAGGGCTCACAGCACCGAGCACAGAAAGGACCGAGGCAGCGGGACAACTTAATACCATTCAGCTACTAATTAACTAATTAAAAGACGAAAGTCACTAAATCCGGAAGAACAAATAACTGATTACGTCTCTTTGTGTTTGTACAGAAAAGTGCTCATCGCTTATAAAATGAGGCGTAAAATCAGGCGTACAGCGAGTGTGAAATCTTGTGGCTCAACCTCATATTTGTCAATAAGATCGATTCTCTCTTATTACTGACAGCAACAAGAGACCATAAAGACTTGATTTACTGAGCTCTCTTTAACTTCTTTTTGTGTGAAGGAGCCGGATGGGCTGTCGGTGGCGAGTCCAGCCCGTAAGGTCAATCACTTGAGGCTGTAAAAATAAGATGTAACCCACATTCATAAGGATCATAAGCAGGGGAAGACAGGGGGAAGAGGGAAAAGATATAGAGCAGGGGAGCTTCAGTGGAAAGAAATGGACTCCATTTTTGTAAGTCCTCCTCTCCAGCTGTCAGCCCTCTCCCTGTCCCATGGGGGGTTGCCACGGTGACAGGAGGCCACATGTCTTGGGGGCGTCGTTTTGGTCAAAGGACCCCATTGTTCTTGTGTTAAGCTGTCTTCACTCTGCTCGTCTGCCGGGGACAGGGGCTTCAGCTTTACACCCCTCACACACACGCGCGCACTCTCCCGCTCTCTCAGACACAAAACACACCCCACACCCACATGTATAGAGGTGCAGCAGTTTGCCTGTACAATCACAATAAAAAAACAGCCAAACGATAAGACACTCCCACTTACAAGTTTTAAAATCAGACAGGAAAAGAGAGGCAGTTGTAACAGGGGCGCGTGAGCTTGTGAAGAAAGAGAGGCTGGTGTTTTCCAGCAGTAACACCCTAAAACACTTTCCTTTGGCAGAAACAAATGTGCATCTACGGCATTATTTCCCCTCATTAGGATAACATCAGGTCCTGCCAGTTCATTTCACTAATCATTCTTGACTGGCTGATTTACGGCTGAAGACTGCAGCTCTTCAGGCCCACCACCAGATGGCAGAGTTGCCCCACAGCGTCAGTCCAGAACTGCGAGCAGCTATATGATTCTATCCATTTGTCTTCCACTGGGAATACAGGAGAGACCTTGGCACACGCTGGGAGCCAGAAGCCTCTGGTGTCCTTCAGCCAAGTAACTCTGACTGGATGTAAAAGGAGGGAGTCAATTACTCAGTGATGGATAGATTACAGTCATGCATCATTCCGGGAGCCAATTTTCCTATGTGAACTGAATTTGAAACTCAATTTGTAACTGCTCTCTCCGTTGCTCTCTGACAGATGGATGGAGCCAGTTGAGAGGAGCGGATTTGAATCCGTGACTGGTGGAATCCGAGGTTACAGGTCAATTTACTTTCAGACATTTGGCTTTGTGCAAAATTCAGTTATAGCGAGAGGTCCTGGTTTCTGCAAAAACCACCGGGACTGAATTGATCACACAACTGGAACATGACATATGAGGAGAAAGTGGCTTTTTTTAATTATGCGGATGAATTTGTTTTAAACGAGTTCAAACCATTTGATTACATGGACACCATTTGATCTGAAGAGGTCTTTACTTACAACCAAAGCATGTAATTAAAACTGATGGTACATTTCAAGAGGCCTTCAGAGAACGCATTCATGTGTATGAGAGTGGGAATCACCCGAGGCCCCACGACGTAATATTATCACGATACTTAAGTCATGATATGATAATATCACAATATGTTGAGTATTGCAATATTATATATATATATATATATATATATATATATATATTTTTTTTTAACTTTTTCATCTGTTAATCATTTTTCCAAAAGTAAAACTTCATCAAAATCATCTGTTCCTTTCAGTAAGATGAAGATTTCAGTCTACTCATCTTTTTAATTGCATTTTTTATAACCTCATCTGACATTTAGCACCATCCAGTGGACTGAAAAATCAACAGATTTGTATAATTCTATTACCCAAAAAGATGAGTTTGTATATGCAACATTTATCAAGAATTTATTTAATAAAATAGATACCTGGTGTTTATAAACTGTTACAATATCGTTGCACAAAATATTGTGATATTAAACTGCATTGATTTTATTTTCTCCCCCACCCCTACTAATTTGACATAAGGTGTTAGACAACGCAGATCAGATTGGCTATTTCTATCAACTTTTGACAGTGTATTAAAAAGATAAATGTTTAGAAAATGCGACGAGTCAGGGACCTCTTTTGGACAATTCTCTGTATACAACAGTTACGATCTCACACAGTCACACATAAAACCAGCAACTCCAAATAAACAGAACTGTTGGATCCTATTAAGACTTCTTTACTGAATGCTTAGCCCCACCACCCCCCCACCCCCCCACCCCCTCCAAGCCCTGCCTGACAGATGGTGAATGCGGTGTAGCCGTCTTCATCTATCCACAAAGATATTGACTCGGAGATGCTTGATTCAGTGACTTTGGAGAGTGACACTGAGGATGCACTGTGATTACCAGCTGAGTGGCTGGGTATTGATTAGGAGGTGGTCAGCGGAGATGATTGGGCTCTCGGTGTATTGACTGGCTTGGTTAGCCGAGGGAAACATGCTTCAAATTAACAGTCAGCTCTAATAATTCACTGAAATCAAAAGCATTAATGTTTGAGCTGATATAAAGGATCAGCCTCTCCTTGGGAAAATCATTTCATTTAATTAGAAAAAAATTACGGTACACGTATGCAAGCGAAACGAATGCTTAATTAAGCTGTATACAATCTCCCATGTATTCATTCAAAAGTCTCATGAAGCTTTTTCTTGTGTCTCCTCTGTGAGTGAGGGTTGAACCGGCAGAGCAGCACTGAGCCGCTGGCCCCTGGTCTTCCTACGGGACTCTTTTCTTGAGTCGGGGGACGTCCAAGACAGCCAGGCAAGACCTGCATTGTTGCTGCTGTGCTCTGCTGTGCTCTGGTTCCTCAGGCTGCGACGCACTGAGCGCTGACCTCTAGTGGCAACAGGTTTAAACACATCCTCAAAATTAAAGTCATCCTGCCATGGGGCGAGGTCCACATCAGCTGTGCCCCCACCTCCCTGTCTGTCACAGCATGGCCTGATGTCTTCCTGCTGGCTAACTGCTTGGACTTCCTGTTCCGTCACTGTCACTGCGAGGCTGGACTGGTGCTCCTCTACCTGGTTCTCTTGCTCTTGTGGGACTGAGCTGTTCACAGAGCTCTTCCTGCCCCGCTTGGCTTTTCTCTGTGCTGGCTCCGATGGCAGACTCACAGTGTTCTTTGATTCCTCATCTGAAGGTTGGCAGTGTGAGGTGGCTGCACTCAGACTGACATGACATCCTAATTTTGTCTCAGAGTCTGAACTGTGCGCATTTGCAGAAGTGACGGCATGAAGTTCAGAGTCAACTTCTCCCTCTGCAGGTGTAGTGTGGGTCAGTGAGGTTTCTCCTGATGTCTCGCGGTTTGCAGTGGTTTGGTACTCACAGTGGTCCTCCATCTTTCCTCTCGTCTGATCCAGAGTCTCCTCAACGAGCAGCATACTGTCAGGAACACTGACCTTCCTCTTCTTCAGCCCTCTCCCTCTCCCTCTGACCCTCGGCCCCGACAGCCTCCTGCCTTTCCCTGTGGTGTTTCCTTCACTGGAGCTGTGAGATGCGACGGGATCTTCTGACAGATTTATCAAGTCCTCTGTGACAGCAGGGTTACTTATTTCTTGAGTATCAGTAGTTATCTCAGGATTCAAGTGGGACTCACGAGCTCGGGCTGTTGGAAGAAATGAAGACGTAAAGAATCAACTGATTGCGCCTGCCCACCACAAGGTTCAAAGTTGTAGGAGGTAAAAATAAATTCACTGACTGACAACCATACACTGAGTGGTCATACGTCAAAGAATAAATGTACAAGTAAAAAATAAAAATAAGTGCTTTTTTCCCCATCAAACCACACAGGAGCAAAATCTAATTATTACTTTAGTACTACTTAGTTATTTCCTGCCTGCACATTTTACCTGTGCAGCTTGTGGGGGGGGCCTGCTGTGCAGCTGGAGACGGGCTGATGAAGGACAGCCTCTCGGTGATGGGACTCAGAGTCGGGTTCTTGGAGGCGTACGCGCGAGAACCGTACAAGGAGCGGTCCACTTCCCTGTTCCACCGACGTGTTGCGGCGGAGGTCATCTGCGGAAAGACATTCTGCATCGTTACTAGGGATGCCAGCAACTAGTCGGTAAAATGTGTGAATGCTCACTCCCTAACTAGTCGGCACTGGAAATACTGGTTAGTTAGTAATTATTCAAGTAAAAATGCACAACACTGGTTAACTGTTGCGTCTCAATGTTATGCAGCCAGCCTCCACTGCAGGCAATTATCCCTCCCTGCTCCTGCACACTCCAACAGGTGGAAAAGTAAAACTTAAGTGGGACAAAGAGAGACGGTGGCTCGAAGGAAAATCAGCTCGCTTTGATGAGGAAAACGATAACAAGGTCGTGTGTCGACTGTGTAAGCAAAAGCTCACATAAAAACCACTCGACCAGTGTGATGAGGAACCACATTCAGCATCAAGACGTAAACCTACAAGGAGAGCGAGCTCCTACAAGCAACAGTCGGCAGACAATCATGACAACATTTGCCACTCCAGCCCACAGACGCTGTGATACCAACCGGTCAGGACAGATGACTCAACACTGAAACGACTGCCTGTGATCTGCTGCCACTATGTTTTGTTGAAGGGAAATGCTTCCACGAGTGAAGCTCTATTGAGCCTGAGCACACGGTACCGAGTGGCACGACTGTAACGTCCCGGAAGGAGCTCAGCCTCATGTTTCCTAATGTGTGCAATTTTAATCATTAACGGCGCAACATGTCACTATTACAACAACAATTCAATTAACGGCATAAAAACATTAATCGTCTTTAAGAATGTTTTGGCTTAATGGCTCCTAAATACAACAAAACTTTCATCTTAAAAGTTTAAACCTTATACATTAAATTGGGTTTAAATGGTTTTCTGAGTGTTTTCTTATATATTTCTGCTTGTAGAGCAGTCGCAATTAAAATTTCCGTTTAACCATCTGGGAAATTAGTTGAGGCCTGCATCCCTGTTATTAGGGTTGCCTCCTAAAAGTCAATGATTCAACTTAATGGTCAAGACTTTCAGTAACCTCTCATTTTACCAGTCTTACCATCGACGTTTTACACTTGTGTCTTTGTACACAGAGCAATGCAGGAGCAAGGAACCTTGCCGAGTTCACAGACGGAGCACACAAACTGACCACAAACAGTCTCTGTTTTGTGTGACATGTCGACACCCATCAAGATTCAGGGGTGACACAGGGCATGTGCCCAGGTGAGGGGAGCTTATTTATGTTCGCCCTCTGCTAAATGTTCTCAAGTGATCTTACATGAAAGTCATAAAATATACTTGCAGCAGTTTTAAGTTATTAAAAGAACAAACTTGACATGAAACTGTGATGGAAGCAGAGAGAGGTGACAGAAACAGAGGGCAGTTTGATGCCGAATAGCGTGGCTGCTCCAACACGCTCTGCTCCAGTGATGCACGTTAGCTAGTTTTAAACCAGACGTTAGAACATCCAGCACAGCCGTCCACTGTGATCAACCCTACTGGTGACGGTGCAGTCAGCAGCCCAGCAGGACCGACCGTAGTGGGCTTCAATTTTCCAACTTTCAGAACAGTCAGGGACTGTGTGGAAATCTGTTTTCTCATCACATATGATGAAGAAAAGCTTTAAAACGCAAGTCAAACGTGAGACTCATGCTGCCTGATGTAGTTTTGTGCGGTGCTAAACTCGCAAAACAAACAAAAACAACACGGACTGGTTTGGTTAAGCCCAAATTGTTACAAAGATTTGTCATTCAATACTACATTAAAGCAACACTATGTAACTTTGACTGCGACCTGTGGCTTTGAAAAACAAAACTAAACGATGCATATTAATACATCGCACAAAACAGCAATTTTACTTAAACTGGGTCATATTTTACAGAGAAAATGTCCTCTGGTTTCCCTCTGATGTCCTGCGACTGCTCTGTCTGTCTGCAGCCTTTTATTTAGCGGAGCTGTCAGCAACGACCTGCTGCTGCAGCTGCAGCTTCGGTCTGCAGGCAGCAACATGTTGCTTTCAGGAATTTCCGGGAATCACAGCGTTGAGGCAGAGCAGTTGTGGGACATCAGAGGGAAAACAAGAGGACATTTTTTCCATAAAATATGACCTGGTTTTACTTAAATTGCTGTTTTGTGTGATGTATTAATGTGCATTGTTTATTTTCATTTTTATCGAAGCCATGGGTCACGGTAAAGTTACTAAGTGTTGCTTTAATTTATTCTTATACACTATTTGATATTAACCTCTGCAAAAACCATTAGCATATATTTTCTGTATTAAAGTAAGTCATTGCCTAGTATCAAAGGCTGGGATGAATCAACAGTATCAATATTAAAGGTGGAGTCAGTGGCAGTGGTAGACAGCAAGCTACACTGGTTACAGTTGTTTAATGGAGAAGTCAATAATTCAGCAAGCTAACAAGCTAACCGCCAGTGTTTAGCACCTACCTGTCCATCACAAAGTAGCCCGACTCTGCATCGCTCTTCCCAGCCTCTCTTTCAGCGCTCCAACACGGCTTAAAGCCAAACTGAGACTCACTGTCACTCGGAACAAGTTTTATCTGCCTGATCACTCGGGCTGTATTTCCTTTTCTTTGTGCTACGTCCACATTTGTAACTTTCTCAAGTCTGGACGGCGTCCAGTAGCTGTGCTCCTTCAGTGCTCTCAACCTCACCTGCGCGCTGTCATTGGCGGGGGAAACGCACCCCCCTCCGACCCAGTCTCGTCCCGAGCAGGTCCTGAGTCAGCCAAAACATCAAAATACAAGCGGAGGGCGGTGTGTCTCCATACACAGTCACCAGCACACATAGACAGAGGCCCAGAGGTGATGATTGAGCAACACTACTTTTGCATGTGTCTATATATGTCTATATTTATATATTATAGAAGTTGAACATTATTGTGACTAATACGTTGTTGTTTTTTGCTCGTGGAATTTGTGTGTATTTTTTTCAGTAAACTGAAATCCTAATCCTTTAACAAAACTACCTTTAAATCCTGAAAATAAGGCGCACCAGTATATAAGATGCAGGCTGTTTTTTGGTCGTCTCCCAGAAAGAAAAAAGATTTGCTATGGCTAATATTAATAAAAATGTGTATACAAATCATTTCAATTTATTTTTTTAGAATCACACTCAAAACACACAAAAATACTGTCTTGGCTTTCCAGCTTGGTCGTGTGCAACATAAAAAACCACTGCCTCTCTCACGACAAGGTCTACAACGTGCAGTTTCTGTGTTGCTATGTAGCTTTGTCTTGTAGCTATGATCTGTTTTCGCCATGTCAAGTTTGTAATCCTGCTAGACGGTAGTTAAAGCTCAGCCTGCGCTAACGTTGATGGTTGTGACCGTGACGCTCGTGGCTGGATGAGCTGACATGTCAGTGCATGACCGCGACAGAGCTTTAGCTTGATTACAGTGCCACCTTTTGGGATAAATACCGTAACACAAGAAAATATGTCTCTCTGCATTTTATACTGGTATATTAGTCGCCCCAGTATACAGGAGGCACCCCACTTTTAAGATGAAACAAATATTTAAAGTGCATCCTGTACACCAGATTTAACGGTACATGGGTCATAATTAACACTTTGCTTTTCTGCCTTGATAAATTGTTTTACCATCATCTGTGACAACAGTACAGCTTCTCCACCCACGCACAGTGTTATGAATTGATTTAAGGTTTTATTATGGAATTCCAATTATTTACAGTCATGTGTGGGGGATGACAAATCTGCGGTGTAACTGGGGTTATAGACATACACACACTTCTCTTGCCCAACTCAGCCGAGGTAAGTTGTAGTTGTGCAGGTATCAGCTCTATGCGTGCCTCCCAGACAGACTCGTCTGCTGATCCCTCAGTGAAGGGCTAAAGAGAAATCAAACAAGCACGCTCAAGCAACTTACCTTCATCTTCCCACAGGCCGACTTGGCAGCAGAGCGTGTCGACCTCTTCGCAGGTTCGCTCTCCTCTGGCTGCTGGGGAAACAGAGTTGGCATTGGGATACATTACACGGGCCCTCTCTGCAAGTCTCTCTCTCTCACGCACGCGCGCACACACACAAAGTGGACATCCTCAGATGTGATTAAGTTCAGATCCAGTGGAATTAAACAGTAGATTAGATCGGAGCCTGTTATGACCCTTCATTATTAGTGAGACAATCTTGTCTGGCAAATGAAGATTTCTATAAGTGAGGCCAAGCTGAAAGCACGTTGTTGTAATGGCAGACCTTTCTCTTCCGACTGGTGGAGCGAGCTGGAGCCTCACGGGTGGATTCAGGCTTCAGTGCTGGCTGCTGTGAAAGATTAAAAAGTTTTAGGTGTGTGAAAAGAAAATTTCACAGCATGGGAATCTACAGGAGATAGTCATAATTACTCTGGTGACATTAACCCAAGCATTGCGGAATATAGCTTAAGCACCCGCAATTAAGATTTCTAGAATGTAGACAAAAACAGGAAGATAAAATCAATAAAATCATCGTTGTGGCCAACCTTTTTCCTTTGATTTCTATATTTAGCAGGAGCTCCAACAGCTGCCTCAAGTTGCTCCTCCTGCTCTGGTAACCGTGTTTGCTCTTCGGGAGCATCCATCTGGGAGGCTGTGCTGGCTTTAGTCTCAGGCTCTGAGGAAAGGCTTAGGGTTAGAGCTACAGCTTAAATAACAACTGTTTGTTTGTTGACTCTGTCAGCTCTAGACAATATTAATATTGATTCTATAGCTTAGCTTGGGATAACCAACAGAGACTCTCTTCGGATCAATTTAATGAGGTCCTGTACTGTCCTTGATACTTGCAAACAGTGGTTTGACATGTTGATTCATGTG
Organism: Naso thynnoides; assembly: GCA_029783665.1. Lineage (NCBI taxonomy): Eukaryota > Metazoa > Chordata > Actinopteri > Acanthuriformes > Acanthuridae > Naso > Naso thynnoides. The sequence goes on along the minus strand of JAQLOL010000021.1, from coordinate 5,020,707 downwards.
GATCACTTTGACTTCCTTGTTTTTTAACTTTTTCTTCAATACACTTGGTTTCATAAGTTGACCTAAAAATAAGACAAAAGCTCCTTTTACACACCTTTTCAAGGCGACTTCTGTGTACCTCGCCGCCTGTATAAAAGTTACAGAGGCGGCTTGGTGGGTCGTTTTCGATCCGCCTCTGTATCAAAGCTGCATCAGAGGTGAGCAGAGTCTGTCTAAATGGGTAAGCCGGCTTTTTTTTTTTTTCAAACAAAGGTGAGATAAACTAGAAGGAAATCAACTGAATTATGACATTTCTGACCATTTGTACGCAGTGTAATCACTTCTTCAACCGTTGGTGATGGGGATGTGAGTGTCGGTGGACAGGGGACATGATAGAATAAACATTTAGGAAAAATCCATAACTGAAACACAGATTTTTATTCCTGTATGAATTTTTCCCTCAGGTCGAGTTTAACTCAGATGTGTCTTTGAATAAGCCACACAGTGCACCACTGTAGAGAGGGGAGGAAAAAAAGGTCGAGCTAAAAGTCCTGATTTATGGACTCTTTGGTTTTGTTTTGGTTTTTTTTGTTTATTAATCAAAACCTATACATTGAAAATTGCCCACTGTAAACATGTGGAGGTTTCTGTACACATAACCTTACACAGGACTGTGGCGAGTGTTTACCATTTTTATTAACGGAGGACGTTAAGCCCGAAGAACGTCAACAGAAGCAGCTCTATACGAGATGGATTTTCATGACTGTGTTACGTTATTATAGTCCAAAGTTTTTACGCAGTTTTATCACTTTTTTTAAAAAAAAACTGTTTGGTGCACATATCTTGCAGTTATCATAACAGAGGAAGCTGATGCCGTCAAACCTCACAGCGTTGACGTCTCCTTTAAATCTGCGGTCGACTGAAGCGGCTTAAAGAAGAGCTGCTGGGTTCTGTGCAAATAACATTAAATTAACAGCGGGCGGACTATTGGCGAGCCCTTAAATGCACCTTCACTGTACAAAAGGGCTGTAGAGTTGAGTGACAGCTAAAGGAAAAATGGGCAAGTGTGATGCAGCTCACCAGTCAGAGTCTGAGAAAGAGACTGCTCATGGAAAACGCTGTCTAAATTCAACGGCTGGGCGTCCCATGTACATTCTGAAAATGCAACAAATGAAATGAGATTTCATCGGACAGAGTAATTTCGACTGGATTCTAATGGCAATAAATTATAGCTCTTAGGGTAAATAAACTGTCCGAACCAACCTGTATCACATGTCAACGCAGAGTCAACCTCCTCCATTGTGGGGAAAACAATCTAGGACCAGGAAATAACGAGGAAAAGATCATGGATCCTGTGTCTAGTAAATCATATACAATCCTTAAACAACGTACATCACACATCTCTAAGGAATGCTATGCAGGTGTAATTTATGCAAAAACAAAATTTTATGACACGCTCAGTCCTGTTTAAATCATTCTACCTTTACAGAAACATTAGCAACATTAAACCCAATCTTGGCATCCTGTCTACCTTTCTATCCGTCTCGTCTTCATCCTCTCCGACAGACGCCATTCTGCGGTTGCGAGGCATTGCAAATTCAGGTGATGCACCAAACACAGTGGGGCTGCTGAAGTTTGGCTGAGCTTGTGGTGTTTGGGATTCACTCCTCTGCGGTGTCTTCAGCACTGAGCGCAGCTGCGAGCCCCCACCAGGCGTAGGTCCTCGTGCCGGTGTGCCTCCCTTTTGTAATGGGGTGCTGGGGGGCAAGTTTTTATCAAAGAACTCAGGAGAAAGAGGAACTCCAAAGCGCACCGTCTTTTTCCTGTTTTTAACTGCAGATTTCTTTGTGGGGTCATCTTCCTCTGCAAAGACAACAACACATTTACCTTTTGTTGCACTATTTACACAACTTATAAAGAGACAAAGTAATGCTACTTTTGGCTGCTACAATCTTTTAGAACACGTGGTTCTTGGTGTTTTGTCAGCATTTGGTTAATAAAAAAAATAAACTGGCAGATAACCAAAGCATTCATAGTCTAGCTGATCTGCAAGAAAATTGAAGGTTTTCAGATATTTTTATACCAAATAGACAGAAAAACAGTAAAAGAAACTGACAATGTTATCCAGTAGAAAATATTTTGGATGACATATCAGAATTTTGAAATTTAACAGAAAGGAGAGGTCTGTTTTTTTGCACATTTAGCCTCATAATAAGAATATTTACGATTATATACAATGTTCTACAGCATTGTTATGATAAACGGTGCAGTCGTCAGAGCTGGAGCTCCTTGCTGGCGTCACTGCTAGCTGAAAACATCAGCGGTGAAGGGACGTTTCAAGCGCTTCGACAGTCCGTCAAAAAAAGTCATTTTAGAAGATGAGACAATCGCTGAATGTTTAGTGGTGTCCTCTCATGTACCAACACTAAAATGAGAAGCTGAACAACAGCTTTAGACCCAGAAACAGCTCATTTCAGCTGCTTCAGCAAACAAACAACCATTTCCAGCTCATAAGCCGCTGTTTATCTTTGTGTTTTGTTTGTGTTTGTGTTTAAAATGACCTTTTATCACAGATTGTCGAAGCACTTGAAATGCCCTTTCACCTCCGTTGTTTTCAGTTAGCGATGACGTCAGCAGTGAGCTCCAGCTCTCAGGACTGCGCCGGTTGTCATAATGATGCTGTAGAACATCGTATATGATCATAAATATCCTTATTATGAGGTTTAATGTGCAAAAAAAACCCAATTTCCCCTTTAAGACAATTATGCAAGCATAATTTTAAGTTTCCACGACATCAAAATAAGCATTTTCAAATGACAAATGCATCCCGCGAGACCAACAGAGGCCAGTCAGACGGAAGGGAACGCAGTACTCAGTAGAGCTGCAGGCCACTAAAATTCTCACTTTGCATGTTATCTCTAAATTGACTTCTTTGGTGCCAGTAAACACCGTCCTGTTCACTAGGAGCTTCTAGTCATCTAAATTCTGCTAATATCCACACATCCTCCTC
>JAQLOL010000021.1:4988122-5000468 GCA_029783665.1 Naso thynnoides | reverse complement strand
TGTCAGATGTCTGTCTCTAGAGCGACTCCCTTTAAATCTAGTTCCCACATTACTTTCCAACACATCGAGTGACTGGGGTCTTCAGCCTGCACCATGCTCTCTAACAATTCAACTGTTTCACTTTGTTCACAGATGTTTCTCCAAATTATCTTGTTATTGAAATGTTACAAATAGTCTATAAAATATCTGTAGGCAGACTACTCAAATAAAGTGAAACCCAATCTGGACTGTAATCTGATACTGCCTTCAGTTCCCAATATGATGTGTCAGGGGTGCAAAGATTCGCTCAACTGTGTCTCAAGAAGCAGCTTACCTCTGGAGTCTGACAGCTTTTTGGAGATTTCATCCTCTGTTGTGCCATGAAGCGGATGAGGGAGTTTGTTTCTGGCGATCCCCGAACACCAATGCTGGACCTCCGTCTGGCCTTTAGTTGCGCTATACGTGACTTATCTAGAAGAAACAGAAGCAGAAGAATGCCACTACAGTATCACCCCGATGCTCCACAGATGGGAAATACAATCATCTTATTGATGCATTTCTGATTTCAGTGTATGTTAATTTTACTGCACTACACTACAATGTAAAAGATTTTGAACAGTGTGTTTTGTGCCCCTGCACAGCAAAGCACGTCTCTTTAATCTCCCTTCAGTCATGCGTGCAGGCCAGGGCTCGAGACAATCAGTGTCCCGTCGTCCGGGGATAATAGAATATGTGTTTGGGAGGATTAGAAATCCATCCCGGAACAGACGGGACTTTTGTATGTACACTACGTATGTTTGCGTAACTATTGCTTAGCACTGGCTTGCTCCTCAGCAGGAAATCACTGAAGATTCTGAAATGCTCCCACGGCAACAGTCTATCTATCATTATCCCCTCAGTCAAAATCAGCTTGCTGGCAGGGCCTCGGCACGTCATGGTGGTTAAAGCAGGAGGGCACTGCTGCATCAAGCATCAGCAATGTTACACCTGACAACACCGAGTCGTCGGTGAAGTTGCAAGATGGTGTCAAAAATCCGAAAAAAGCAGAGGTGGCTAATAATCTTTTCGTCTACGCAATGTTAAATTAAAAAAAAAAAAAAAAAAAGTTCATTACTACTTGATTTTAAAAACTGAGTGATCATATTTAAGGTTTGTGGGGGGCTAGCTCCAGAATACATAGCTGAGCTCCTGGCTGCCTATGAGTCTGTACGCAACCTGGGATCTTCCGGTAGGTCATTCCTGGCCACCCCCGGTCAAACTATAACTAAAGGCGACCAGGCCTTTTCCATTCCAGCCCCACAGCTGTGGAATGAGCTGCTGCACAAGATCAGGCAAACAATCATATTCTCTTCTTTTAAGTTACTTTTAAAGATGCACTTTTTTTGGACCGACTTTTCATTGATTTTACTGGTTGTTTTTTTCTTTGTTTTACTTACTATGCTCTTGCTGTTTCTTGCCTACTAAATTTTATGTTAAGTGCATTTCAATTTATTTTGAAAAGCCAGTATAAATAATTATTCTTATTATCTAGAGCAAAAATACAAAAAAATGTTATTACTCGTGTCTCCATGAAATGTTAGGCAATTTATCTGTAATGACATAAATAAACACAGTTGTTTACAAGAGCAGAAAATGTATGATAGATTAGCCCCTTAATGTTGCTCTAAGTGCTACAAATTGATGCATTTGACAAAAGACTCAATTTTCTTCCAGGGGAGAATGTGTTCACGTTGCTGAAGGGTGCACCTGTTAGTGCTTTGGCCTCATGTTTAACTAATAGCTGTAGTTTAATATGTTCACATTCCAGTAAGTTTCAATCCTGCTATTACAGATTAGAGGTAGTGCCTGACCAAAATATGAAAAGGCAAAGAAAATCACCTGACAGATATGTTGGTTAGAGTTTATATGAGGTCCAGTATAGGAGGGTATGAAAACTTTAATTTTTACAGAACATAATGTCAAAAAAGATGCCTGGAGTGATTTTTTATCATTAGATTTCTGGTGAAATTTACTTATGCAATGTTGTCCCGTCTTGAAAACCACACTGAAGATATCACTGCATGGCAAAAAACACAAAATGTCCAATTTTTTGACTCCCTAAAAGCAGTTTTGGCTCAAAAAAGCCATTATTGCTCAGGCATTTTATCAAACTCAAAAGTATATTTCTACAGATCTTTGCCAGTGGTTGCTGAGCACAGCTGACTCATTACAAACATTACACTGTCTATGGAGAGCCATAAAAAATCACGCATAAGCTGTTGAGCATGAGATAAGGGCCGGTCCTCTCACCTTTGCGGCTTGATGCTGGGGTAAAACTCTGGACAGAGATGCCAAACTGACAGGGTGTCAGCCTGGAGAAGTTCAGGGGGGCTGAGGTGCCATCTACAACGGGAGCGGGGTGCTCCTCTGAGGGGGACAACATTTTCTGATCTCCGCCAGCGGTCCTCTCCACAGTAACGTTACCTACCTGCATAGAAAATTTGGATTCACATCTCAGCTTACCACAAGGACTCGTGTCAACAGTAGCGCCAGAGGGAAGCGTTAAGATGGATGACAACAGGAGAAAACACGATGAACGTAACATAAACTTGCGTTAACTCGTAATTTCCTACATGTGCCTTACAGTTTTTTTGACTGAATAACGAACTGTTTGGTGACAGTTAACGTTAAAACAACAAGGGCAGACTTTTGGCAGAGACGTAACTTCATTAACGCCGACTGGCTCGGGGGAAATGATAACATTTACGTCCGTTAACTGTAGTTTTTAGGCTAACGTTAGCTTGTCATGACCCTCTGCTCACACGGGACGTAAACGTTAGCTCACGACAGCAACAGCTGCGTTAAAGTTAACGGAACGAAACACTCACCTTGTCTTGGGGCATCTGCTGTTAAAATGTGCATGAAACACCTGTACAATATTGTGTAAGTAAAGAATCCACTAAAATCTCAATAACTTAGCTTACATGTTCCTAAAAAATTGTGACCGATAAAAAGCAGCGAGCGATTCAAATCGAGCTCCACGCGACAGCCAGCCAATGAAATGCGGCTGTGGCGCACGCAGATCCTTCCGCGCAAAAAGGTAGCAACGCTCGTAAACAACAACACACAATATAGTTTAAAAAACACGCTGTGTACTATGCAGTCTTGTTTGCGTATGTAAAGTGTGAGGAAAAAAAACGAAACGTATTGTCGCAAATCTCACAACTATAACGGGAAAACTTTATCTTCCGGAGGAACTAATTTCCGTATTTGTGAGAAACCGGCACTGGCGCAATATGATTTGGCCAATAGAAATGGCGAAAAAGATACCACGTGACCTGTGAAAGTCGCCATTAGATAGATAGACAAATAGATAGATAGGTAGATTTATTTTGTGATAAAACTATTAAATGAAAACAGACTTCTATACACTAAACAAATTTCTGAAGAAATATAGAATTACAGTCACTCCAAATGAATATGCAGTTATTTGTGATGCAGCAGGCTAAACCGCTTTGGAACTCCAAATTTGAAAATATTGAATGGAACTCTATCTTCTAATCAAAAATATTCTTCCACCAGCAAAATTGAAGTTGATTTTACATGAAATCATGTAATTAATTTATCCAACCAACCAGGTAATTGCAAGATTAACAAGTGTGAACAGAAATTATGTTTCCTTTTGTAATAGGCTAATGAACTTGAAAGTATTTGCCAACCATTTAGTGCACCCACTGGCTTAAAGGTAAACTTAAATGAAAGGGATTTAATATATCTAATTAATGATAAGAAAAGAACTATCAAAAACTATTCGTGTTGAACCTATTAATTTTGTTTGGTAAGTGTTATATTCACAAATGGACTAAAAAAAGTACTAAAATTCAGCAATACAAACTGGAAATAGAGCACTACATCAAATCACTACACAAACTGAAAGACAAAAAAGCAGTGGAAATATTGAACATATGTGATACCCTGAATTTGTTTGAATTTGTGGTGATACCTATATGTATGTATATATGTTTAAAAAAAACAATATATTGTGTATATAATTGTGTATATAGGCTAGATGTTTTTTTTTTCTTCTTGTTTTGATTTACCTTTGTCTGTTGTATATGTGTGGTTAGGGTACCCTGCACTATCACGTTTGTCAATAAAGGATAGATAGATAGATAGATAGATAGATAGATAGATAGATAGATAGATAGATAGATAGATGAGTTTACCAATGTTTCTTAATATGGATGATGGCAAGTAAGCAAACATACATAAACAGGAACTCTGTTGCACATGATTAAATCAGAAGCCTAAACCTCAGCAAACACATGGTCCATAGCCTGGATGCATTAAAAGCGAGCATCATTTTGAGGTAGATCAAGGAAAACAACTTTTTTCCAGTGATCCAGCTGGACTGGAGCTTGCTCCCTCGACTGTAGGGCCCCATCTGCTGTTGACTGTCTTGTAAACAAACATCTGGAAGAGGGCTGCATCTCTCTCTCTCAGGCCGTTGGTTCATAGCCGAACCGATGCTCCACGTTAAAGCTATCTGTTAGCCAGACAGGAAGTTATCAACAATTTCTTGTTGGAGGTTGTGTACAGTGTGATATGATGTATGCACGTATTCCAGTTTTAACCTTTTACAGCAAGCTTGCTGCAGCAAGACAACATAGTAGCCTTCTTTGTATCCATTCACTTTTTTCCCTCTGTTTCCCAAATTGTGAAGTTGTATTAAATACACATAAATAAGCTTTGATGTTTGGTTGGTTGTAAGCCAAACAGCCACCAGCATAAGCTAGAATGAATGTGACTTCGAGAAAAGCAATGAATAATGCATTTCACCATAAATTACCATATTTTAAAGTGTGTGACAATGGTTTTGCATAAATCTGTGTGACTGAAAATCAATAAGCCTTAACAGGTGGGTGAACTGTGGTCTGCTTTTAAAAGGCTCAGTAAACCCTGTTCACACACACCTGTTGGAAACACAGAGTCACTCCTTTTGTGAGGTTTCAAAGTCTTCGGTGCAGCTGTGTAGTTACACTGAGATCAGATGCAACTGTGTCTTTTCTTCCGCAGTCGGGACTGTCGACCACATGAAGCATGTGGCTTCTTCGGCTGTGCAAGTCGATGGAAGCTTCACTGTTGCTGTTGCTGTTGTTGTTGTTGATGTTGTGAGGCACGGGCTGTTCCATCAGTGTGTGAATGTTTGTGTGTGAGTTCCTGATGAGCAGGTTGCCACTTTGTGGAGAAGCCACCTGCCGTTTGTTTGTGAATTTGTGTGAATGCCGACTTGTGTTGTAAAGGACCTTGGGTAGTTGAGAGACTACAAAAGTGTTTATTAAATGCAGTCCAATTTTTAATCACACCTCTTACCCACAGGTCATATTCTTAAAATGATCAAAAAGGCTATAATAAATAACCAACAGCGTGAAAAATTTAGGGGTTATGAGCTGAAGTATCGTTTTGGCAAATTTGGTCACATTTGTATTTTGCTACTGCCAATCCAAGTGACAGAAACACTTTAGCATTTTTTGCAAACTATTTGTCAATTATCACAGTGGTGTTAATCGTTTTAAGTGACTCAGATTGATTTAAAAATCTGCGGGATTCAGCCAATCATAGCCTGGCTCACTGTGCCAGCCTCTTTCTGTTACTAGGTCCCAAACTTCCTGACAGGCAGGAAGGTCCCAAACTTCCTGACAGGCAGTCAGCAGAAGGTTAAAGCCTCTAGCAACTCAGATCCACAAATACTCATTTAACAATGTAATTTAGCCCCTTATGTGTGTGTGATATTAAGCATCAAAAAGTATCAGAATTTTCCTCAATCCAAACTGGAAATGTCAAATTGTCTTTTTACTGGGTTTGAACTGGGCAGAGTTTTCTTGGAAATTTATTGCGCAATTAATTCCTTGAACCAATCCTGAAAAAAAAAAAAATCATGCCAGTTTTCCCTCCCAACACCGATGCCTCAAAATCTCCGAGCTCCTGCACAGTCTGAGCCAAACTCCTCTCTACGCAGCATTTTGCAACTGTCTATCTATCTATCTGTCTGTCTGTCCATCCGTCCGTTTGTCTGTCCCCTCTCCTCATCATGCTTGTTTGTGCTGTCCCTGGGTGCACATCCACCAGTGAAAATGACAACATGTTATTATTTTTTTCATTTTCCACCTGTGGTGTACTTGGGGAAACAGTGGGTCATGTTTTTGGTGAGCCATGGTGGAGTAGTGCATAAAAACTCCCACATGTGCAGTGCTCATTTCACCCAAGACTGGTTCATCAATCCTGCCCAGAAAGCTGTGGGTTTTGCAAAACGGCAACATCTAGCACCTGGAGCTATACCGTCTCTCCCTCCACTTCAGCCTCTCCCTCCCACGTCGTGCACTTTTTGGACTTTTTGATAACAGAGGCAGCTAAAGGGGCAGACCTGGTGGCGAATGGACATGCAGCTGTTTGGTCTGTTTCACTAACTATTCTACTTGGGAATAATATGGATAGCAAGACATTACATAACTAACCACTCTGTTACAGACCGGACAGAAGAATTAGCAGAGGCCCTTTCTTTGTTTGAATTGGGGTCAGAAAGCTCAACAAGTAGGGCTGCACTATGGCTGCTGTCCCCTGCGCCACTGTTGTCGCCGTTGTCATGAATGATTGACGGCCAGGGAGATGTCAATCAAAATGTGGTCTGCCACTCCCCCACAGTCTTAAGAAATGGTTTAAACCACAAAATGAGCTGTTTTTGAACTAAGTTTTTTAATGGTTTTGAATTTTTATTATCCCTCAGAATTTTTGTGGATATTTTCAGAGACACTCAACTCTGACATCATATATGCATTTTTACTATTTCAAGCCAAGTTGCCAGAGGCTTGAAAAAACCATACCCGTCTATTTTTGACATCTCACAATTAGCAGAGATTGTATATCTTCTACAAATTTTGTTGTCTAAAGTCGACATGCATATACTTAAAGTTGCAGGAGGTAACTTCTGAAAACGAGCTAGCTAGCTAATGTTAGCTGTAGCATGAGACTCTTTGGGAAGCAAATGCTGCAGCAGAGATTTCGTTCTGTGTTATTACATTTGTTATCGCTCTCTTTTTTAAGTCCACTTTAAAGTGAGACAAAGCGGTTTGCAGGGAAAGCTGCAGCAGAGTAAACTGGTCCGCCTCAGCTCCAGCTCAAGCAGACTGACGGTGTCACTTGCAGACACTTGGCTTTTGACAGAAGCGAGTCAGATTGATGAGCTAATCAGCTCGTACTGATGTCACCTGTCGCTAAGAAGTGCAACGAGTGAGGACAGAGAGTGCCACTGATTTTTCATTTTTCCATGAAACCCTCGTCATGGTGGCAAATAAAATATGATCGTAAAAACAGGGCTTTGTGGAGACCAATTTAGCAGCGAATGGCGTCATTTTTCAAACACTGTTACACTGTTTAATCAGGTGATACACTTTGTCATAACGACCATGACAAAGTCAAGCCAAAAAAGTTGTCTAGTCACACTTTAAGTAGATCTCAGACTACATTTTAAAACCCCATTCACTGCCATTCATGTTGAAACAGGGTATAGAAACACTATATGACATAAGAAACCAGCTGGGTAAAGGTAATTCACCCTTCGTAAGAGAATGTTTGTGTTTATCTGGTCAAAAATTGCTGAACAAGCGAGAGAGAGAGGAGAGCCAGGAGTGGTTGAGATGAAAGTTATTACGCCTGGAAAAATAGTTACTTACAAGTGCTGCCTTGCTAGCTTGAATATTAGGGTGAAGAAGGATTTTGATACAGATATTCTTTTTGACAAACAAACATATTTTCAGGTACTTTCTTTATTGTTGATTGAATGTGGACAAAATGTAAACAAACTCAAAACCTCATAGATAAAGCTATTTGGGTAACATGGGTGGGGTTTCTGTAGCCTAAATGGCTGATCCTGACAAAGGTCAATGACATGTAGTGACACTGGTGTGGTCCTTTAAAATCACTTCCAGCAACCAAACTAATCGACATCAGTTGCCCCCCAAATAACATGTTGCCTCGACACTTCTTTTCTTGTACTACATCGTTGACTTAATCTGAGGAGACCCGTCTGTTAAATCCTGAAATTCGCAGACAGCCCAAGGGTCACCTGCCTCATCTGGGAGGGGGACGAGTCTGCATGCTGACAGGTGGTTGAACAGCTGGCCCTCAGGTGTGATCATAATAAGTTGGAGCTGAATATGCTAAAAAGTGTGGGGATGACAGTGACCTTTTGGAACAGGCCACCTGAAACTGCTGCCCATCACCTTATTTATCATCTGCAGTTTCCCTGTTTTGGGACTGAGGCTTCATTCGTCTTAACTTTAAATTTAAGACGCAGCAGTACTGCTACAAAGACGGAGCAGTTTGGAGACGATCACGACCCCGTTTTGTTTTGAATTCTCCAGCTTAGCTTCTCATTGTGGAAGGGCAAACATGGAAGTGTTTGGAGATGCCAGCACAGACACCTTTTTCTGACACCAAGTCATGTGACTATGTTCTGGAAGAAAACAAGACTGTATGTAGCACGCATGTAGGTATCAGTGAGCCTCGAATACCCAGCGTTGTTTTGACATAGATAACAAATTACAGGCATTGTTGACCAATGTTGACATGCACAGGGGGAAAGATAACATTATTTTTCAGCCAACTGTGACAGTTCCTGTGTTCAGAGGCGCCGTCAGCCACACGCTGATTGGGACAAGTTTATCAACAGAGTTGTGGTTCCAAAGGAATGGCAAGAAAACTTTTGCAGGTCTGTCCAGATCAGCCCTGATTTACCCCAGAGGAGGCGCTCGCTGATGTTTTCACAAAAGATGACCCGCACATTGTATTAATGCTACTTAAGTGATGAGGGAAGACTCTAGAAAACCACCAAGGCGTTCAGACTATCCTGACAAGGTGTTTCAGTCATCATCTGACAAGTTTGTAAGGCTGTCATCAACTTCCTGGAGCCAGATTAATGTTACATCAGAACACTGTGCAGAGCCCGGAGTGACGGAGTTTATCATCGATGAGTTATGTCACAATGCCTGAGAGTTATTGACTGCACACACATCGAAGTAAAACGACCGCTTGCTAATTTCACAGACTAGGTAACAGAAAGAGAAAACACTCTTTGAATGAACAGGTGCTGAGTGTCATTGAGTGGTCCTGTGATTTGAGGGTAGTTTGGCTTGAGAGTAGAGCTTACACTGTGCATATGCGTCTTTGATTCAAGAGTGTCTTAACTTGAAGCAAGACAGTCTTGAATCACAGATGCTCCTCGTTCATATGCACAGTGTAAGCGCCACAGCAGCTCTCAACAGTGTGGATGTAGTGTAATAAAGGATTATTTTATCTTGTCTGATCTCTCTACTCCAATATTGACTCTTTCATCAAAGGTTCAGCAGAAGATGTTCCCCCTGCACCTGCTCAAGATGTTCATCGTGCCTCAGGAGCTGCTGATCTGTATCCACACTGCAACCACCCAGTGTGTTCTCTTCACAGCCACCCTGTGAACAACACACAGTCAGTGCTGCTGAAAACATCTCTGGTGTCAACCTGCTCACCATTCAGGAGGATGGAGCTACTGAGCACTGTGCGCCGAAACAAATACACAAAAACAGCTTCTCTACATAGTAGCACATAGTAACACTAACAGCACGTACACCTATAGATACATCTACGTTTTAACCTGCTTGTGAGTATAAAACAGCTCTATGTTAATCTTTGTGCAGCTTTGTGGTCCTTATTTTTGGCTGCATGTCACTATGTGCACATACTTGGCCAATTTAGTCAAGTTTTGTTTTTGTAGCAAAAGATAAAGATGTAATAGCCTTCACATCATATATGGCTATTTGTGTGTTACAAAATATAAATATAGAGTGCCTAAGTCACGGCCCTCTACTTCCAGGCCATGGGACCTTAATTTTGAAAAAATATGAACAGAAGTCAACGGAGAGGAAAAAATAACTTTTTGATCACGTTTGGGTTGTGCCTTGAGTTATACATATGATGGTTGGCAATTTAAAAGATAATTTTTCACGTGAAGAAAGTCGCATTGTCTCGTCGAACGGTTAAGTAAAGCAATGTTTTTTTGTGAGACTGCTCAACATGTTTCATCTCAGACAATTTACATCAGCAGGTTTTTTTTTTCCTTTCACAATGAGGGAAAATGGATCATATGAGGTAAAAATCTTTACGAGCATGAGCTGTAAGCGATCATTGTTTTACAACATCACTTATGCGACGATCATGTGTGTAGTCTTTCTATATATGTATTTTCAAAGTGTTGTACTTCAGCAGTTGTATGAATAACTGCAATTTTTTTGACTTGCAAAATTATCTTTTAAATTGACAAATGTCATATTTGAGATTGGTGGTACAATTTAAACATGATCAAAAATGATTTGACTCTGTCGGTTGGCTACCGCTCATAATTTTTTCAAAATAAGGTCCCGTGGGGTCCACCGGAAGGAAAGTGACTTAGCCACTCTACACAAATGAAAATATATTTTTTAAATCATTTCTTTAAAGAGGCTATATTCATATTTTGGGTTCACATTTTAATTTTGGTTACTACTGTGTTGAGAATGGAGCGTTCAGGCCATTAGAAACAGGTCACAGGGATTACTGCTACATACACTTACCTCATGATTTCATACTTTGGCATAATTTTGAATGGCAATCAAACTTTGCAACATCATTTGGTTGAAAGAGACAGAAAAGCATAATATGATCCTTTAAATATTTTGTCCCAATTGTAATTGTTTAATAGTACTCCTGACGTAAAAGTTCTTCTGGTTTAAAGAGGAGCTGAACTCAAAAATGCACTTTCAAATCTTTTGGACCATATCCCTGCTCCTTTTTTAGTCAAATTTAAAAATGTATATAGAAAAAATGACAAAAAATGATTTATTTTGTATTTCTAAATTAAAGTCTGCCAAAAGATGGAACATCCACCTTTCAGTTGAAACAAAACTCCTGGAATTCTGACGTAGGCATTGACTCGGGCTGTTATTGGTTGAATTTTTTTTTTTAAATCTCAACCAATTATATCACGCCAATCCACCTGTCAATGGAAATATAGCAGCACTGGGACGAGACGCTGGGAAGGCGCCTTCTCTGTGTCGGTCCTGTGGTAATAGAGGCAGGAATGGATCCCACTCAGTTAAAGGGCCAAGTCCACTACCTAGTGGACATGCAGCTGCTCTTACCTGTTACATAAACCTGTAACCATTAAATAAACTAAAGCTAGTTTGGTGTTAAAAATGACCAAAGCCCTAGTAACAGTTGCCAAGGAGTAACAAAACTTGCCAACAACGATCCAATCAGATTCCTCCAACTTATATCCCGCCTCTAAAGCCTGTTCATTGGTTGTTTAACTGTTTGAACAGATATTACATCACAACGCAACAGTTGATGCTCTGGAAACAGGCAGTTCAGCTCATCTTTAAATCAGTCATGATAGAGAAACAGCAAAATGTCCAATATTTAGGCTACCTAAATGTCACTTCGTAAATGTGTTAGGAGGAGGCTTCTCCAGTGATTTGCTTCCATAAAGTTCGGGGTCTCACAAGGGATAAATTGAAAAATTAATGGTCAAATAAAATTAATGGTCAAATTGATGGATTTCTGGGCAGAGGCCCAGAAATCCTGACTTTTAGATCCTAGATGAGTCAAGCTTGAAGTGCCTCACTAAAAACCCCCTTCAGTTTGTAAAAGAAGCTTTTCTTATAAATGTGCAGCATCCAAGCTCACCAGAAAACTGATGAAATAAACAACTGCTTTCACAGAGCAAAATGGCTGGACTTTTCTAACAAACTCACACACCGCAAGTATATCTCTATTTTTATTTGTGTATATATACACATATAAAAAATAAGGACATATGTACAATGACAATAAATAACATGTTTGTACAAGTGAAATAAGTTACTTAACATATTTTAAAAACCAAACATAAAAGATCATTAACAGACAGGCAAAAAATGGAGCAAAATAAAATTGGAGTGATAATAGAATAATACAAATAACGCAGAAAAAAAACCCCAGCAGAACTTAAAGCCTCTTGTGAGAAACAATATTATGCGAAAAGGATTTGAAGAAATGCACATAGAGTACATCACACATGCATTTTTGTCAAGCTCGAGACCTGTATTTCTTTATCCTCAAAGTTTTTGCAACATGTTATAGTAAAAAAGCCCAATTGTAACAGGGAAATATATTAAGACAAAACTAAGTACCAGTGTAAGGAGCAAATATATATATATATTTTAGCTGTCTGCTTCAGGAGAATGAATAAAATAGAGTGGAGACATTCTATCATTGATCTGTTTTCAATCAACAGATACTTATTTGGTTTTAGGGGCTGACAAATTAAATAATGAACAAA
>JAQLOL010000021.1:4958752-4971587 GCA_029783665.1 Naso thynnoides | reverse complement strand
ATGTACATGAATACATTGATGCATCTTCTATTCTGCTTTACTTGTGTAACTTGCGTCCTATGAGACTTAATTTTAACTGACATATTTATGAATGACACTGTGTCATGAAAAACTATGATCAAACATTTTGCCTTTGAACCGACATGTGTCACAAAATATTTAGCTGTCCACTCTGGGTTGAAAGCATTCAGAATCAATTTTTCTCATTTTTGAAGTCGTCCTCACTCGGTTTCTGTCATCACAACACCTCGTTTATGACAGTGTCGGTCCCTACAGGTGCCGCGTGGGCTCTGTAATGCTGCCTCAACAGAATTGGAAATTGGAAAAACAAGCTCAGAATTGTTCAAAGTGAATGATTTAGTAGAGCAAAAAGCATTTTATTGATTTTGTCCACCCTGTGAGGACACTGTGGGCTGCAAATCAGATGGTCTGCTGCTGTATCAGGGCCCCAGGCAGTATTTTGTCTATGTCTATACTAAATTAAATGACATTGGGAAATATAACAAAATATACATATTTGTTGCATGTTATAGGCAGGGCATATTAACTAAAAATGAACATTTACAATAAGCAAAAACTGTAAAGGTGAACAATTGTGCAGGATTTGTGGGGCTGGAAATATGTATGTAAACTCCACAGTTAAACTGTCTTGAAATGATAAATGTGTTGACACATCTCACGTCCTTTTGCGGCGATGCAAACAAACTGATGTACACGTAATACACTTCCTTGATAGGCAACTAAAATCAATCAGTTGCTGCTGTGACTATGGAAATGCTTTTGATTTAAAGGTAAGATCAGGGTGTGTGGGACACAATTTTAGACCCCAAGTGGGACTGAAATTGAATAATGACACCTGACCCTGACGCATTAAATCATACTTGCACTACTTATCTCTTCAATAGATTTGATTTCCACGCTCAGTAACCGGGATGAAAACATCTTTTTTATTAGACTCTCAAAGTCACTCACTATAGCGACATATACTGACCTACAAAGTGCAGTATAGGACGTGCAAACTACACAAAAATGAAAACTGAGGAATTTTTAAAATATTGTAGGTAGATCAATGTCAATGCACCTATGTGATGTGTTCCTATAGAAATTTTTATGGGCAAAACCCATTACTACTGATGTGACCTATGGCTCCAAAAATGTAGATACTGCACTCTGCCTTTGGAATATTTGGAATATATATTAATGCTATAGGTGTTGCAAAAGCAAGGTGCAGTATCTACAATATACATGTGTTTTTCTCTAACAACAAAACCATTCATACCCAATTTTGATAGTTTTAAATTGTTTAAATGGTTCTTTTATTGATGTTTGTAGGTTGTGAATGTTAAAATGGCTCATAAACCTCTAGCATCTTCCTTTATTGCAATGTCCCTTTTCATCACAGTGTGTTTGCTTGTTGGATATTGCTTTAAAACACAATGTCGGTAATGATGAAGAAACAATGGTGATGAACATCATCTGAACACCATCACCTACATCATCATCAATCATGGTCATCATTGTCCTAAGGATTATAATCACCATCGCCATCTTTATAATCATTGCTCTAGTCATGGACACCATTTTGCATCTACCCAAAGAGCTCTGACGAAGTTTGGCTGTGCCAGTGCAGTTCTAAATAAGCCAAATATTTTAAGCGAAAAAATGAAAAATTCTGTCATTTCTTCAGCAGGATGATGTGGACTCGAGAAGTCACGAGGTCTCAAAGTGCATTCTCATTGTGGTTAGGTGTTGGAACATGGTTCACTGCTCCCAGTGAAGATTTCAAGGTTGTGCGAACTGCTGCGGCACCATCCCTGTTTTAAAGTTATGAACTGAAAAGAAGAGTTTGTGTCCATTAATTGTGAGCATCTCCAGTCCGGAATAGCACTGTTAATATGCAGCAGTGCCATGGGGCTTTTAAGGTGGATGTGAAAACCAAAGGACAGCACTGATGTCTTCTAGAAGTTAAAAAGCTGCACTCTTCAGTTAGAATACAGCTTGAACTGCGAGTCATCATTTACATAATGTCCAATTATCTTAATGTTATCTCTATCAAAGCCCGCGGGCTTTAAGGAATCCCCAGCGAGTCACGCAGAGAAAAAGGATTAGGCTTCTTTTTTCCAGTAGCAGCAGAACGTCTGTGAATGAAGAAACAAAGCTTGAAGTTCAAAGCTCCTTCACTTTGTGATATGATATCTTACTGAAGAACACAAAAGGCTCACATCAAAGGGCATTACCCTGAGAAGAAGAAAGCCTCCAACTTTCCGCCCAAAGAAAACCTCCTGCCCTCGCTCATATTTCTGTCTTGATAAGTGACTCATTAACACATCACCACTCTGTGTCGTGGTCCAACATATGCGTCTTATAAACTCACAATCACTTCTCAAAACCAGGTTATTACCGTTAACACCCTTCTAAATATCTGATTCTAGTTATTGCACAAACTTTTCTCTACAGTTATTTAAGTCAGGATGTCAGCAAAGTGCATTTTTATTCTGCATTCATTCCATTTTCATTTTTATTTAACTGTTATTCAACAGGGGGGGCATAGACAAGGACGCCCTGACTACAGTGTTAACGCATTACTGTAACAGTATTACTGTAATAATATTACTTTTTCCAGTAACCAGTAGTGTAATGGATTACTCCAAAATAAAACAAATTGCTACAGTTTGGTTACTTGCTTCTGGTTCTTATTGATTAATTTATATATTTTTGTATTAGTTGCAACGTGCCACAAAGTGTCACGTGACTTAACAATCAGCCGCCAGCCGCAGCTTTGATGGTTGATGCCCTCAACATCAACTTTTCTCTTTTTATCTACAGTTCGCAGTGGCAGACATTAGCTGGTAGGGGTCACAGCATGGGTCATTCATCCAGCTGAAGTTACAGTGGTGCTGCCACAATGCAGGGAAAAGAGAAAATGCATTCTGAACTTGCATGATCTATTGATTCTGTCTGACAGTGCTGGTGGGCCGTAAATACTAAATTTTAAGACAGAAGCTACATAAAATCTGACCTTGTGCTGTGATTGGCCCCAAGACAGGACTTTGGACATGTCTGGCAAACATCAACAGGGTATGTAAGAACTGTATAGTGTGTATTAACAAAACAAAACAAACAAAAACACGATAGCCACTACATAGTTTTACTTATAAGCTTAAGAAATCAAGACATAGGACAACACCACTTGGAGAAAACGCATGCTTTCTCTATGCACAGTGTCAGTCCCAAAAACATTTAATTTATTCAAAAGTATTAGTGTATCTAATTTCAGAAGCTTCTGCAGGTTGTGCCACTTGTGTGGAGCAAAATATTTAAAAGCCAATTTCCTGATCTCAGTCGTAAAATAACAGTTTTGAAGAACCAAATAGTCGTGGTACAGCGCAGTGTGAGATTAATCTATAGCTAAAAATCGAATTTTAATTTGATTAAAACTAGAGCCAAGCGCAGCTGGATGTAACTAGAGTTTATTTTCCCTTTTCAGGAGATACAAACCTAAAGTAACCACTTTTACGATGAATCTCTGCTCCCAAGAAAAAAATCAAACTGCTGGGACGAGGGTACGGCCCTTAATGAATAATGCATAGAATTTAATTTGACAAAATGATTGTGTCTAGTTTTACTGGTAAAATTAACATCTTTATGCTGATTTGTGCTGGATCAATTTTTTACCCAGAGGTTTTTTTACAAAGGGATGTTTTTAAAATGAGTCTTCCTTTTTTGTTTGTATCAGACAACATAATTGAATCACTCTAAATCTGTTCAGCGTAATGGCTTCACTTTCATTGGAAACAGCATCGAGTCCAGGTGACATGAAAACCAATAAACACATTCAAGCACACTTGAGTTGAATCCACTTGAAATAACTCACTTTTCTGCCGGTTAAATGCCTGTCATATTAAAAGCCCGATTATGCAGTAAACACATAAAGTGCGTAATTAGAGCCATCGTACCAGAGTGACTGGCTGGCCTGTGATTTTAATTAAAAAAAAGCTTCAGAGTGTCTGACATGTTGGCAAAGTGATGCAGATGGCACATGTGGTGATTAACTCACATTTATCTGAGGATGTACTGGAATGGAGACGTATCTACAGTCTCCACTGCTCGTCTCCGCGCTCGCTCTGACTCACCACTGTGCGTGAAAGATGCCGTAGAAGGTGGTTCCCCTCCAGTCCGGGCCGGGCAGAGTGAAGATGGCCCTCAGGTTGTTGAAGGAGACGTGACGCTCGGGGAGAGAGCACTCGAGCCGGGCTTTCTGGAAGGTGGTCCACTTCTTCTGCAGCGTCCTGGTACCACCCAGATCCCCCTGACAGAGGGCACATCAGGTCTTATTACTGATGCAGGCTGATTATTATATCTAAACATTTATTATTGAAATTCTTTTGGATTGATTAAAGTCCTTCATCACTCAAAATACATTAAACTTATTGTTGCTTTACTTGAATGTTAAAGGTTCTCACCATTACAACAGAGATCGCTCCTGTCTTTCACAAATGTGGTTAAAATTTGACCATGTGTATGCTGTGGCTCTCAGTCTGCATTTTCAAACCCATTCGCTGCCATTCATGTTGAAACAGGGTATAGAAACACTATTAGCAACGTGAAAGTTGCTAGATATAGATATTTCACCCTTCTAAAGGGAATCTCTGCATTTATTTGGTCATAAATCGCTGAGTGTGAAAGAGAGAGAGATGGGAGCCAGGAGCTGCGGAGATGAAAGATATTACGCGTGGAAAAATTGTCCCTTACAAGCGCTGCCATCCTCAAATATCAGCATAAAAAAGGATTTTAACACAGACATTCTTTTTAACTAAAGTCCGGTGCTATAAGTGTGCTGATATGCACCGGTGCACAGTACCCCCACTTTTAGATTTTACCCCCTGACATACTGGGCCTTTTTACGGTGCACCGGGACGTCTCACAAACTCCCAGTACTCTTTCCTGTCCTCGCCATATTAGAGTGTCTCTTGGCAATTGATAACAACACTTGAATTACATAAGGGAGCACTCAGTGACGCTCACTCATTTGTTCCGGTAGAAGTGGAGCATCACATAAATGCTAACTCATGAGTCACAACAATGTTGGAAAAACGGGCAAAGCGAAGGAATAAAAACACGTCCGTAGTGTTGGCGTGGCTCCAAAATGGCACAAAGAAAACGGGAACCGGAACAGATTTTGATGATGACACAACTATCTGACAGTCAAATGCTGACATTAACTCTACCTGAGGCAGAAAATTAGGGGCCTGTTCACTTTTCCGCCGGCATGTGTGAGATGCACCAAGGGGCTGGCAGAACAGCAGTGCGGCACCAAGTTTAGAGGTGTGGTATGAATTGAGGTTAGGTTAAAGTTAGGATTAGGCATAAACTGGTTAAGGTCAGGGTTAGGGTAAGGGTAAGGGTTAGTCTGTACAAATAAGTGGAAATCATGGAGCCTTCCAAACAGCCTAAAAGAGCAGCCATCTCTTTCTGTTCATGTTCATCTTGAAAGGAATGGAGGAGGCACAACTCACATGCCAACAGGTGAACAAGAGGAGCACCTGCACTTAGTTTTTTCCACACTGCTGACGTCACGCATTTTCAGATACTTTTTCTAACGTTTACTAAATGAGGAAAGTTTCTCTGTGCTCACCCTAAATCTCAGTTTCAGTTTAGTATGCACAGGTGATTCGTAACATCACAACCACTGCAGCTTGGAAGCCAATTTTGCTCTGAGACCACAACTGTGCCGTTTGAGGTGCACCAGACCCGAAGAGGGCAACCCAACTTCTCAACCTGATATTCAGGTTTCTGTTCAAGTTGACAGCGCTCTGCTCACTTCCTTGCTTTATTATGCTGCTGCTCCTGCTTATGTTGCATTTCATTAGCCTCACCTTCACCTCATGGATTCCAAACATCATCTTTATACATACACTGTACTTGTTCCACGTGAATTGACTGACTGAACTGCTGCCATGTTGGAAGAGCCTCCTAAGGAGCATTTAGACCCTGAGATGTTCAAGGGCACCATTGAAATTCAGGATTAAGATGATAATAATAATATTCCATTATGAAATAAGCATCACATTATATATATCGATGAGTAGTGAGTATTCTGTGGGCTCAGAAGAAGCCTGTCTGCCAAACACGTCTTATTCCTATTATCCTCAGTGATTGCTGAAGCTGTAAAACAGGAATTAAAAAAATGCAGATTCTCATATTACAGCAGTGAAATACAGACATTGTGCTTCTGTTGCAATAGAAATATCAGCAGAATGCCCTAAATTATTCACTGCTTGAGTACACATCATGTGCGAGCATCTGTGGCTAATTTCATTCAAAGACCTTTATTGTTCATCAACGTGCAGACATTAAAGGGAACTTCCCATAAAAGAGCACATAATGTATTGTACACTTGATTACACACATCTCCTCAGACTATTAACAATCTGTCTCTGTATTTTAGTTTCAGTTTTACTCTGACGATATTGTCACATGTGCCACATGACGGACAACCTTTGTTAAGTCAACTGAAGGTCACTCGAATCAAACAAAATATATTGAATTGCAGTTCACCGTCTTACTGAGTGACTCTCCTCACAATATGAGGCACCTCTGATGTTTGGCAAATAAATACAGTGGTAAAAAATATAATCAGTTATACTAACGAGGTTATTTATAACGCAAATGAATGCATTTATTAAATAGTTCTATGTCACTGTAATTATTTACATATGATTCATATACATTGTGATAAATTGTGCGGTGTCGAGAGCTGAGTTCAGTTGCTCTTGTAGTTTTGGGCAAAATCATAGAAAAGTGACTTTTCTTTACAAACACTAAATATTAAAGCATTGTTTTTTTCATTTTAGAATTCTAATAACATGTATCAGGACAAAAAAATACATCACAATTTACATTTGCTTGTCCATTAGTCGGATGTACAGAGCGGTGGGGCCGACACGTGCACATACACATACACACATGCATTTAAATGGTATTAATTTTAACCATTATAACCATTTTTTTCTCTACTCTCCATGTCTACTGATATTGCAATGTTTCAAGCTTAATTAAAAAGATAAATGGACCTACCTATTACAACACAAAGTGGCCCAAACACAAATGTAATAAAAAGCTTCCATCTTTTTATTCTTTTCAGAAACTGTACCTCAAAAAGGTGGGAGAAATACAAATGAAGAAACAGTGCATTAGAAAACAGAATCACAGTGTAAAGTGCCAACAAAACAAAAATAAGTAAGCCTAGCTTTCTTGACAAAAAAGGACTGAACAAAATAATAAAAACCAATATGGGCAAAATATTTATATTACAAAGCTGTGCAAAATTTAGAGAGTATTCTTACTGCTTCTCAGGTTTAAGACTGAACTGCACCTCTGTTCATCAAACAGTTCAAACAGACCTCTGACTGGGCAGATAGTCAAATGGGGTGGCCAATCCGATTACAAGGGTGCACCTCTAGCCACTTCCTAGATAAGCCCCTGGCTAAAAGATGACAAAATATGACCTCTGATCTGTCCTCAAGTCAAAATATAAGACTGAAAATCTATCCACCCATTATCTAGTAATGGCTGACTCTCTGCAGGGTCACAGGGGGCAAAAGCTGATCCCAGCTGTCTAGACGAGGGCAGGATGAACCCTGGACAGGTCACCCGTTCATTATAGGACTGACAAATAGAGACAAACAACCATTCACACTCAAATGTACTCTCTTGGTCAATTAAGAGTTGCCTTTTAATGAACCTACATGTCCATGGACTGTTGGAGGAAGATGAACACCTTCAAGAAACCCAACATACGTGGAGAACTGATGATCTTAAGCACTTTGAGAAAGTCAACATGAGCAGCAGTCCGGCCTGCGTTAGCTGTCTAGAGAGGTCTGTCTCTCAGAACCCGTTTAGACGGCAGAAGTTTTCACATCAAACCAAACAACTTTGTTGTGGTTTGGCATTCCTTTTACCCGACAGTGCTGGCGTGCTGGCACCCCTGAAACTTTTGAAACCGGGTTCCAGAGTGGAATCTTTCAGAGCTGCGTCCGTCTTTCTGGCTGTGTAAACTGCCAAACAGCAAAGCCTCTGACAGCAGTGACGACACTAATGCTAATGCTAATGCTAGTGCTAGTGCAAGTCAAAGCATTCTGCTCTAGACACTGCCAGACTCTGATTAAACATTCCGCACTGCACCGAAAGCTATTGAGACAAATTCAAGTGTTCGCATCCTAATTTTAGACGTCAAACTACAGCTGAATTTCATTCGTTTGTGGCCTCTTAGGGATTAGCAGCATAAACAACTTTAAGCAGCTCTGATGGTCATTACAAAGTTACACCGCCAACTACTGGCCTGGCATGCAAACTACGGCACTTTTGGCCGTTTGTATAAACGCAGATTTTTTAAAGATGCAAAGGAAAGACTTTTCCGTTTTTAATAGGGCTGCTCTCGACTTAACAGTTTTGTTTTAATGTATCCTGTGCCTAAAATCTGGATCTGACCTGAGGAAACAGCATCATTCTGTTAACTCGGCTCTAAGTAGCGCCAGGCTATTCTTAGTGCAATTTATCAGCTTCATACATCCAGATATATTTACTTTTCATATAAAACTGTCAAACAGCTCTGCTAGTCCTTATATAGGCATCTCCTGTTGAAGTCTGTAAGTCTATAACCATTAGCAGCAGCTGCCTCAGATGATAAAATGTTCAGAAACAGCTGCCAAAACAGCTGGAGAAAACAGCTGATTTTCAGCCAATTTTGCATGTAACCATGATGTTACAGGCAAAACTTGTTTTTGGGCTTTCAAAACCCGCCCCAGTGTCCTCTTAAGTAGTTACTTGCAGACTGATTACTTAATTGGTTTGTGCTTTTTCTCCTCAGCTTTGGCATCTACAGTTCTGCACATATGCTGCACAGAGAGAGAGAATAAGGCAGTTTCAGGAGATTCCTAATTGAATCTGTTCTTGTCAGTTTTGATTAACAGCTGAAGAGTTACCTTGCAGACGCGGGCCACCCTGGCCACAGTGAGCTCAGTGTCACAGTCCAGCTCCAACGCTCGCTCACTGAAGAAGAAGTAGATCTTGTCGTCGTCGCCCTCTTTACTGCCACTGCTCTCTCTCACCAGGGCTGAACCCACAAAGTCCGGCTCTGTACATGCACAGAAGAGAAGCATCAGCAAGTGTAACCACACACGTACCAGGCAGCTTCAGCCTCTAGCGCCCTCCATCTCATCCCCTGCCCTACCCTTCTCACCTCTCTATTTTCTATCATCACTCCTTCTTTCGCCTCATCTCCCCTCCAGCCATTTCTCACTCCTGGTCTCTCCGCTGCTCCCTATTAGCGGCCCATTTTTCTTTTCTCACTTCCTCTTGTCTTTCCCATCCTTCTCAGATTCTGCCTGTACACCATTCTCATTAGATTGTGAATGTGTGAGTGTGTGTGGGTTTTTTTTAAAAAGACAGATTTAGTCATTTTTCGACACAGGCTGCTGGGGGGGTTTAAATTCAACCGTTTTTATGCAAAAGCATTTTCCTGCATAAAAGCCTTCGAAGCTGCATTTTAGGCCATCATGGGACAATGCAACTCTCCACTGAAGCCCAGTCCAATTTAACGTCTTAGGCTGGTCAGATATGCTTAAATTATGGTGAGCCTGGCTTTATCGGTTCATGTCTAGTTTTTAATAAAAGCTCTGTATTGGCATGAATAATAAACGGACACGTCAGTTCACACCTCAGCCTCATTTGTATGTTCCTCCTTCCTCCTCCTCCATTCCCTCACGCGTCTCTCTATCTCCTCATCGCTAATCCTAATGTCTCGTCTTTCATCACCCATTTTCTTGCCGTGACTTCATCCTCTTCTCCTCCCGTCCTTTCTTTCCAAGTCACTCCCTCCTTACCCCTCCTCCTGCCAAAAGATAACGATCCTTCGCTGTGGCGGAGTCCTGCGCTTCATTTCCTGCAACTCATTTCTCTGTCTCTTGTTCTTTTGCATATTTCTGGCTATTACTGTTTTTTAAGGAAACTTAAAAGGAGTTGGCGTTATTAAGCTCTAATGTGATTGACTTAATTTGAATACATATTTAATTTGTCAGTGTCACAGTGTCTTAAAAAAAACAATGCAGAATGTTAAATTATAATTCTGAAAAAGTACAGATAAGAGAGAAAAAAAGACATTTTTCCCTAAATGTAACTGTCCTCCTGAATATTCTTTTTCAGATTCAAGTTTACAAATTGGTATTTAGCTAAACCCCTCTCCATCACACTGTAGTTATACATGGTGTGCATGTAGTTCTAGTAATATGGAAACTGGGTTTGTTTTTACAGTTATCCTCTTTCCAAAACCAGAAACCAAACATACACACAGTAAAGTGTGAAGTGCATGAAACAGTGTGCTGATTTGCTGAAATGTAAGCTATAAACATTAGCAGGCCTGTTAAACATTAGCAGCTACTAGTAAGTGCTGCTAGGTATAGTAGTGGTTATAATAACACACAGTACTTCTAGCTAGTACAAGCAGTGTAACTAGAAGTAAGGAGCATATGTTTCCTTGTATAAGTATCTTTTTCTATAGTAATCATCCTAACAGGGTTGGAATATTCATATAAAAATAGCCATTTTATTTTTTTTATTCATATACTGTACTGTAATACTTGGGCTTTTAAGCTGATTTCTGACCTATAAATGCTGTCACAGTGTCGGATACACATGTTAAGCAATGCCAAAGCATCACATAATGAGGTACACACAACTGGAAGTCAGCCGTGAGTGTTTCTTTACACTGATGACAATGCATGCTGGACTTCCTTATGGGCACACAGCGCTGTGCCCGCCTTCTCCACCGCTCTGCTAAGACACTGCTGCGCTCTGCTCTCTGCTTCACAGATTACTGTCAGCAGCTTGTTTGAGATGGCTCCAATAAAGTGTTGTTTTTTTTCCGGGTGAATGAAGGACGGTTAACTTTGTTCAACTTTCCTAAAGAGGCAAGCACCAGACAGAAGTTGATAGTGCTCCTGTTTCTTGTGGATCTTGTGTGGATCTTTTTTACTTCCTTAACAAGCACGTGAGCTGGATTAAACTGCTGCTAAAGGACCACATGTTGTTTTGTCATGTTGAAGAGCGAGAAGCACAAGCTGTAAGTAACATTTTATCAGTGTCCTAGCAGGGTTGTGAGTACAGCAGAGCGTGGAGGCACGCATGAGGGAAGGAGGAGGAGTAACCGACACAGACCGTTTTGAGAGAATGCAGAAAATACATGGAAGAGGGAGGGTGCGAGTCAGAGTTTTTTAAAGATCAACAGACTTTACTGTTGAGTCTTTTGTGTTTAGCTCCTCTATAGGAGTCTAAAATCGAAATAAAAGAACAAGTATAATATGTCTCCTTTAGACACATTTACACACCTTACCCAGAAGCTGTTGACTAGGTTTTCGCCTAGTTTTGTTTCTAGCCATTCTTTCCCCTATTCAGTCTTTCGGCTGTCAGTCTTACATTTTTGCCATTTTATCTCTCTCATGTCCTCTCTTTCACTTACCATTGAGCCAGGCAGGCAGGTATTCACTCTTCATGCTGTAGTGCTGTTGTCCAAGATTTCTCAATATAACCGGCTCTGTACCCAAAAAGTTGTTGAGTGTTGCTGAGTACAACTCCTTATCTGTAGCAAAAAAACACACAAGCTTTAGTTTAATTCTGTTTTTCAGACTAAATTGTATGAGCTCACAATGAGAGACGGTCAGTGGTTCAGTAGGGAGACACAAAAAAGAATTGAATGCTGAAGTGAGTGCAGCATAAAAAAAGTTGAATTGGACTTCTGGACTCTCGGTGCAATCGTACGGTCACAAAACAGATGGGAAATGCTGCAGAAGCGGTTTGTGGAGATTTGATGGACATTTTATGCTTCTGCTAGAGCTGTAAAAACACGATGCTGTTCGCTTTAATATGCACACTGCTGAGAAGGAACAACAGAAGCTGACTGTGTGCTTGGTGGTATCGTGAATGGCAATGGCTGATCACGAATTTTGGAATTGAAATGATCTTTAAATGATTATTACACCTCTTCAGAAACATAGTATTTTAAAACTTTTGCTATGTAACATAAAGTTAGCTGTCTGTCCATGAAAACATACATTAATTCACACAAAGCTATGTTCAGTTTCACACACACACGCACATTAAGGTGACGAGACTTTCCTGATTTCCAGGGACATTCCCATTTCGAGTGGCCTGTCCATGGCTAAAGCTGTCCCCAGAAATGCCCCCAATTTCAAGTGTGGATTAAGAAAACACTTGGTTAAACAGACGCTGCAGCTGTGATTCTCATCCCGCTGCATGCAGACTAATGCAGTAACACCTTCGACCACAACGTGGATTGTAATGACAGAGTGGCGCTGTTCATATTTTCGCTCATTTACTCCACGGACAGAAGAAGAGGCAATCAAAGTTATTTATGAGGGCAGAAAAAGAAACAAGTCTGAGTTGGAGTGGACGGAAGACCTATTTCATGGACAGCAACAATTACTGTCATTGGTGTGGCTGTAACATAGTTCATTGCAAAGATGAAGAAAAAGTTAGGAGGGTAAAAAGAGCAACACAAGAGGAGGTATGGTTCTTTGAAAGAAGCAAAATGTCTTTTTTATAACAAGATAAAAAAATTGGAATAAAAAAAATATACATACGCCTGATACCCAGACCAAGATGACGCGATGGTCCACTGCATCCTTTGCAAGTCGTTAAAATACTTGAAACCGAAATTGTCCCCATTTTTTGTTTCATAATAATAATATTTATGATTTTTTGTACACTGAACTGGAAATGTGCCCTAGTTTTAATTTAAAAAATCTGGTCACCTTAACAC
>JAQLOL010000021.1:4936334-4948808 GCA_029783665.1 Naso thynnoides | reverse complement strand
AAAAAAACAAAAGATAACAGGAGAAGTTTAGCGGCTACTTCTTGTCTTTTCTTTTCATTTTTTTTTAAGCCTGAACTAACTTTATTAATGTTGCTGCTACAACTAAATCTGTGTCAACTGGGCAGGAGAAAAAAAAATCAAGGTTCTCCAGACACGAAGGAGAGCACATTTTTACCTGAATGGGACGTATTATAATCTCTTTTTTTGCTGTTATTGAACGAAATGAGAAATCTTTCAGTGTGAAATGTTGCGGTGAATCAGCGTGTAAAGTCAAACATTGCTCTATTCACACATGATCAAGTTGCTTTGAGGGGCCACAACAGAGTACAGGAGTACAGGATTGTTGACAGCAAAGACTGACAGGTGTCACACTGAGCATATGTGGATAGAAAAATACTTGCGACCGATTATCCTCTAGAGCATGCGCAGTCGGTGCTCTTTCAAAGCGGACAGTCCGCTTGGTCACAAATTTGTGGCTGTACGTGGGTGTCTGTAGAGGGGTCTGCCCGAACCCTGGCGGACATGGGAGGATGATGATTTTTACATCAGAGCAGACCCCCACATTCACACAGAAGTGGACATTATTTATAGGCTTTAACACTGCAAGACTTTTTTTTTGACATCCATTAAACTAAAAAAACCCATGTGAGTCAAACCAAAAGAAACGCTGTTTTCTGCCATGGAAAAGTTGACACACTGGAAGGCTTTTAGCTGTGGCAATTAATACATTTTATTATATTTTTGACTCTTCAAGGAGGACACTATAATACTTTTTGGGTAGGCATTTAATTTCTTGACAGTTTGTACATTAGTAGCTTCTACAAGGCTTGAAGATTTAACAAAGGAAGTACAGGCCAGACCAATAAAATACCAAACAACTGGTATGACTCAGTCGACTTTATTGTGGTGTTTGGTTCTTTGATTATCTGCCAGAGTCTGTGTGTGTGTGTGTGTGTGTGTGTGTGTGTGTGTCTCAAATGTCCTTGAGTCTAAAATATGAGAAAATAAATGCATAAATAAATAAATAAATAAACAATGCTTCAAAAATAACATTAAGAAAAAAAAAGGCAGGTCTGTAAGTAAATGGACAAGCATAACGTGTGGCAGAGGAAGAGATCACGCCTCATGTTTTCTTTTCTTTCCCGCTTGTCAAAGCTGAACCTCTGTAATATTTAATCTTTTCATATAATAATTATATCACAGTTAATATCATAATTGGATTTGGTGCATTTAAATTAACTATCTGAAATGTGTGTTTATCTCTGCAGTGCTCAGTAATCGAGGCCGTGTGGAGGAGATGGTGCTTTTTGTTCTTGAGCTGCCCATCATGACGCTGTCTGATATGAAATATTTTGCTTTTTTTTTTCATTTCTTGCATTTCGACAAAAGCCTTTCAGGATGTGTGGGTGTTTGCAGTGACTGTTAGTCAGGCAGTGTTGTGAATATAATTGTTTTTCTTGAAACCTTTTCTTTCCAATGTTGAACCTTTGTAAATTTTAGTCCTCTTAAGTGGTAGGAAATAAAGTCTTAAAATGTGTGTGCATGTTGATGTGTGTGTTACCTGTGGCCGGAGCAGTTTGCTAATGTCGTTGGGGTCCAGGGCGAACAATGCCTCCCGTGCTCCGATGTACAAAACTCTCTCATGGTCAGACAGGGTCAGCATGCTGTAGTTGAACACTCCCTGAACGCTGAACCTCGCCATGCTGTCCAGCACATCTAGATGAAGACACAGATGCATCATCTCATTACTGATAATACAAAGCTGCAAAATAGCTCATCTTTACTTTTCAAGTCCTGTGTTGACAGATGACCAAGAAGAACATTTCACACTTTGCTTGTTGAAATTTGTTGATGTCTCAGCTTATTCGCACCCTCAAGCCTCGCCCACTCCACCACCTTTTTGCTTAATGTCATCCATTCTGTTAATGCCGTGCATGGTACAGTACATCTCACCCACGTCTTAGCTTTTCATTAGGATCTGTGTGATGTCTTACACAACTTTCAGATGCTACCCTACAGCTTCCAGGAGCTTCTGCACATTTTCAGCCTATGTCCTGAAAACCTGCTCATGAACTTAACCCACCTTAGCTAATCTAGCTGTCAAGATTCCTGCCATCCATTAGTTAGTTTCTACTACATTTAATTTAGTTTTAGAGCTACTCTAATAAACTTTCTTTTCTATTAAAAAGACTCAGTAAAGTGAAACATGTCATCTAAGGAGACAAACTCAACATAAAATTGTTTTTCTTTTCAAGATCCCCTCAGGTCAACAGAACATTTTAGCATCTTAAGCTAATTTTTTGACTTTATGGCAGGCAGCTGTTTTGTTTCAGCTTATGATTTTAATATGGTCCTCAGCAAGCAGCTGTTCTTTAACATATAGGCTCAGATAAACCCAATGTACTGGAACACATAGCTGAGAGATTAATTTAACAGCTAGCTGGTGGATGTAGCCTTTAGCAGCTAAAGAACCAGAAATTTCCTTCAGAAGTAGATGACGCTTCTCACGTGCTTGATGTGTTTGATAACATGTTTCATATCAGCTTTACAAAACTGATAATTTGACAATGTTTTTTTGATTATTTTTTTGGTCTCTACCCACAGGAGACCAAGAGAAAAATCAATAAAAGCAGGTCTAACTTTAGTGGTCCTGCTAGCTAATGAGCGCTAGCTTGTTGTGTTCTTTTGTCCAGCAGATATTTAGCCAAATGCTGTCTTATTCCATTCTTTAATGGCTACAAGATTGAAGCATCATTTAGAGAGAGCAGCCCTACTAAAAACGGAAAAGTCTTTCTTTTGCATCTTTAAATAAATCCGCAGTTACATGAACAACCAAAACTACTGGGCAGTACTGTGGCTTCGGCAGAATGCACTGACTTGCGCTAGCATTAGCATTAGCGTAGTCGCCACTCTCACAGGCTTTCCGTTTTGCCAGTTAACACAGCCAGAAGAAAGGTTGCAGTTTCAAGAGATTACACTGTAGAACAGTTTCAAAAGTTTGCAGTTTCATGGGTGCCTGCACGGCATTGTCATGTAAAGGCTGAACTGCAAGAAAAGTTTATCATCCGCCGCAAAAATGTGTGCTAACTGTCCCCAAGTTTGAAACAATTTACACTCCTGCTTTATCCTTCACTACCAGAGTAATGCAGAGCTTTTGCAATACACAATACAGGCCTACACACTGAGGCACAAGAGTGTACTTCATTCAAGAACACGTCAAACTAACAAAGACTTGAACAGGTAAAAGCAACAAAATGATGGTGTTTATAATACTGATGTTTTGAAAAAAGCATTTTACTAGAAGCTCTCACGGTTATAACTCATCAGGGCTTAATGAGTTTGCTGAAACGAAACATTATCTAGCTTCGAGATCTGTTGTAAACTGTTCCTGCAGGATGGAGCTCGGCACTGAACGCTTCCCAAGCTCTGTATTTACTTAAGAAAATGGAGCACCAGCCAGTCTTCAGGACAAGGCTGATAAGTTCCAGATCTGCATGTCAGAAGTGAGATAAAGTGGTCGACTATTTAAAAAAGCTGCACAAATAAACAAGGCGCAATGATGCTCTTGCCCTCGCAGCCCTTGTTTTGATGAGGAGTGCAGTGGCCATTACAGCCGGCAGTTATGGATCTAACAGCAGAGTGAAGGCAACGTCTAGAGCTTTTAAAGCAAAGTGATGAATACAGATGATATCGCTATAATCTCGGGCTGATAGGAGCAGTTTGTGAGTCTTCACAATCTTCAGAATCACAATCTTTACATCTCTAAAAGAAACAACTCTCCAACAGCTTCAATCAGCAAGTGCTTTAATGTGAATTTTAATAGTGGGTTTGTTATTGAGCTGGATGCCAGGAGGTTTATATTCATACCCTTGTTCAATATAAATACTATTAAGACTGGTAATTTTCAAATTGAGAAAATCGTCTAATCTTGTTTTGGAAAACAACCTAAATTGTGTTTTGCCTCGACTGAACGCAGGTAGACTAACGATTGTTTAAAGACTCATACATTCAGCAGTGCAGCATTAAGGGGAGCAGCTTAATCTAAGCTAGAGCACCTATACACAACAATACAGGGATTTAGAGTTGCACTGAGAGGCATTATTGCGAATAGAAAATGAGATCTGAGTGACAACGTGGACTGAATGCAGAGCTCAAGATTGCTTATAAATGCACACTAATAATGGGAGTAAATCTGCAGTTGTGATTAGATTGTTCATTATCTGGGCTGCATATCCAGATGCGGATTGCATTTTAATACAAGACCCAAATGAGGCCTTTTCCTCTGATTAGGCTATCGTTCACAGTATTAATAGAGTATTAGCCTCCTGGTAAATCCAGTTATTGATCAAATAGCTGCTGGATCTACGTGCTTTGTCTTAAGACTGTCTAATTTGTCAGGGATTGTCCATATTTTTAGATTGTTTCTCATTTTGCTGCTTGCAGACCGACACAAACAATCTCAAAAAGATTATGAGAAAATCACCAAACGCTCTCCCCGCGGTCCCATCTGCAGGCTTTGCAGAGAAAGCCGAGTGGACTTTTTTCATCCAAATTTATAAAAGATGCATCCACTGTTTTCGCTGTTCACTCTCTCTCATACATGCACACACACACACACCATTCAAATCCCCTGACTAGCATACAGACAAACCAGCGGTGCAGAGCAGATGAGAGCACGAGACAGAGACGGGAGGAATGGGAGAAAGGATGGTGTTTAGTTTTCATTATCCACACTCTTGTTGCTTGTAGTGTCACCTTGTTCTCTCTCTCTTCCCCTCTCTCACTTTATCTGGGCTGATAGAATGTGTGCAAAACGCGAGGCGACGACAGCCAGTGCCGCTCGTAATGCGATCTCATAAATTGAATAAGAATATTTCTCTTTTTTTGTGTCTTCTACAGCATGAATATTTTCACTTCTTTCACTTTTTTCCCGCCTGAAAATAGCAGCTGAAATCCATGGAGGGAACAGCAGGAACTGGAGTGATTTATGGTGTGACTAACTGCTCATGTGACGCTGTGGCCTAGTTGGGGCTAAATAGACTTATATACATGGAGCAGGTTGTACTGAACGAATGAATGTGTGTGTAGGTGTGAAATAAAAGGCAGGTTATGAAAGTGTAGCTTGTTACTGAAAGCTTGACGATGTAACTATTTAGTGTGCTTAGACGCCTATGTGTTTTGATCACCGAACTGTTTTCCATATCAAGGTCAGTTTTAGGTCTTGGAAGAATTTGTTTTTGTCGCCTTTGATCTCTTTCTTTACCTGCTGCACATAAAGTGATGCTTTTTTTCCCCACAGAAAACCAACATTCCTTTCAACTGAGCGCAAAACATTAATGAGGAGAAAAATTTAGACTAAAGGTGTCATCATGATCAAGAAAACAAGAATCTCATGAATTTTTATTCATTAGCCTGGGGGCGAGACCCATCCCTTGACAATTTCAAAGGGCCCAAAAAATATGTTTTTCATTGTTGGTGTAATTGTGTCCTTTCTCTAGCCTGGCTCCGCCCTCCTTCTGCTCAGCTCAGTTTTCGCTGAGAATCAGTTTGGCAATGAGGGCCGTCTTTAAAACTGCAGGGGCAAATTTTTGGCCGGACCAGCCAGCTACTAGTGTGAGTGGTTAAGTTTAATGACACAGAAGTCAAACGCTTGGTTCAATTTATTTGTTTATTTCAAGTATATTTGAGCAGAGACAATGCACATTAATACAACATCAAAAAATGTAAACGCGTCAGAATTAGCCAGGAAGCTATTTTACATCTGCTATCCCTGGACTGATGTTAAGACGTCACCCTCAAAGGGTATAAAAAGAGTAAGTTATAATCAAAGCATACAAGCTATGTGCCATATACATTAAAAGCTGAATAAACTAAAATTGGTCATAAACATAAAGACAGAAAGAGAAACGCAAAGAGAGAGGAATCATGGCAGCAGCCTATCGGTTTGGTTTACCAGGCTACCAAAAACCCCTTGCTGTCGAAAATCACACAATTTAAAATAAAAGAGGTGCTCTGACCAAACAGATGGCAACCTTGGCGACCTGTAATGTATCGCTTTTTGGTGGTGCTTTTAGTAGGGGCCTTGATACTGATCTGTTTGGCGCAGACATGATACCCCCGCAGCCTCGGGTTCATTAAACACAACCCGTTAAAAAAACACAGTGTACAAAAGCACTAAAACTGACAAAAATAGCCAAAATCACAACACACTACAACAACATCTGTGCGATTATTTTACAACATGTGGAAAACAAACGTCAGTCTTCCCACTTATCTCGTCTACAGGCTACAGATGTTTGAGAAGGTGAGAGATAGTGGCTTACGCTGCTAGCGGCTAGCTGCAGCCTGTAGCTTCATCTATTCATGGGTAACGTGATTTTATTCCAAGTGACAAACATCTTATTGTTTCTTTCCACAATGCATGGTGGGTCAAAATCTCAATCACAAAACAAGACATCGTAATGTATGAAAGCTTTATTCAACTTAAGTTTAGTCACGTTTGCCAACTTACTTCCTCACTCCCTAACTGGTGTTACAATGCTACTAAAAAATAAAACAGTGCTGGAAACATGTGGAATAATGTACAACCCAACAAGATATCTGATACAGATATTTGTATTTGGATTTTTTTAATTGTTTTTTTTGTGTGTTTGTTTATAAATCTGTGTTGTTTGAGAATAATTACATTTTATGACAAGGCTCTAAAAGGACTTTAAAAATCAACTTTTACTTCACATTTAGCATTAAGCTAGTTGAGCCTCTAACTGCAGTTAGCTGTCTGCTAAGCAGACACATTAAACCAAATAAGACACTTAAGTCTTTTGGTGTCCCACTTTGGAGCAAACAAGCTGGCATATGGCCTCGACAAAATCTGAGGCTGAGACTTTTAAGAAAATCTGATGTTAAATACCAGAATGAATGCATTTAGAATTGGTTATTTGAATGCACAGGGATTCCCAAAATTTTAGGCTTTTGCCTCCAGACTAGTACTAAAAAGTCTGAGAGCATTTTTACATCATTGCAAACACTCCATTCAAACCCTGCTTCCAACAAACATCAACAAGCCTGAGAAGTGACACGCTGTCAGAGGTACAGTGGGAAGGAAGGAGAGCGAGAGAAGAGAGGAGGGAATAAGTAGCCAAAGGACGGAAGGGAGATAAGTATTGAAGCCAGCTTATTACATGAGGAGCAGCAGTGTATAAACATTGGAGGGTATGTACAGATGAGAGTGCGATGAGAGTGAGTGCCGAGAGAGGCAGAGAGAGAGAGGCAGCATCCTCAGGGGAGAGCCGAGCACATCTGCTATGTTCCACACAGGCGGGCAAAAAAAACTTCAGAGCTGACACACTTCTCCTTAGTTACACACACACGCACACGCACTCACTCTTCCTCACACGCAGAATCCTGAATAGTTCTCCAGGGTACCTGCTCAGTGACTTGAACGTCTCTCCACCAACAGAGGGAAAGTTTTGCTCTGAGTGGCTTGTTTGAAGTGATCAGCAGCTCTGTCATTAAGAGGCGAAATGGGCAGCTGCACTTACCATCTACAACCACACTGTGGCAGCCCTGAGGCTACCTGCTGAGTGTGATGCGTCTCTGAGGCAGACACACAAGCACACCTGTGATTTGTCACCATTTATGGGCAAGTGAACATGTGTGTGTGTGCTTTTATTTATTTATTTTTTTTGGAGAGATCGCGTGTGAGCTCAAATTCACGTAAACAGCATCTTAAAAAATCTGCTGGTTTGATGTTTTTACAGCTGGGGAGCAAAATAGAAGCAATCATTTATTTTAGTAGAAGAGAGAAAAAGCAGAAACATATTAGGATGTGGAGATACAGGAAACTTACTGGACGACCGACATTGTGCCACAGCTATTATAATGCAACTTTACACTGAAGAGAATCAGTGGTACGATGTATAAAACATTTAAAAACAGTTTTAGGCTTTAAACTTGGATTATTTGGAGACTTTTCCATCATTTAAAGGAGCTGTCATGTGTGTATGCAAAAGCAGTTTGGGGTAAATTACAAGGCCTTTGATGCCTGAAGACAACGGTTTGAAGAGTGCAGAAGAAAGGGAAAAACATAAATAAAGGAGTGTGAATAAAAAATGGGAGAAGGAGACGAGGGGAGGCATAATGAGTTCAACAGATGACGAGAGAAATACAAACAACGGGGCAAAAATAGAGAGCTAGTAGAAGTAGCTAGTAACAAGTAGAAACAGAGATTATAAAAGATAAAGAGTTAAGTGGGCCAGACTGAGGTCAGCAGGGCTGTAAAGTCAGGTGATCAGAGACCACTGCATTACATGACCTCTTTGCTGTCTGTGTGTGTTACAGTGTTACACTGTGACAAAAGAAGGCAATAAAAAAGGTGAAAGAGATGATTTGCTTTCTGTATGTGTGTGGATGGAGAAATCAATTGTTGATAATAAACATTTGAATAAAAAAAGATGTTGGGGACTCATGAAAAGAACCTAGGTTTACCACCTTGATAGGTTGGAGAAAAGGCACCAAACGCACCGTGGTGACTGACACCAAACTGGTTAACACACCTGCTGACCACCAGGGTCAGGAGGGTTGCTTTGCAAATGTAATAGGTTACGGATTACTAGTTACTCTGTTTGGAATGTAATAAGTAATGAAACTTATTACGTTTGATTACTTTTTGGTTACTTTTCTAAATGTCTAAAGAATGTTTTCAACTGTAAACCATTTTCAAATGTTTAAACCAGACAGTGCGTCGTACTCAACACTGATTAGGCCTCATACCTGCAGATGTTTCCTCAGGTTTTTTCATAAAATGTTCAATAATTTTTTTTAATATACATAGACATGGTGGCAGCTCTCAGACAGATTGTTCAACTTTGAACGACCATGTGCAAATTCAAACGAGAGAACCAATCAAAAGCATCAGAATAACATCAAACTTTACGAAACTCCTTGACTGGAAATGGTTAAGGAAGGAATTGTGCACATCAAAAACATGCAAACAACAAAATTAATATTTATATTATTATGAATATTTAATTACACAGTTTTTCTCAGTAAGTGCAACTGAGTACAGTTACATTTATTTTGTAATTAGATTACATATAACTAATTACTTCCCAACACTGTTGACTACTACACCAGAGCTGTATGATTGTCTTTTTTGCTCCTTAAACTAAAACTTACATAGACTATATTGACAGTTCATCAGACCATTTCATAAAGCACATCATATGTATTTCTGATCTTTCAGGCAGCCATTATATTCCATGCATTTATTTAAACCTGGATGGACTTCAACAACATTCCCAAGAAAACAACCCAGCATCACTTGAGTGCATTAATTAAAAATTTTTGATCCGTAGTTTGACACTTAAGTGTCAAACTACAGATCAAAAAGTGTCTTAAGTGTCAAACTGACAGGTTTTGACATAGCGAAGCTCACTGGCTGCCTGCAGCAGCTTTATATGGATTTGGTGCACAGATATGAAGAATCATTTATCCAACTCTTTGCAAATTTCTCAAAATGTCAGAAAGGTCTTGCAATTTAAAGTGAAGAAAGTTTCAACAGTAAGTATCAAAGGTAAATGTATTCATCAGGCAGAACTCGGCAGCTTTTTAGCTGTTTCAGCTGGTTGAGGAAAAGCCAGCTCTTTTTTAAAAAATATTGTTTGAAAGTCAACTCTAACACTGCCTCATACGATGCCTTTGAATGCACCGTAAGTGTAATTTTAATCTTCTAATGGTAATTATGGTTGTTAGATAAAAGAGAAGTACAAAGTACCATAATTCCCTCTGAAATGTAGTGCTGTTGTTGTATAAAGTAGCATGAAATGGAAGTATTGCAAACAGGATGGCAGTTTGGAGTAACTTCCTCTTTGGCTCATGAAAAGAAGCTGCAGCTTCTGAGACTTGAGAGTGTGTAGCTACTGCCTGAAATCACCAATAGCCATTGATTTTGGTTTTTTTTTTATTTTTTGTGCATCTTGTGCATTTGATGCTTGGCAGACGAAATATTTGAGTGTCGGATGTCCTTGAGTGCACCACAGGGGAGAACTTTCACTTGGTCCCTTTGCACAGCTGCAGCATCAAGAGGCAGAAATCCAACTTCAGACGAAACATTATCCAAAGGATGAGAATGTAAAACTCTAATACCAGCCTTTATGAAAAGCATAATGTGCATTTGCTCATTGCTCACATCAAAAGCCATCAGTTCGGCAGCTGACTTGTGTGTGAAATGTGTTTTGCTTTGTAGAATTTAGCGAAAAAGGACAAAAATGTTCACTCTGATGAATTTTTGCCATCATAAGCTACTTTCAAGGCTGTGTGAGATGATTTCATCGTGTCCTCACATGAACTGGAACTAAATGCCGTCTGACAGTAGGAAATCCATTTGTGATGGAATGTGATTCTTTGGAAAGTGGCAAACAGTAATGAAACTATTTACAAATGTGCTACATGGGTTTAAATATGAAGTAAGCCAACACTGGTGGCACATTTTTGTAAAGCCTAAATGAAAATTATTTGGTTTGTACTGGGCACTTTGCTTTATGGTGACTTTAGTCAGAGACAGTTAACAGCAAGCGAGATCTCTCACTGAATGTTCATTTCTTGTACCAGTGTCACATGGGTTTTACCAAGGCCCCGCCCCTTTAGGAGACTAGAAGTGGTCTTTAGTCCATTCATTCTTATGGAAGAAATGAACACGTTCACAGATTATGATCAATTCTTTCGCCCCATCAACACCAAGACACATACGGGACCTATTTTTCAAAAGACACATATCTTCTGAACATTCTGACACATAAATGGCTTTTTTTAGACACAAAAATCAGAAGCGAATTAACTTTGTTCAAGACCTGTCGCCATCTCAGCAATAATTGACTATCTTTGCTTCAGTGAGACTCCATGGAAACTGTCTCTATCAGCATATATGTTCTATACATTATTTAAGTGTACATAAGGGCTATAAATTTAGAAATATACAGGGCAGCTGTGGCTTAGTCGGTAGCGCGTGTCGTCTATCAATCAGAGGGTCGGTGGTTCAATCCCCAGCTCCTCCAGTTTACATGTGGAAGTGTCTTTGGCCAAGAAACTGAACCCCAAATTGCTCCGAATGTGTGTGAATGTGTGTGTGTGTATGAGTTCAGGATCAGCAGGTTGGCTCTTTGTAGAGAAGTCAGCTCACATTGAATGTGTGTTTGAATGTGTGAATGCTGGCTTATGTTCTAAAAAGGCTTTGAGTAGTTGAAAGACTAGGAAAGCGCTACATACATTTATTCATAATTTGCTTGTGTCTGTGCTTGTTTGTCTTCATGAGACTACTACTTTATTGTAGGGTGTCTCAGGGTCATGTCACTGCCTCACGGTCAAGCCCAGCCCAAATCAAACCAAGCCATACTGAGCCAGACCAAACAGGACTCCCACAAGAGGGATAGGAGCGGACGAGGGGGAGCGCCTGTTGCTTCACGGCCGGCTGCAAAGGTCTCGATCTGGGCATCGCCTCTGTAATCTGCCTCTCTCAGCCTTCCAGTGGAGCTCCAGCCTCCCTCTCGCTGTCTGCTAAAAATACATCCAGCCTCTGCTTATAGCTTCTAACCGCCGAGCCACTCTCACACCAAACTATGATTAAAGGCCTATTTTGGGGAGAGCTTTGAAGCAGCGACAAACACCAAATGAGAGGCAGAGACAGACAGACAGAGGGAGGAGGGAGAGACGTTGTGCGCAGCGCCCACACAGACAGGCAGATATACCCGGGCGTGCGCACACAGCATCGTCAGACCTTCATCTGAGCAGGTACCCTCTTTGAAGCAAAAAAAAAATAACAACACAGAGCACACAAAGGCACACACACTCCCACGTGGATGCTCGAGCTTTGTCTGCTGAACAGACGACAAGTTAACAAGAGAGTCAGGTGCACGACAGAATGAGAGCACGGAGACGGAGAGAGACAAGAAAGGGAAATATACACATCTTCAATAGAAAGAACTGCAATGTGCCTTTTGTCAATTGTTGTCAACGGAATTTAGGTTATTATAGATTTTATGTTATTGCAAATTAAGAGATTTAGGGGATTACTCAGACTGTAACACAAATAAATCATTTGATTAACTTGCTTTTGGTTTAATATGAATAACAGGATAATAAACTCATAAATACAGAGAGAAAGTGAATGTTATTACACCAGATAAATATTTGTTTGGCATGACTTACATGTGTAAGCCTCTGTTTGTCGGTTCTGGAGCATTTGCATTACATATAGAGCTTCATCATTATTATTTTCAAGAGGCAGTCATGGCAATAGAGTGATTGAATTCAGCAGACTTGGATGACGAGATGAAGGGATGGGAGAGTGGGAGGAGAGGAAGTGGTAAAAGTGGATTAGCACAACAACGGAACAAGTGAGCCCAGTGGGGGGACGGTTGGGGGGGGGGGCTGTAGGCAGTACTGTAAGATTAAAGCATGGCGAGGGGTGGGGGGTGG
>JAQLOL010000021.1:4892691-4909793 GCA_029783665.1 Naso thynnoides | reverse complement strand
GTCACTTAATCAAAGTGATATAATTTTACTTTTGATCATTTTTGATTACTTTTCTACATTTCTAATGAATGTTCAAACTGCTAACCTTTTACAAATGTTAAAACCAGGCTGTGTTCATGGCAGACGTGAGGCGCCGCAAATTTATGCAAATTTGTAAGAGAACCAATCAAAAGCGTCAGAATAGCTTCAAATTTTATTAAACAGCCCTCGACTGGAAATGGAGAAGACAATGTGTGCATCAAAAACACGCAAAGCAACGAAATGAATATTATTTAACATATAGCCGAAGGCTTTTTTTAAAAATATATTTAGATGTAACCTCCTTTGTAGTCATTAACATTTTCAAAAGTAACCAGAATTTGATTACACATTTTTCTTGGTATTTTGTAATTATTTTGTTACATGTAACTAGTTACTCCCCACACCGCCCTTTATGCATTTATCCACATTACGGATGATTATTTATCAAAAAATGTCATTGGGTTAATATTTTGTGAAATCACCAATAGTCATACCTACGGTACTGTCTCAGTATCGGGGTATTTGGTCAAAAACATTGTGATATTTACACATTTCTCACCTAAGAAGCTGCCATCCTTTGGTAAGCACAAGTCATCCATCAAAACCTACATGATCAATAATTATCAATATCAACCGATTTGAAACTTCACTATCATGACAGGTTTCACCTGTATCGTCCAAGCCTACCGTATGTGGCAAAACTATTTTTTGGTTTGGCACGGTGACTTCCTCAGGGAAACTCCACACTTCCTGCAGAACATTAAAAACCAACGAGACTTCCTGTGTGCCTTTTGAGGTGCTGCAAGGTTTGTGCAACATCATTACAGGAATCCTTTCATGACAGTAGCTTAAAAGTAAACCAGAAAACATCGAAGCAACTCTGAAAACAGTCAATGAAAGGCGTACCATTATACGGGATTTATCAGGACATGGAGGAAATCTTAAAAAATGCATTACTAGCAAATTAAAACAGTTGTAAAGCAGGAGACAGGGATTTATGTTACTAAAATATGATAAAAAAATTAGACTAGAAAGAAAGAGTAGGAAAACAGGCCTTTCCTAACTATAAGATTGTATTTAAAAAAGGCCAGATGATGTATTTAAAGGTATTGACTGTGTAGTACCTTGTTTTTTTTTATTACATGTACCCTCTATATATGTAAGAGTGCAGGGTTGTGTGCTCTTAAACTGTGATGTGCACGAGTCTCACATAAAAGTGCAGTACATTTATATGTGCATACCTGACACCTGTCTTGTTGCTCTGATGTACTTTACCTTCATCTTTCTCACATTCTCTCCTCCTCCCTTTATCACTCTCTTTATCTCTCTCCTCTCACATACCTCCCGCTTCCCCCTGCCTCCCCCTTTTCCTCCCTGAGCTCTGGGCGGCTGTGATGGCACCCTGTCAGAGCAAGCTATTTATGATCGGCAACCAATATCCTCACAGAGATAAACACACACTGTGAGAGACACAGAGAGAGAGAGACAAGGGGGGGGGGGGGTTCAGAATTATTAGAGAGAAAAGGAATAAGTGCATTGTGAAATGTGACAGTGAGAGACAAATAAACACACACACTTGCAGAGAGAATATGGATTGAGGAATATAGAGCAATTTTGCTGGAGGCTATTTTTCACACCTTGTTCTTCTGTGTGTGTAAGTGTGAAGGTGTGTGTGCGCTTTGGTTGATGTTGTCACAGTCTGTGTGTGTACGTGCATCACTCTTCTTCTTATGCATCTCTGTATTCTATAGATGGGAGTTACAACACAAACGACTCATACTAAAGTCTACGGAAGTTTCTGTTCGCTTAATCAATCAGACATCTGACTGCAAAGGAGAGAACTTTTCACCGTGGCAACCTAATAACTTGCGCACTTATATCACTTTGATTACCAACTATAACCTTCCGTTCTATGAGCCAGGGTTCTGACTTGATTGTTAAAAATATTGACACCACTGTTCACGTGGATGTCCAATCAATGTTGACGGTAGCTGTAGTCAGCTGAAGCAATAAATTACTCAGTTTGTGCTATGTTGACAGAGGAAGCTGAGTTTTCTGAGAGGTCCTGCTCACACAGCAATACTTGCAGTGCCTACATGTACCAGGATGCATTGCATCACAAAAAACAGTACTTGCCGGGCCTCAAAGGTTGTTATCCATCACATCCTAACATTTCTTTTGTTTAATATTGCGTCATTTTTAATAACGAGAGGTTTTTGGTCAGCGAGAGCCAGAAAATCCTCTCAAAACAAACATGACTCGCTCACCCAGAGTGTGAAGGGAGAGGCGAGGGGCAAACAGTCTGTACTTCTGTCCAGTGACGTCACTGTTTCCAGGAAGTACAAGAGATTTTTGAATCTGCATCCAAAAGACACAGAGAGCAATGGAAAAAAATATATTGTTGGGTTTAACATTATATCCCTAATTCGGATAGATAGAGATAGAGGTTATTATGCAATAAATTAAAAGGGAATTTGAATTATTAAGATAGTTTCTTTGATGTAGACTTGATACCTAATGATACCTAATGATACATAATGTTGAATTTACATCTAAAAACATTACATGCACTTTCTGACTGACTTATCTTTCTGAAAGACTTCCAGCTATAGCGTTTTTTCAAATTTTGAACCAAAATATTGATTACAGGAATTTTTTGTCTGTTTTCCAACCTTATGCTCATCTTGTGTCTGTTGGTTTGTGGTGATTTCATGGAAAAATAAGAGAAAGTAAGATAGGAAGACTGAAAGCACCCATGTTAAATATGAGCCTAGAGTGAGAGATGTTAGCTGAGCATAAGGACTTGGGAGGTACATGGTGAATATTCCTAAATTAATGTTCACCGTAGGTTTTTCTTTAGACAAATGTCCACATTCCTACTGGGTTGCATACAGTCCCACCAACCCCTCCAATCACACTGTGAGTGCAGCCTGTATAAAGCCTCAGAGACGAAACTCAGGGCAAAGAAAAAGGTTAAACAACTTTGTGCACCTGCTGCTGCTAATAAAATTTACATAAGTGCAAGGTAAAAACTGCATTTAATAGTTTTGTCAACTTCTCTCATCTGAACTGAGATAGCTGGACACAAGGCCAAAGTTTACAGAATTTTCAATGCATAAAATCAAACTGAGGCTGACAAAGTAGAAACGACAGCCTTGGTCTTTGATACATTTTGACTAAAACATTTGATTATGACAGAAATGATAATTAAGTGCACTAAACACAAATCACACATTCATTTTCAGAAAACCTGAACTTTGAAGTCTGTGCATAGTCATGCACATTCACTCTGCAAGTGGCAATGCTGCAGTTTGTCTTCTCTCCCTTTCTTCTTCTACACTTCGGGTGAAATACAGTTGCTTCACCCTCACTCACACACAATCGGGAAAAGGTGCGAGCACATCACGTACAGCCACAAGCTCTCAAAGTACCCATTACTGTAAAAAATTCCCAGATATTTAACATCCTACTCAAATTCAACTTTTTCTTTCTGTCTGTCTGTTTACCTTATACTTATATTACGGCCCCTTACATCTTTCTTCTCTTTCTCTTTGTCTCACGTCAGAATTATTTTTTCTGGAAGTAGCTGAAAATGTCTGTAATTTCCACATCCTATTCTGAAAACTGCTACCCTTTTTTCCTGCTGCGTGGTTTCCCATTTCCTCCTCATATTCGCTGTCTTATTTCTTTTGATTCTTAGCTCATTTTACATGCTCCCTATTCCTCCTCCTTACTTTCCTCTGTTTTCCTCTTTCATTTAATCTGCCAGTCGTACTATTTGCTGAGGAAGGTTTCAGAGGAGGCAGAAAAGATGCTGCCGTGCTTTTCTTCTCCACCCTTTGTTCTGTTTTTTACTTTCTTACTTGCGTTTCTTCTCCTCCCTCGTGCGTCTGTGGGCTTTCTTCTTAATCTCCTTTTCTTTTTCTTTTTTTTGCCTGTGTCTTCTTCGTGAATGTTGAACAGAGACACTTGACTCAGATGAAGGTCACATTGGCCTAAAGGAGAAAAGGAGAAGAAGAAGAGGGGTAATAAGAGACGGGCGTGGGAGCTCGAGTGTTGTGTTTGTGTGCGCACACATGAATGTCCATGTGAGATTTCCATTTTGATGTCTCTCTCAGAGAAGAGTTGGCACTCAGTCTGCACATGCTCATAAGTACGTAAACACCCCAAACAAACAACTGTGCTTCTCAGAGGTAC
This sequence comes from Naso thynnoides, assembly GCA_029783665.1. Classification (NCBI taxonomy): domain Eukaryota; kingdom Metazoa; phylum Chordata; class Actinopteri; order Acanthuriformes; family Acanthuridae; genus Naso; species Naso thynnoides. The sequence continues at coordinate 4,905,575 of JAQLOL010000021.1, read as the reverse complement.
ACAAGCAGACACGGGCAGATGCACATACACACATGCACACATATCAAATCATCAAAGGTCTCGATACAGCAGAATGTCGCACAGTTCATTTCTTTTGGGTCTAATAGTTTTAGAAATTTTGGGACTACTCCCATGGCAAGCTGGTGAGCTGATTAGCTAACCACTGTCATGCTAACCAGCCAGGAGCACACTGTATTTATTACAGAGGTAGCAGCAGCAGTTTTTTTTTAATGCTAACAAATAAATTGTTGTTAAGCCTGCCCAGATGTGTCATGAAGACTTCAACGCTCTAAAAGCTCTCATTTTGCAGTGCACTTCCTTCCCCCTAGTACTGTGTTTTCTAAAATAAGTCTACTTCTTCCATAGCATGAAGTAGGGAAAGAGCTCTCGCAACAGGCAAGCAGAAGCAAGCATGCTAGCTAACGAAAGAATACATTTACGTAGTTTACTCTAAATAGGCATTTGAAGAATTGACTCCCTTCTGACAGTCAGTCCCCAACTGTGGAGCAGATTAAAGATGTGGTTGTGCCACTGGTGTGTGAATTTGTCGACCAATCATCATTTGCAGCTAGATGTGTTCGGAAAGGAAGCGATTGCTACTGGCTTCTGGGGGATGAATGTAAATAAACATGGCGTCACAAGCGGTATGTATGTTGGCCTACTTGCTGTTTTGTACTCAGAAAAGCCTAAAAAGAAAGAAAGAAAGAAATAAAGAAAGACTGTGGACCTGTTCTTGGGTCACACGAATAAACCAGCATGGATTGTCAATTCTCCAGAGAGACCTTGAAGAAAATAACAAATGTTTTAGCCTGTACTGACAAAATGTAGCTAAATGTAGCTAGCAACTTGCCATGTTTACATTTGTGCACAGCCTAATTTCTTCTGGTAGAGTGCTGTCAACTCCTATTGGTCAAAGTTACAGAAGCCACGCCACAATCATGAGAGGTAAACAAAAAATCCAACATGCTAGTCTTTCTGTTAGGACATTGTGAGGTGTCCTAGATGCAGTTTTGGTTGTCAACCATCATGACACAGTAGGCTACACAAAATAAAACAGTTAATTGTCGTGCTGTATTAGTTGTCTTTGTTTTTGTTCTTCTTTGTTAAGCGTCTTTAAGTATCCAGAAAAGTGCTGGTGTATTATTATTATTAGATGCTAATTGATAGTTTCCGAGCCCACCCAGCACCCTACGTCTTCTGTGTCTGGCTATTATCGGGCTGATATCGTGTAGTCTGACCTCAGCATGACAAGCTACGATAGCATTGTGAGGTCAGGACTGCTTGTTGTTGGTCAAAGGCATGAATTCATCTGCAAAAGTTCACCCAAACCACACTTTAAAATTATACATGGATTTACTTGAATTTGCTGCAAAATTTGAAAATTTTGAAACTTAGATTGACCCTGTCTTACTTCACACATGAAACACACTGTGACATACAAGTCACACACATCTACACACACCTGAACCATCAGGGCTCACATTCACTGGCCCCTTGGATTCACAATGCAGATCACATAGCTCACAGCCAAGTCCAGGTCAGTGAGCGTGTGGTTCATGTGTGTGTAGTGGCAGAGATTCATGTCAACATCAATGGCTCACTAATCAGAGTGAGAGCACCGAGGCCCAAGCAAATACTGTTAGTAACGTATGGGCTGGCTAGTGTTACACAGAGGCAGCACACAAAGGCAACACCGAAACCTCTGAACCTCTGGTTCATTCACTGCTGTCAATAAAGTAGTGACTGGAAACTGAGCTACACGCAGTGCAGACTGCACGGCACTGCATCGACTGGAAAAACTGTGATTGAGGACAGGCCCCCTTCACCTCCACCATTAAAAAATAGCCTTTTTAGGAATTTTTTTACAATAGCATGATGCAATATAAACTGTATGCATAATTAATATATGTCAATGAGCCTAACCCCTGTGAAAACCACATATTTCCAAAATGCTTATTTTCATGAGCCAAGAGCTCTGTTTTAATCTTTGTTCAAATTCCCTTTTTCAAAAAACACAAAAGGCTTCTAAATGGCTTATTTATCCACAGGAGTACAACCATTTCTTCAACCCGTAAAAGAGCATTTAATCCTTCATGGCTTTCACTGGGCTGTGACAATATGAAACCTGCTATAGACTTGCTTTTCTAAAGAAAGAGAACACCCAGAGACGGGATAAATCCTCTTCTGGTGGTTGCAGGAAAATAAAAAGCAGGTTACATAAAAATCTGAACCTCTCTTTGACGGCCTCCAAAATCGAGTTAGTTTAATTAAATGTGCTGGAAAGTGAATTTAGACTTAATGAGGAACCTCAGGGCTGTGAGTAGCTCACCATCTGAGAGAGTGTGTGTTTGTGTGTTAACTGCTTCTGGTAGAGTGTTTAACCCTTCGGTGAGCGTCTCCACCTGGGACTGAACTGGCGGCGAATCTGCTGAAGTTTTACCAGCAGTGGAATAACTTTTAAGGCTGTTGGGGGAAAAAGTCTCTGCGAAATTAAAAATACACTGCTACCAAGGCCACTGACTGGGTTACCTATAGAGCTGGATGAACTCAAAAGCACACACACATGCACACAGACTATGCGACAGCACAGCAGCATACTAGCCATCTCTTGTGGATTTTTCCTAAATAAGTAAGTCATCCAGACCTCAGCTTTCCATTTGCTCCATCCAGGAGAACTCAGCAGCCAAAACCCTGCGAGCCTCCACACAAACGCACACAAACACACACACATAAATATGCATGCAAGTCTACACACAAACCAGAGTACACACATATAAGCTTCCACAACACAAACACACACACACACACACATGCGAGGCCAAAGAGGGGTGGAGTGTAGGGGGAGTTGAGGGCTCTGGTTAAAAGCAGGATTTCAAGAACACCTGCACACACACACATACACACACCTCCAGCTGCTGGCTGACTGTGTGTTTGACAGGCAGCATAGCGAGTAGCTGTGTGGAAGCCAGCCAGCCCCTTGTGAATCAGCAATGACTAACACTTTAAACCTGCACTTTCTGAGCTAATCGCCTGCATGCTTATTGTAAACGTACATGAGCGTGTGTGCATGTGGGTTGATGTTGTATACCCATGTGTGGGACCACGGCAGAGTGTGTACCCTTGCCTGAGTGTGTGTTGCCTTCCCTATCAGCCCCAATTGTGACATCCCAGGCCTTTAATTGCTTTGCACCAGATTTGACATTGTCTAAACTGACAGCACCCTGATGAGCGGCATAAAAGTGGAGTGACGATGCACCCGTCACTTCCTCAATCTGCCTCGACAAGAGCACAACTTTGTGCTCTGTTTGATCGCTGCACAAGACAACGCAATGGGATGCTAATCACATGCAAAGGCCTGAGCTTTGAGCGTGTGCCAAAGTGTGTGGGTCTGCTTTGTGAGAGTGCACGCACGCATGTGTGTGTATGTGCGTGTGTGTGTGTGTGCCAGTAATGGCAGCTCTAATCAGCAACAGAATTGTAAGAGGCATGTGGCAATAAAGCCCAACAAAATGCCTGCCAGTCCCTATTAGAGTCGAGCACTCTCCGAAAACCTGGCTGATGACACACACATACATACACACACACGCATACACACAGACACTAACACTCCATCTTGGTGGACATCTGGCCAAGGTCAGAGTTAGATCTGAGTAATGAATGCCAGCTTCCAAACCCCCTTATTCTTCCACCCACACCTCAGCACCAACAGCACCACCACTCCCACTGCTTTAAAGTTTAAAAAAAAAAAAAAACGGAGCTGCAAAGCTTGACTTTATACTCTTTGTCGTCCGGAATGATTCAGTGGTAAACTCTGACCCCTCTAAGTGCAGCCCATTACTCGCGGGTTGTGATTTACAAGCTAAAATTAGAGGTGGCCACCATTTGCTGAGGCCATTATCGGCGCCGAGGCACGACGAAGTCAATTCCCTCTGAGATCCCTCATGAGAGTCGTCAATCCATATTCTACTGAGGGATCGATTATTGAGAGCACCATCGAAATGACTGATGTACACTGGGCGGTTTAGCATTTGTCTTCTTCATGCTTTGCCTCGTATGTGAAATATTGTTTGCTGTAGTATTCTTGTTTAAAAGGCATGCGATTGATTTTGGGATTTTAAGTTGCTCATTGTGAGTCAAACAATGTTATAGAATTGCAGTGCTGTTTTAAAAATGGTTTGTCAGTGATCCATAAGGCAATAAATGTATCACTAATTATTGTTAAGGCTAGTTTCAGCTTGTAAAACCTTATCAATACCCCTCAAAAAATAAAATATAATAATCAAAATAAGTGGGTCGACCCGCTAAAACTCATCTATCAACCCCATTACCACTTCCCACAGGCAAGGTGGCACGTTTGTGAATTTTATGCAAAGTGTCGTATTTGGATGAATTGTGGATTGTGTGGAGTACTGTTGTGATGTGTGAGTGCCGGTCAACTTATTAACTATGATTAATGACAAATGCAGATGTTTTAGAAATTAATCTGGGTGTCACACTTTGCGCAAGTTGGATCTGGGTGAAAATGCTCCACAGCTCGTTTGTTTCGCTCACAGCGTGTATGAAAGTGGAGGTGCTCAAACTGTCTTTAACTCAGAGTAGTTTAATAATATTGTAAACAACTGCAGAGTGAAATATGAGTCATGAGCACTAAATTACCTATGTGCGCTGCGTTCTTATGCCCACGGCTACAGAGCGATCTGTGTATGTTGATGATCTGGCTGGATTATTATTTGTTTAAACTGATGGCAGGGAGAGAGAGAGTAGGGTGCTGGGTGAGCTAGGTTGACTTATAATGAGAGAGAGAGAGAGCTGCGCACTTCGCAGTTAATTTGAGCTTGTCTCAAAGAAACGGTCCATGCTTATGGAGACACAAGTGAGGCAGGAATAATTTTCACCTCTGTGTCTGTTAGTGTCAACTTCTGTAATTGTAAAGTACATCAAAAATTGAAATCCTGCCTTGTGCCTGGATGACATGATGCACCAGATAAAGAAGGAAAAATAAGTCACATGGAAATATGTCGGAAATTGGCATGTTCCCGCGGGTCTTACAATTACATTAACAGCTGAGCCGAGGTGAGGCAAGAAAAACCTGCATCTTCTGCAGAGTCAATTGACCTGAGTGTAAATGGTGAGTGTACCTATTCCCATTGCACACAAAAGCTCGATATTTGTGGGTTTACCTGGATTTGCTGACCGGTGGAAAGGGGGAAAGAGGCTGTCTTACAGTAGTACCTATAAATGTAACGGTTGAAAGTAAAGAATATCCATTTCTCCTCGACTGCAAATCTTTGAGAATGTCCTCTGAAACACAGACACCAGTGCACTAAAACTCAGAAAAAAAATCATTACAAAAAGGATCAAATAACTGAAATGACAAGTTGGGTATTGGCCTTCAAAGCTTCTTATTTCTCCACAGTCGTCTGTCCGAAAAAATTGGAAAATGGTTGCACCCACTGTTAAGATGGATAACATTACCAGAACCAGAGAAAAAGACCTGCTTTGCCATCCCTGAACTCTGTGGGTGCAGCCCACAGCACAGATATTATCAAAGCCTCTGGCACTGCAGTCACTCTGAACTCGTCCACCGAGCTTTTGGCTGCGTGAAAAGCGGGTTTGAACTTCTATTGTCTGTATACCGTGACAAAAGATCCTTTGCATTTGTTGGTGTGGACAGATAAAGTGATGGTGGATTGGATTTTTTTTAGTGAAGTGAGACCTTTCCACTATCATACGCTCATTTCCTGTGTGAGGCGCAGAGCTTGCGTTGGGCGCTTTTGGCAACAGATATTGGTTTCGAGCTGAGGAGCTGTGATTATTATTCTCACTGTGCCAGAACACAGGAGCCATGGACATGAAATACTGAGCAGCACCTGGTGTGTGAACTAAACTGAGAAAGATACACAAGAGGAAAAGTGTTCAAATTTGTCAATATATCCACAACATAAGCACAGGTTGTTTATATCACAGGATTTATCCACAAAGATTGGTCCAAAAGCAAAAAGAAATGAAATCGGAGACCATAAGCTGAATAAAGTCTATTTTTGATTTTTAAGGTATATGCATAAGAAGACAAAAGCCCTGCTAAATTAGCGGTATGAGTGCACGAGTACCTGCATGCATGTGTGTGTATGTGTGTGTTGTACAAGACATGTTTACATAAGTGGAAGGATGTAAGGGTAAAGCAGTGGCCTTGGCTCAGGCCTTTTCACAGCGAGGCCAAGTCCCAATATTTGTCTCATAGAGCGGGAAAGCCAAACAAATCCTTCTTCCTGAGAGGCCCTCTGATAAAACCTGCAATGACATGTGAAGCCCCTACAGGTTTTATCAGAGGGTCCCAACTCCTCCATCTAGTGAAATGTCAGACTATGATGTGAATGCTGAAAAAGTGCTGCTGTCAAAAACACTAAATGAGTTCCTTTTTATTTTGAAGCCACAGAAGCTATTAAGTGTCAAATACAGAATGCTTTTCCGAGAGGTCTTCAAAGTTTTGTCAAAGCTGCGCTGCTAAATATTTCTGTACTGAAAATGGATTAAATGATCTTAAAAGATAATTACATAAAATAAGAGAATGGAGTGACAAAGCCATGGAAAAGTGTTTCTGCACCTTTCAACTCATTGTTTTGGTTTGACACCTAGTATCTTTACTGTTCTAGTTTGCTCTTAATGAAGGAGAGCTATTATGATTTTCCGTCTTTTCTGACCAATAAATAATGTTACAGTGTCAGATACTCATGCTGAATGATGTCAAAGCGTCACATAATGAGGAAAATGCATTTGAAAATGAGCTTTGCAGGCTGTTTCAGTTGGCTCTGTGCGTTGTGCTTTACAGTGTTTTTATACAGTGTTTTTTCCAATGATGTTAATGTGTTCTGGACTTCCTTATGGGCATGCCAGCTTGTGCACAGAGCGCTGCACCTGTCCCCTCCCCCACTCTGCTCAGACACCGCTGTGCTCTGCTCTCTGCTTCAGGGATTACTGTCAGCACCAATATAGTGTTTCGTTTGTTTGTTTTTTCAGGTGAATGAAGGACAGTTAACTTTGTTAAACTTTCCTAAAGACCCCAGCACCAGAGAGACATTTATAGTGTTGCTGTTAATTGTGGATTTATTTACTTCCTCAACATGAGCACATGAGCAGGATTACTGACTAATCTGCTGCTAAAGGTTGCTTTGTCATGTTGAAGAATGAGAAGTGCAAGCTATAAGTTACATTGCGGAGGTGCGCATGAGGGAAGGGGGAGGAGCAGCCGACACAGACCGTTTTGAGAGGATGCAGAAAATACAAGGAATAGAAAGGGCACGAGTCACAGTTTTCTGAAGATCTATAGACTTTTCTGAATGAGTATATTATGTTTTCTTTAAAGTCCACATCAACTGAGCGGGCTCATGCATAGAACCAAAGAAAACGAGTAGCTGGTGAACACAGTGAAACATTTAGCAGCCAAAGGGTCAGATTTTTCTCTCAGGAAATATCAGGAGACCAAAACAGAGCTACAAAGAGAGCACAGATGACTTACATTGGACAGTTTGCTAGAAATGTGGATGGATGGATGGATGGATGGACGGATTGAAGACAGATCATTAAATATCTACACAGTTGCATAATCTTTTCTTTGCTTCTTCAGCTGCTGTCTGACATTAACATTTATGCAACGGCTGCGTTTCCTGACCTCTGAGGTGTTTGACAATAACATCTTTTTCCATACATGTATAGACATCGAAGAGAAAAGAAGTATTCATTAAAAGCATTCTCGAAAACATTTTTCGCTGTTTGTATTTCACAGCATCGGCCCTGACATTATACCTGATTGAAGTCTCCAAAGAAGACTAACTGGTATGAGTCAGTGTCTCCCCAAAGGAGACCCTGAGCCATTACGGGGGAGTATGCAGCATTTGAGGCCTGGCGTGGGCCTTCAGGAACAATGGCACCTGCCGGTGAATAAGGAAAACCGGGTAATCACACAGCCCTTCTCTGCATACTCGGCAAGTTTATAGACTCATTCAAGGTCAAAGCGAGTGTGATTTTTCTTCTTCTTCTCCTGTGGAATAAGCAGAGGCAGGGATATCCTGTTACATTAGCTTTCCTCTCGCTGCTGCTGCCGTCTGTCCAACAAAATGTAACCGGCTGAGGGTCAGAGCTGCAGCTGAAACAGCAAACAACCAGGGAAACCTACATGGGTGGAGGATTATTGACAGAGAGGAAGGTTAAAGAGTAATATATGTGAGCGGGGATCAATTCATGCATCTACTCCTTTAAGTGTGTGAGTGAGTCTGAGTGTCGCCCTTCGTGCCCCACATGCATGTTACCACTGGGTGTTACGTGTCTGTGAAGCTTAATATGTGCACGTGTGCGCACTTGCATCTGCCTCTGCAAGTCCATGTGTGTGTAGCTGTTGGCGTGTGTATGCTTCTGTGTTTACGTGACAGTAACAGCATGAGCTTCATGCATTATCTCACTACGTGGCTCTCCCAGGCAGCAGGAAGACCCCGTCCCTGATGGCCTTTGTGCTCATCGTAGTGAGGCAGACAGAGGGCAAATTGAGGGCCTTTTTCCCCCTCCATGGTAACTGCCAGACCCCTGGGGGCCCATTGTTTGGCTGACTGTCCCACTCAGACTCCAGCTCCAGCCCAGGGGGACGCATACAGAGGGGAGCTCGACAGCTAAACAAATGAGATCACCTCCCACTACTGACCACGTTTACCTAACCTGACTCCACATACAGTTTATCAAACTCACCTAACTTTGCTCGTTTTAATTTTGTATGTAAAGGGTCAGTTCAGCCATAATACAAACACATACTTTATGTTTCTTATCCTATACATTACAGTGTGTGACCATGCAGATAATTTGGCTTTGTTTTGTTCTGAAGTGCAAAGCACAAAAGTGTTTGAAGAAGCCAAAAACTTGGATCTAGTTCAAACCATCCTGCTAAAATTGATCAAAGTCTAGTTTTACATGGATGGTTATACTGGTTTAATGGATTTCAGTCTGAAAGGTCATACAGTGATGAACACAATGACAACCTTATAGCCATGTTTCCATTAATTATAAAGCAAACTTTAATGAATTAGAAGTGTTTCTAGGGGTGAAAGTAAGCCGCTACAGTCCGGTACTGTGAAACCACCTAAAGATTCAGTGGTGTTACGCCGTACTCGAAGGAGGGGAAAGGAGCTACCTGTCAAAAGCCACATTGAAAACCAGTCACGGTCGTACTTTTAGCAAGAAAACACATCTGCTAATGTTATGTCATCACAAACAACATGTGATCTCCTTATCAATTGCTTGTGAGTTGCTCTGAATTGCTTCTGAGCCGTCCATGCTGTGTTTTCATCCATGCTGGACGGAGCCCAGCTGCCTGTCATTAACGATAGTTAATGTTAGCGCGTGCTTCTGCTAACACACTGCAGCTGTCTGATACAGTGCTGTGAGGCTTTGGCAGGCAGGCGTTTGTTGCAAAATCTCCCAAGTAAAATGTGTAGCAGAATAAGTTGTGATGTTTCATGATATTCTGTTCTAGTCCAACAACACAGACAGCAGCTCAGACAAGCTGTGTGTTAGTTAGATGACCATCAGGGACTCCTTTGTAATTCAGTGGTACTTCCTAAACACAGTGCCACAGTGCCACAGTGCTTAATTTGTTGTTCTGGAATGTTCGATTTCTTCCACACCCAAACCACAGACTTTTTAATAATGCTGTTTGCGCCGAAGCAGGACAATTAATAAATGAATTTAACAAATTTCCAAAGATCCTTGTGGTTGACAGACACGCGTTAACATGTTTTCAATATCAGTTGTTACAGACAAATTTAGTTGTAATTTCTTTTTTCTATGTCACAATTTATTTGAAACAGCTGCTTCCATCTCCCAGTTTGTGCATCAACTGTTTTTCAACAAAGGCGAAAACCACCTCAAGTGAGCGTAAAAACTTTTCAGCAAAATAGCAAACTTGTAAAAAAAAAATAAAATGCCGTTCACATTTCCTATTTCGAAATATTTCTAAATGTGCATCAAATATGTTTATGGAGACATGTCACTGAATGAAAACTGATCAAGGAGACAAAAATCTTCAACATGGCCTGAGAAGCTGGGATTTAGATAATTTGAGTGAACTGACCCTTTACTTTTTAACCGAGTCGTACTTGTGATGGAGACTCTGATTGATGACAGGCAGAAATGTCCTGCACTTGGAAGGAAATCTCATCTTTCTGTTCTTGTGAGGACATCTGTTCCTCCTTACGCACACGCAGCAGATGACTGACGTCTGCACACGCACGCAGTGGACTCAACCTGTTTAGTCCGACCTAATGAAGCACATAATAACATCCACGGACGCCGAGACACAAAGGAGTTACATGAAGAAGGATTATCCCTGTTATAACGTCCCCCTCACCCACTCACAGATGAGTCTGCATGCGAGCAAAGTCGCACACAAACACAGTGCAACAACCTCAGACTGTTGCCACAAAATGACAAAGGAGGAAGAGAGAGGACAGGAGAAGGCATTGAGATTTATGTATGAATGCATAAAAAAGGAATTCTTCCTCTCTAAATAATAATAATTTCACTAGATCAATGAGTCTAAGAGACAGACGAAAGAGAAGCAGAAACACACACAAGACACACACAAACACACACACACGCACACACACACACACAAACAACCTCTGAGCAGCTCCGACTGAGGTCATCTTTATTAATAAACCCTCTGACAACAAACACACTCACATCAAGGCCCTCACACTCCCTCACTCCACACCCCCTCCCTTCCTTAGCTCCTTGAGAAATGGCAATTGCCAGACTGACACAGTGGGGGGGTTGTCTGTAACCACACACACACACACACACAGAGTGCAAGATGGCCTAGAGACAGCATGTCAGTATGTCAGTGATCTGTCAGAAGGTAACGGTGCAGAACAGGTGTGTGAGTGTGTATATGTGTGTGTGTGTGTTTGTGTGTTTTTTGGGGGAAACAAAAGAGAGGAAGGCTGGACCGACAGGAAGTTTGCCGTGCACACTCGTACAGACACACACTAAGAAACATGCCCCGGCTCATTTGTTCCCACTGACAGGAGAGGAGAGGGATGGCTCTCCACAAGACGTGCCTAAGGGAGGACGACAGGTGTGTGTTAAGTATGCGTGTGTGTGTGTGTGTGTGTAGGAGTTGTCGGAAGAGAAGCAGAGGAAAAGAGTTGAAATTTGCATCAAAAGTTAAGAATGTGTGTGAGTCTGTGTATGTGTGAACTTGCAGAATGTGTGTCAGTTTTGATTTATCTACTTATGTCTGTTTACCTCTCAGTGTGTGTGTGTGTGTGTGTGTGTGTGTATGTGTGTGAGTGATGTGAGCGGGGGACTGTAGCTGTGCTCTGTGGGGTATGTGGTAGAACATTAGGGCCTGGGATCACTGCAGGATAGCAGTCATTTGGCATGCTGAAGTTCCCTTGAGCACAAAACTGGGAGTAACAGCATCAGCACAGGTGGATTTTCATCTGTTTGAAGCTTTAAGCAGCGCTCTGCTAAAACAATACAGGTGGCTGTGTGTGTGTGTGTTGCTACAGGTGCTAATAAAAGGATAAAATCTGATCAAGAATGGTTTGATCAAACCTCAAAACACCGCACAAATGTTTATAATACCATGTGGCAGGATCCTCGCGCAGGGCTTTGCTGAGTGTTATTGCATTGCCTCCGTTCATCCGTCTATCCACCTCCTGCTGCTTCATCCAGGTCCAGGTTGTGTTGACAGCGCCCTACGCAAGGTTACCCAGATGTCTCTCTCTATAGTTATGTCCTCCATTTCTGTTCTAACGGATCCTGAGATGGTCCCATATGGGATACACAATCCCCTCAGTGCATTATGGGTTTGCCCTGTGGTCGTAACAGTAGGAATACAGGCGACTAGTCACTTAAATGTTCAAAAGCCCACTCCCTGGCTAGTCAGCACCGGAAACATTAGTCAGTTAGTAAGTATTCAATTAAAAATGTAGAACGCTGCATCTATTATGCAGCCTGTCTCACTGCAGGCAACTGCTCCTCCCTCCTCTGGCAAACTCCTGCCGGTGGAAAAGTAAAACTTTGTAGGACAAAGAGAGATGGCGGCTCGAAGAAAAAATCAGCTCGGTTAAGCAGAATTATGATGAAGAAGAAAGTGATGACAAGGTCAAGTGTGAGCAAAGCTCGCATATAACCACTGGAGCAACGAGGAACCACTTTCAGCTGAGGCCGCTCCAACCCACAGATGCTGTGATGCCGACTGCCAACAGAAAAGATAACGTAACTCATCACTGAAATGACTTCCCATAATCTGCTGCCGCTATGTTTTGTTGAAGGCAAAGGCTTCTGAAAGTTTATGCATTATAATGAGCCTGAACACACGATAACTTACTAACCGAGTTGCACAACAATAACATTTGTCATTCCTATTTAGCAGCTACTTAAATGTTAATTGTTAACTTTTTTGAATTGTCTTGTTTTTTTTTTTCATTTTATGCCTGCTGACTGTTTACAATAAATGGCTGAAAGTGTCACACATTTCAGCGGAAATGCACGTTGATTTAAGTGCTACTTGTTAAATTTAATTTAGTCAGTTGTCATGTTTTCTAATGTGCACAATCTTACTAATAAACGGCGCATCATGCTGCACATTAAAGCAGCATTTAGACTAGGCTCAGCAATGTTAACTGTCTTAAAGAATGACTAGCACATGCAAAATTTCTTTTTTAAATGTTTTAACCTTATAGAATAAATTGTACTCAAATGGTTTTCTGATTATTTTCTTGCTTATAGACAAGTTGACTAGCCAGGCTAGCGCCAACTGGTGGTCCGCTTAATTATCTTAAGCTACCACACAGTCAGGGAACTCTCAATACACTTTGGTTTTCTCCGGCCTA